>CM016626.1:157028878-157628878 GCA_005393395.2 Gossypium australe
ATTGTTTTCCAAAATGCGACATGTTTTGTAAAATCTTTTTAGTGACATACCAGATCCGGTTGTAGTGTTTGGGCAGGTTGAGGTGTTACGAATTGGTATCAAGCCCGGTTCAAAACGAATTGGTATCAGAGCCCGGTTCAAAACTCGGCTCTGGGGGTTTTGGGCTCAAAACGTTTTCTAAAAATGGGCTTTTGAAATATGCATGTTTTTAAGTGATATCAGGTCTGTTAGCTCAGCATGGCACCTGCATCTCCGGCCCAAGTCTGCCAGGTAAGTATTCTAAACCATTGTGTGATCTATATGTGGGCTTGATGGGCTTTATGGGACGTAGATTAGTTAGATTAGAATTTGATGGATTTTAGGCATAGCTGAAACAACTCCTAAAATCTCATAAGACTTAATTTCACTAAACAAACCCGTAAACGAGTCGCAAGACTAGGGTGTGGCAACAGGCATACGCATGTCTAGGATTGGATCCGGAAGAGCCTGGTACTTAAGCAGTCCTAGTGACTCACCTCCCCTTCGCTGGAATCCCACCTGGTGCGTAGTGACTGTTCACCTTAGTTATGAGGACTTGTTGATGGGCTAAACCTTGTAATTAAAACTCGAAAGGGACCAGCCACCCTATTTGAAAAAAAAAGCCCCCAAGTTTTGTAAAATTTTCAAAATACCTTTGATTTATGAAAAATTTCCAATCAACCATGTTTTGAAAACTTTACCCGAACAATCACATGTTTACAAGAGTAACCCGGACTATGAAACTAGATTTACCAAAAGTACTCCTGTCTTAAAAAAAAAACACAACAACAAAAAAATATCCAAGGTTTGTAAAAAAATTACTAAATTACCCTTGTTTTGCAAAATGACCAAAATACCCTTGGTTTGTAAAAGTTACCAAATTACCCCCGGATTTCAAAATTACCGAAATACCCCTAGATCTCGAAACTACCGAAATACCCTTAGACTTCAAAATTACCAAAATACCCCTAGACTTCAAAATTACCAAAATACCCCTAGACTTCAAAATTACCGAAATACCCCTGGGATTGTAAAATTACTAAAATACCCTTATTTCACAAAATCACCAAGGACCCTATTTTGAAAAATTACGAAAATACCCCTATAGGAAAAATTACGAAAAACCCCTAGATAGTGAAACAACAAAAACACCCTTATGTGATGAATGTAAGTACTTGGATGCTATTTGTATGTTGATGATTGAATGTATGTGTTTCCTAGAATTAGAGGATACGAACTTGAGACTGAATTATGAATTTGAAAGAACTACTTTTAAAACTACTATTCATAAGATTGTTTGTGGTTAAATTAATGATTCATAAAACTCTTAATCAGATAAACGTCGATCGGAAGAATGAGTACGAGGGGTCGAGGACGTCCACCGCGTGGACACAATAGGGGTAAGATGGCTTTGTCTGAGCCAGCAGGGTCTGGCCACGGGTCAAGAAACGAAATGCCGGATCCTCCAGCTGTGGAGGGAGAATTACAGGATCAGGCGACCGGAGATGATGCTGTATTTCAGGCGATGTTGAAGGTTTTAGAGAGAGTTGCTGGAGTAGGCATGGGCACAGGAGCCCGGAAATCTGTACCGGAATGGCTTAGGGCCAATAGGGCAGAAGTGTTTAGGGGAGTTTCTGGCGTAGCCCCTAACACAGCTGAGTATTGGATGGAAGCGACAGATCGCATAATGGATGACTTAGATTTCACGGTGTAGGAGAAGTTGAAAGGGGTCGTGTCTCTTCTTCGAGACGAGGCTTATCAGTGGTGGCTCACGATGAAGGAGGGTTCTGCCGCAGATCGGATTGACTGGGACTTCTTCAAGGAGTCATTCTAGGGAAAGTATGTTGGGGCCAGCTATGTGGATGCACAGAGGAAGGTATTTCTGAATCTGGTGCAGGGAAGTAAATCTGTGGCTGAATATGAGGCAGAGTTTCTGCACTTAAGCCGCTACGTTCGAGGAATGGTAGCAACCGAATATGAACGTTGTGTTCGGTTCGAGGATGGATTGCGAAATGAGTTAAAGGTTTTGATAGCACCGTAGAGAGAGAGAGATTTTGATGTTCTGGTGGAGAAGGTTAAGATAGCCGAGGAGGTAAAATGGACTGAAAGGAAGGAAAGAGATAAGGAGCGAGAAAGGACTAAGAGAAATTTTGGGCTGGCAGGAGCATCTTGGAATTCACAGAAAAGGCCTAGGTCTGATGGGCCAGCTCGTGCTCCGGCACCTGCTGTGGGGAATCAGAATCAATTATGTAATTGGTGTGGAAAAGCACATTTTGGAGAGTGTAGAAGAAGAACGGGTGGATGTTTCAGGTGTGGATCCACGGAGCATATGATTAAGGACTGTCCGCAGGTGGATCAAGCACAGCCCGCTGGACGTGGTTCTGATCAGGTTATGAGAGGTGGTCAGCCAGTACCAAGGGGCCGTGGTCAAATCAGTGGTGGCAATGGCACAGGACATGGTCGCGGGGGTGCAGGTTATGCTGAGGCGAGGCAGCCAACTTTGGTCTATGCAACACGTCGCCAAGAGGACGAGGACGCTCTAGATGCGAATACCGGTACGTACTCTACCATAGTATACTAAGTGTTTCTTTTGGCTTTAGAATTAGAGTGCGCAGCGAAAGCATAGTGATAAGACTTAGGTAGTACGATTAATAGTTAGTTGGAAATTTCGAGGACGAAATTTTCTTTAAGGGGGGTAGAACTATAACATCCTGAATTTATGGGCTTGTGCATTTTGTGTAGTGTATGCTTAAAATATTAAATTGGGAGTTTGAGATACAAATGGGGCTCAAATTGGGTTGAGGCCTTGTTTTAAATATTTTATTTGGAACTCTAGGGGCTTAAATTAAAGTTTAGTAGTTTAAGTGACATATTGGGCTTGTGGCCCAGCAACTAGGGGCACAGTAAAGGGGAGCTATAGTGGCGTCACTTGTGCATGAGGAAGGTCCAAATTTTGGCAGCTTGAAGCCTAGGTTTTAGGGCTAAAATTCGGCACTTGAAGAGGAGCTAGGGGGACGGCACAAGGCTATTATTTAGGGATTTATTTTATGTGGATAATAAGCAGATAAAGGCTATTATTTAGGGACTTATTTTATGTGGATAATAAGCAAATAAAGGCTATTATTTAGGGATTTATTTTATGTGGATAATAAGCAGATAAAGGCTATTTTTGAGGAGATAATAGATCAAGATAAGGGAAAGGGATGAGGTTAATCTCTTGATTGCAGAGTTGGCCGAAAATCAATCTCTGCTAAGGGGAGGAATCGGTTTTCTATATAAAGGGGGGATGCCAAAATTTGCTGCTAAAGTTCTCATCTCTTCTCTTTTCTCTGCCAAAATTTCTACTCCATTCTTTCTCTCTTCTCCTTTCTTTTTCTAACAGAAACCAAAACTGCTGAAGTCTCAATTGCCAAAACCCTGCTATTTTTTCCACTTTTCTTTTGGCCGAATCTCTCTACCCATTCCTTGCTTTTATTTTTTCCAATTCTTTAAAGCCGAAATCACTAAGATCTCACCTCCTGAAGTTGACGAATCTTCTTTAATGGAGTCTACTTGTGTCGAAATTTGAAGGAAACAATAGGTAAGTGTTGATTTTGGGATTTCAATGTTCTTTCAGCTTTTCAAAGTCCTTATCCGAATGGCTATTAGAAACTAATCTCTTATTTCACTCTTATTTTCGGCATTCTAGGATCTGAAGAGGAGTCAATCATGTAGATCTCTAAGTTATAAGTTCAGTAATACTCGAATCAAGGAACTTCCGAGATTTCAAGGTAAGAAAGTCTATTGATTTTAGTATGTAAAAACGGGAAGAACACTAACCATGGCCGATTATAGGAGAAAACCTATTTTTCATATCTTTCCAGCTTTTTGAGCAAGTTGTAGATCGGTTAAGCAAGAGTATCGACACTAATCAGGTGTGTAACACTTCCACGCCATTAGATTGATTGCTAGTATATATATATATGTAATAAACCTGTTATACCATGTTAAATGCCGAAATCCCGGCATATCGTTTGGAAACCCAAAAAAGGGTAAAGGCTAAATATCAGGTTAGTGATTTCTGCCACTCAACAGTGATTGATTCTGTTAAATGATATGTGATATATGTCGATTGTTTTATATATACTTGGGGTTGGGTGATTGATGAAAGGGGAAGTGATCTGTTCTGGTGGCTTATGCCATTTCAGTCTGGTGACTCTGTCACAACTCTGTTTCTGGTTGCTATTGCCATTTCAGCCTGGTGACTCTATCACAACTCTAACGATGAGCAGCATGACTGCCATCAATGGTGTGCAGCGGTGTGGGTTGATTGTAGAAATCCCCAATGGTGTGACTGGCAGGTAAGGGGGTGTGTAGCGGATGGAAACTTAGGATTTGGGTTGGGCTTTGCATGTTATCTTTTATATTAAGTTTTATATTTTGATCTGTGGGGCTAAGGCCCAAATTTAATGGTGCATGAGGGTTGCACACTGAGTCTCGCGACTCACCCTATTATTTTAACCATTTCAGGTGACATTTAGTATATTATACCGGGCTGGAGGAGAGAGCAAGGTGGCCATGCGACAGAGCGTTGAGAATTCGACATAAAGACTTAGTTTAATATTTTATTTTCTTTTAATTAATGGGTTTAAATTTCCTTTTAATAAGGCCATGGGCCACTAGATTACCATTTATGTTTTGGGATTTTGTTGGGCTTTTATCTTAAATTTTATGTTTTCAATTAAGTTAAGACTTGTATGAAATTTCAGTTTTCATTTAAAATCCACCAAGATAATTTATGACTTAATATTTTATTCTTTAATGAATTCTTAAGCTTTCGGAATAAAGGTGTAAACCTAGTAATTGTTTTCCAAAATGCGACATGTTTTGTAAAATCTTTTTAGTGACATACCAGATCCGGTTGTAGTGTTTGGGCCGGGTTTGGGGTGTTACAAATTTGGTGGCCCACAAAGACCCATACCCATGTTGAAATGGTTGCATAATGGGCAAAGAAATATTGTCAAAGAAACCATCATAACCGGCGGCCCCACATCTATCATAATAGCCAGGCATTAAGACATATTGACCACTATTATTCAAAGATTGTTGACCATAAGAAAACCTAGCAGATTTAGAAGGTACCCCCATTCATCTTGCGCAGAACTAGAAGAGAAGCGATTACCGTAAGGCGACGGTGTAGACCCCGACGGTGGCACATAAGACGATGGTGTAAACCCTGATGGCGGCGCCTCCACACTCCAATTGTAGCAGTAGTAACACCGCTGGGCATCATGACTGAATCTGGAGCAAATTTGGCACTGAAGTTGAGATCGAAAAACACGCCCTCGTCCATGACCAGAAGTGCGACCGCCACGATCAGAAACTTCGACTCTTTGCGACGACTCACCTTCCACCAGATTCGTATGAAAAACAACCTCCGAAACAGATCGGGCAAGTCTAGTTTCGAACTCGAGCAGCGCATCGACTAGTCGCCGAAACGAGAGAACAGACGATAGAGATGTGGTGGAAATAATTGGCTCATACTCTGGTGGAAGACCGGCTAGCAAAATTTGAACCTTCTCCTCTTCTGAGATCCTCGATCCAGACGACTCTAGAAGAGCAGATAGATTTGAAATACGAGCAACATAAGAGGTAATAGTAAGTGTACCTTTTTTAATGAATGCAGTTCATGATGTATCTGCGACTGTTTTGCTCCTGTATCAGCCGCAAACAAACTCGTTGTTGTATGCCAAACCTCACACGAGGTGTAAGCATCAGTAAAGGAGGGTAAGATCGACGGACTGATGGTCGATAAAAGCCATGAAGTCAGAAGTCTGTCCTGTTGTGTATACACTGATGCCAAAGGATTTGGAACAAGATTTCCTTCAGAATCCGGTACAAATCTCGACGGTGGAGAAGCGGTGCCTTCTAAAAAACCAGTTAGATCGTATCCATCCACAATCAACTTTACTTGCTTGCGCCACTGAATATACGTTGTATTGTCCAACTTAACAACCTCATGGCGAGGAAAGCTATTCACAATGCGATCACCATGAATGGCAGCGGATCCAAGATCGTCGATGGTGTTAGCCATGAATGTCCAAGATCACCTTGCTCTGATACCATGAAGAGAATTATGAATAAAGCTAAATCTTAAATTTGATAAGAGAAAACTAATAAATTAAAAGATGAATACTCTGATTATTGTATTCTTTTGAATGAATCCTATCTCACATTGCATCTCTGTACATCTATATATAGCACTCACCTAACAGCTTATGCTAACTACCCTTAACTGAACATAACAGAATACTAACTCTATACTAACTCTTATCAATGGGTTCTTAGATTTTTACTCTTTATGTAATAATGTAAAGTTTATAGGTGTGTGCAAAAGCCTATGGCTGATATCGGTGACAACGGCATGCTAGTCCGTGTGGCTGGCAAGGAACGAGATAGTGTTTGAAAGGAAGTGGTCTACAACGAACAATTTGTTATTTCACTCCAAGATGCGGGCTTTGATGTGGGTTAGGTCTGTTCAAGAGGAATTAAGAGTGCAAGAGAGATCATGGTGGATATGCCCGTATAGAAGCTGGTGTGATTTAAAAAAATCTTGGATGGGTGGCATGTTTCGGTGTCCTCCGAGGTATGGCTGGGTAAATTTTGATGTAAGTGGAGTGGCAAACAAGGATGAAGTCGGGTGTGGAGGGGTGTTAAGAGACTTGGATAGGGTGGCAAGACATTATTTTGGGGTCTAGTTGCAGCAAAAGACTCCATTATACAGCTGAGGTTGGAGCGATCATCATTGCTTTGGATGTGTATTTAGCAATGGGCTGGAAAGGTAAAGGCTCTCTAATAATTAAGATTGGATCAAATGAGGTGTTTAGTTGGTTTGAGAACAAAAGGCTGAGACTGTGGATGCTGCAATCTATCTTCAAGGATATCGAAAACAGAATGGTTAGAGTAGGTAATGTTTCCTTCTCGAAAGCTAAGAAGCACGGAAATGAGATGGCTTGCGTTAGCTGGAATAAAAAGGCTTGGAATGTTTAAGGCATGGTGGTGAATATAGCTTGAGTGATGTTGTTGTGTTTCTTCTGAAGAATTGGTTAGCTGTTAGTGTCTAAAAGATTCTTGGTTATATGGGGGCATAAGTTTCAATTGCTTGCACAACTGTTTTTAGGGCAGATTAACATAGGAGGGTTTTGGGGGTCTAGTGGTATGAAATTATGATGTTATCGGTATGAGATTTTGGTGTTTTGTACTTGGGTGAGGGACACTTTTCGTGGGGGATTGCTGGATTTTGCAGATTTTAACATTATTCGCAAATGCTTAAAATGTGTAATAATTTGATTGAGCAAAAAAAAAAAAAAAGATAATTGTCCATTATTTTGAGAAAAAAATAGGTTCCAATCAAAATCATGACGATTTATTTTTTCTAATTAAACAATGTAAATAGGGGCGATGCAAGAAAATTTTTTGAGGGGGGCGAAAAAAGTTGTACAATTTTATGATAGCAAAAGTGAAATTTCACTATTTTAATAGTCTATATCTTTATAATTTTTAAAAGATGAAATCATTTTTTTTCTTAGTTTTGAGGGGCAAAGTATAATTTTACCATATACTAATTTAAAATTTTTAAAATTATAAAAAAACTAAATGTGAAATTTTCCATTTTAAGGGAGACTGACCCCTGCCAGCCCCTTAACTCTGCCCCTAATGGTAAAAGATTAATTTTATATTAAAATCGTTGCATTATTACCAATAAACAAGTAGATGATGATATGATAATCAATACTTATTTATATAAATTCAATTCATTGCATCATAGTAGATGATATGATATGATATTCAACAAGAAGGACAAAAAAAATAAAAATCTAGAACTCAATTCATTGGTTCTTTTTATAGTCTTTTAGATAGTTAGGAAAAACATGATATAAATTGACATGTAATACCGTACAAAAAGAATTAATACACGATGTCCTTTCATAAATGTTACACCTAAGTTGTTTAATCTATATTTCTTACAAGTAAAAAATTAGTAATAAAATATTATAATAGATGGCAATAATTTTGAACTTTGAATTTGTTCTCCTATTAACAACATATATTTACTAAAAGTTGACCAAATGTTCCTTTTATCCATATCTTTTTCATACATGTGATCCATTTACTAATATAAAATTAAGATTAATTAAAAAATTGGGAAAATAAATCTCGTGTGTTAGCATGATGGTTGAGATATTCATCGCTCTAAATATTATCTAAATTTGAGTCGCGTTGCTGTTAAAACTTTTACTTTTCTCTTATAATTCAAAAAAAAAAAACAATCAAAGTTGAAACCAAACAATTTACATTATCGTCGGTATGAAAAATAAATAAATAAATAGCTAATTTGTCCTTATATTCTTGTAAGTAGTCATGAATGACATACACAAATAGCGAAAGTCAACTAGGAAAAAAGACATATTATTTATTTAAGGCTATTTGGTTTTTGCAATGCAATGGAATAAAAAATTTCAACCAGGAGATTAGGATGTTAACATGTGTAATAAAAAATAATAGTGTAAAATATCATTAAATTATTATTAAATTTATATTTTGGTCACTCAATTTCAAAAAGCTATAAAATAGTTTTTAAATTATTTGAAAGTTTTCTTTTATTCGCTTGGCTGTTAAATCGATGTTACATGGCCTTCTCTGTTCACAACGCCTGTACCAACCGAAAACCCTCCTTCTCCTTCTCTTCGATCTATAATTCAGTTTATATATATATATAAAAGAACTTTAAACGTTATGAATCTGCAAATCAAAATCCAAAATTTACATCAATAAATATTTTATGATAATTATTCCAAACTCCTCGTTTTCAGCTACGATTTACCTTGGCTCTTCATCTAATCTTCCGAAGGTCTCAAAACCCAAGCCTCAAGCTTCCACGCACCTATTTCAAGTTTGAAAATATCTAAATTAAATTTAGTTATCTAAAAATACATAAAATAAAAGAAAAACGTTAAAAAGATAAATAAAGCAAATGAGATTCGGAATAAGAAATGTAAATAAAAATGCAATATTTTACCTAAAGATCATGAAATATGTTAAATGTTGGGATACAAAATATGTAAAATATGTGCACTTATCATTATACTGCTTGAGAATTAGGACATGTTAAATATTTGGAGGAAAAAAATGACCCTTCCTTAATTGATATGAAAAGCTCTCATTCACGATGCAAAAGAATACAATCAGGTTATTCACAAATTTTCAGGAAAGAGCAATGGCTTACTATTCTATAACTTTTAAGGAAAAGTAAAGACAAACTCTTGTTACTTTTTTTCAAGGAAATATAAAATCAACCATTCCCAAAATTTAAGCTTGCTATTCCAAAGTTTTTAAGAAGAAAAAGTAATGAGTTACTATTCCCAATTTTTTTTAAAAAATTATTTATTGTAAACCCAAAAATATTTATGTTCAATATATAAAATTTATCATATTTGTTTTGTTTATTAAATTAAAAAATTGAGTCAAGCAATCCCCAATTTTGTTAGTTCCATACCGTACCGCAACTTTTACCCTTTTTATTCTTTTTAAATTCCACTGATATATATTTTAAAGATTTTTTTAAAGCAAGTTCAATTTTATATTTTCTAGGAATAGAACTGAAAAATTGCTTTTCTTTTTTTTTAAACACTATAGCTAGTTGTTTCAGGAGAAATTATTTTTTGAATTGTTTCCAGTACATTATTTATGGTACCTTTCTAATTATTTCATGGCATTTCAACAATTTCTCTATGTTATTGACACATAATTTTAGTAATTTTTTTATTCTGAATTCCGAACTTCGAACCTTGAATCCTAAACATTAAATCTTGAATCTTGAACCTTAAACCTCAAATTCGAACCCTAAACTCAAGCTTTGAACCTCAAATACTAACCCTCAACTCGAACCCAAATTTAGGTTCGGGTTTAAGGTTCAAGATAAAAAAAAAGTTATCAAAATTATGTGTCAATAACATAAAAAAATATTACTAAAATATTATTAAATAATTGAAAATGAGCCATGGGTAATATAGTAAGAAGAATCCATAAAATAATTTCTGATTGTTTTGAGGATGTTCTCACTTTTTTAGGGAAACACTATCTGAGGTTATTTCAAAACACTCTATTTGAGTGTTTCCACTTTTTTCCAAAAAAACAATATTGTAAGTTATTTCCGAAACCCTTCACTTAGGCGTTCCTACTTTTTTTTTAGGGAGATATCACCATAAATTATTCCAAAAACATTATATCTAATTATTCTGGAAACCATTTACTTAATTATTTTCACTTTTTTTAGTCGAGCACTACCAACTATTATTACCAAATTTTAGGGGAAGAGCACTCACTTATCATTCCCAATTTTTTAGGGAAAAGCAAGACATGATGTTCCAAATTATTATAACTTGTTTTTCTCTAATTTTTGGAGCAACTTGTGGTATTATTATTATTAATTTAAAGCTTGTTATTTTAAAATTTTTAGAGAAACCTTCTAGCATACTGTTTTCAATTTTTTAAGAGAAAAATTGTCATATATTTCTATAATATACTTACTTTTATACATGAATTTTTCTTTTCTTTCTCTTCTCTTATCAAAACAAAAATTACTGACGGGGGCGGTGGAAATTTAATATTTTCTTTCTTTTTTTACTGAATTTTAATTTTTACAAGTATATAATTGTTCTATTTACTTATTTATTTTTACTAAACTCTTCAGTAGCATGAGAACTTCTTGTTTAGAATAGTTCTTTCTCTATATAATATTTTTTTTCTTCAGATAAAGAATATTACATTTCAAGAAATTGTGCTACCAAAAATATCTCATTCAAAAAACTAATTATTGTTTAGAATAGTTTTGGTTGAATATGAAACGAAAAATGAAATAGGCAATTAAAGAAAGTCAGCTAGAAGATTTCAAGACATGGAACAGCTTTTTGGACTCTTTATTTATTATTTATTTATTTAAAACTTAAAAGGACAAATCAGTGAACTCAATTACACAATAAACTTAGTAACCTTTAGCACGATACAATCACATAAGTAACCATAACATAGTAATACAATACGAGAATGCAGATCTTGGATACAATCACAATTATAAGTAACCATAACATAGTAATACAATACGAGAATGCAGACTCAATTTATTATTTGTATCTGGGATTTTACTTGTCCATATGGGCATTGGAAACTGGTGGTGAGAGAGCAGCAAAGTCATAGAGCAACTGGCCACTATCAATGTGCCTTGCTGGGTTTGAAAAGGCAAAAAAGAAGAATTTCATGAAATCAAAGTCCTTGAAAAGTTGAGGATGTTCCTCATCTATAAGCTCTTTGGGTGTCTTGATTATGGTACCCTCATTTGGCATGATAAAGGCTGCTATAGAAAAACGATCTTGGTCTCCGCTCATTATCACTCTGTGATTCGTTGATTTCAATCTCCCATTACTCCATGCCTTCGATTTTCAAAATCAATATCGATAAGTATTCACATCCAACATCAATAATCTAATATATATTATGAGCATGGTAAACAAGTTATTCAAAATTTGAACCTGAAATTTAATATAAAAACATCAATAAATATTTTATAGTAATTGTTGACTTCACTTGACTTATGATTTCTTGCTTGGGCTGTTGTTATTTTATGGATTGGTGGCAAATGTTTACGGATTTATGCGGAGCTAATGAGGTGTGTTTTGGTATGATGGGGACTTGGGGTCCATTGACGGCCTAAGTTTTCTTTTTTTGGAGTCTTGTTACCTTTATTTTGGTGTTTGATTTGGTTGCATTTTTTTGGATTCTCGTACTCTTTTTTGGTGCCTTGCACCTTTATTGATAAATTTTTTAACAATTTTATTACAGGTTTAATTATATCTTTTTTTACACAATATTTAGAATAACTTATAATCCTTCCTCAACACATACATAGAAAGATAATGCGTTTTAACGCACAAACAACCAAAAAAACGAAGTCAATGTATGTGAAAAGTGAATTCTTTTCAACTAAATGGTTAAAGAAAATATTAAGGAAAAGGGAAAGCTTAAGAATATCGAATGGTTTTTGAGGAAAAATAGTAACAATCAAATTCATTAAAAGAATATATATTTTCAAAAAATCTCAAATAACACAAAAAAAAAACTAAAAAATAATTAAGTTTTATGATTTTTTATGTAATTCATATTTTAACAATTTGTACTTACATTTTATATTTTATTAATAAAGATGATACAAATTAATGTTTTAACAAATTAAAATTTGAATATTAACCATATATATAAACATACCTTGAGAGGATCTCCAACCATGAAGACAAAAGAAGAAGGAGATAAATTAGTCAGCTTCATCCATCGACCGTCATTGACCTCAATTTCCAATCCTGGAATTTGATCCTCACAAATTATTGTGCTGACTGGTTTATCAGTATGAGCAAAGAGCCCTATCTCATACTCCCCCGGTGGAGGGGTCATGTATTTCATCATCCGCATTGACGTTGTGTAGTTTATCTTCAATGAGTCATCTGCTAATCCATAACTATCAATTATCATTAACAAGATTAACTTGTTTAGCACCTCCAATTGTGTTCCCATGGTATGTATAGTGTCACTGAGACAAAAGATCAAATAGTGGACATGTTTTGTTAGATTCTAAATTTTGTAAGGTTCCAAATCTATAATTCTAATTATTTTATGAGTTTACAATCCAAATATGTTATGTGAAAAAGATAAAACATGCAAACTCATGATTTTTTTTTTTTAAGTTGTAGGTGTTAAGGGTTATTCAAATATCAAATACGATATTAGAGTTAGAGTTAGAGTCAAAGGCGGAGTTGACATTATTAAGTCTTTAGTCACTTCATTGTGATTTAGTTGACAACCCAAAATTTAATCTAATTATTCATATAATATCAATCCCTATAATCCATTAGCGTTTCCTAGACATCTACTTTAATAAATAAAAATAGATATGTAAATTTAACTCGATCTCACTCAACTTAAATTAGAAATTTTAAAACCAACCCAACCTGTGAAATTAGAAAAGTCAAAGAATTGTTGTTACCAAAAGCGTGGGTGACCTTCGGGCCACATAAGTTGAGCAAAGTTTTTAACAGAATCATAGCTGGAGACATCTCCAAGTCCAAAGCCTTCATACAACAAAGAAACTTGAGCGCATGGTCCAACCCAGCCATGGTAAGGCAGGGGACTAGTGTTCTTTTGTTTCCTCTCCATTGGGACCTCAACTAGTTCTTTCATCAACCTAAACATCTCCTCTCGAACTTCCGTCGAAATCGTGTCATATAGCACCTCAAAACAACCGAAAATCTCACAAGCCTCTCGAACTTTCTTGCACAATCGGTACCACCCATTGGTTCCTCGCTCCAAATCCGATGAACTGAACTCAATGACTGGAAACTCAATCTTAGCGTCAACACTCATGTTGGTAACTTTTTTTTTATACTCTAAGGAAATGTTTCCTTGAACTAAATGATTCTGTAAATTAACTTGGTTCTCTTTACATAGGGATTTAGGTCTATTTATAGCCTGTAAATTAACATCTCTTTCAACTTCCCAAATTTTTTAATTTTATTATCCAAGCATAGCAGATGAAGTGGTTGAATAATAAAAACAAAATGAAAACAAATATAAGGAAGAAGCAGATCAAGTGGTTGATTATTCAAATTACATCAATTTAAAAATTTACTCGATTATATAATAATTCAAAACTTGAGTTTGAATTGCTTAATGAGAATTCGATGTAATGGAATAGAGCTGTAATAGAATAGAGTTCTGATCAGTAATTCAACTTTTTGGTTGAATGGAATGGAATAGAACTGTAATAGCATTCTTGTGTTTGGTTGAATGGAATGATGTTGTAATAGCATAAGAAAAAAATTGAAATGACCAGAATACCCTTAGCAGATTTTTTTTTAAGTAGATGATTATTGTTATTGTTATTAAATTTTAATAAGATTATTATTAAATATAATTTAATAATATTTTTAATGTAAGTATTTTTATATTAAATTATATTTTTAAATATTTCAAATATTTTGTTTTTATATTTTCTAAGTCTACATTTTAAAGGATTAGTCTGGAAATTAATTTTTTTGTTAATCAATAATGTTATATAGAATAGTCATTCTTGGTGATATCAAAGAATAGTTATTATAGAAAAAATAAGTAATAAAAAAGTAATTATTATTTTATTGAATGAATATTACGTTTAACCAAATAAATAAATGATTTACATTATAGGGAATTATATGCACGGTTTCTAAATTCCATCGTAGAGAGTAGGGCTGAGCAAAATCCGATTCGATTCGAAAAACTCGATAAAAAATTCAAATTTTGAATTAAATAGTTCGAGTTATTTGAGTTAATCAAGTTATTCGGATCAACTCGAATAAAAAATTAAGTTTTTCGGTTTAACTCGAATATAAATTACACAATTCGAGTTATCCGAAAATCCGAATAAGAAAAGACAAAACTATGTCGTTTTGATAAATGTTTACTTCTTTAAAAGTTAAAATTAAAAATAATTAAGTTAAAAGGCAAAACTACGTCGTTTTGATAAATGTTTACCCATTAAGTTAAGAGGCAAAATCATTATATTGTTCATGTAGTTAAATAATCTTGTACTTCGTCTACTAGTTAAATAATCGGTTCATCTAATAGCAACATTAAGTATAAATAATAGGATTCGTTAACTCGACTCGATTTGACTCGAAACTTTTTGACTCGATTCGATACGATTCGGAAAAAATTCAAATTGAATTCGGTTGCTAAAATAGGATTTGTTAACTCGACTGACTCGAAAATTTTTGACTCGATTCGACTCGACTCGACTCGATCGAATAGTCACCCCTAGTAGAGAGTAGGGTACGTAAGTTTTTTATCAACACTTGAAGCGGTTGAATAGTCAAAATTTTGTTTTTGCATGAAGATTACGTATTGAGAGGTGCACTGCACCGGTCAAAGGTATTACGTTTTACAATAGGGACACATAGCGGCAGTGCTCTTGGCCCCTCAAAACGGAAAAGTATTATGGAGCAGAAAATTTTTACTTCGTCGGTGTTCCCTAAACCTTTGATTTTCCTCACATGAGTAGAATTTGTTGGAAAGGAAATCATGACTATTCAAATTCACTAATTTCAACAAAGACATTTTAAAAGATTTGATTTTATGTAAAAAAATATTAGAGTTTATTTCACATGAATATAACAACGTGTAATGAACGTGTGCACTGGTGAAAACAAAATTCAAGGGATAAATATTCTCTAAATAAATTTTTATTTAATTTAATTATATATACGAATTTTGAATTATAGTTTATATGTATGTATAAAATTTTAATTTTGATTTAATTGTACACATTTAAATAAATAAATAAATTTATTTATTTATTTTTATATTAAATTAATATAATTATTTGGGTATGCAATATATCAACGTAAAATAATATTATTTATAAATTATAAATATTAAATCAAATAAATATTACTTTTGCTTGCGTAACATGTACATTCACCTTTAATAAAGAAATTCTTGACGCAATCAATGACAATTAGTGTGCACTAGATTAATCTAATTATATGACATTTATCAACAGACAAAAAAAATAATGTTAAATTTGTACGACCTTACGCATAAATCCACCCTTAATTTTGATTGCCTATCCTCCCCCCTCCGTACTTAATTGGAAATTATATTTGGTAACATACATATGAACACGTGCATGCATGTGGAAAACATATACAATCCGTGCACTCTATAACATCTACTCCCTGTAATAGTTTTTTGTTATAACATCTAAATTTCTTGCAAAGCCTATATTTTATATTTTATATTTTATTTTATTATAACAATTTTTTATTTGTAACAATAACAACCATAATTATAAAGTATATTCTTTAATAAATTAGTTCTTTATAACAATGTCTCAAATTTGAAGTGAAATTATAGTTATTTCTCCATAAAAAATAAAATCTTAATAGACAAATAAATCTATTATAAAAAGGGATGTGTCATAACCATTTTTAAAAAAAAAAGGGAATCGATCTTGGTTTTGAAAATAAAGAAAACGGGAGTCGCCACCGATCTTTATTAGGTGTGATCGGGTCACCTTTGTTTTAATAAAACATTTTGGTTTATTAAAGCAATAATTTTGGTCTACGAAATTTGAGAAAACGAGTTCGGGAGTCGGTTACGTACAAGGAAGGGTTAGCACCCTTGTAACGCCCAAAGTTGGTACAAAATCGATTGATGTTGTTCTAATGTTGAAAACTTGAAAACATTTAGGGTAAAAATTGAAAGGAATAGAATTTGTTCATTCGGGATTAAATCTTAAGATTATCTCGCTTCAAAGGAATAAAAGTATCATACCCAACACGTTAGGATATAACACCCTATTATTTCGACACCGAGATCATCTTCGACAAGAAAAGGATATTTGAATATTTAGTCGAACGAAAAGATCGACACCCAACACGTTAGGATGTAATTTTTCGGCCTTCTAAACACACAAATATTACCTCTTTTGTATGAATTAAAAAATGTCGGATTGCGATTTAAAACCGTTGATCCACATGAAACGATAAAAATACGAAATCAACAATATTGGTAATAAAAGATACAATAGTATAAAAGTGTAAAGGTAAAAGACGGCTTTGAAATAATAATAAAAAAGGGGTTGAAGGTATTAGTAAAGATAAAGATAATAAAAAGTATATACAATATGATAGTATAAATATAATAATAATAGTAATGATAAATATAATAATAATAATAATAATAATAAGATAATAATGATACGGACATGTACAATGAAAATATATAAATATAGTAATGATAATGATAATAATGAAAATAGTAATAATAACGATACGAAATATGTACAATATAATAACGTAAATATGGTAATGATAATAATAATAATAACAATAATAATAGTACGAAATATGTACAATATACTAATATAAATATAGCAACAATAATAGTGATAAAGTTAGTATGTACAAATAATAATACAATAAAGATAATAGTAATAATAATAGTAGTAATAGAAAAATATAATATAATAATAATATAATAATAACATAGTATTAATAGTATAGTAGTGAAAATAAAATAATAATAATACAAAACATATATGATATGATAATATGAATATAGTATAATAATAATAATAAAACTATTTAAATACTAATAAATATGTACGAAAATATAATAATGATAATAATAATGATAACAATAATACATATAATAATAATACATATAATAATAATAGTAGTAATAATGATAATGATAAAAATAATAATAATAAATATAGAAAATATATACAATATAATAATAATGATATAACGATAATATTAAATAAAAAAACAATTACAATAATAAAAAAGGGGGGTGAACTGAACTCAAGCCTAAAATTTAGGGCTAATTCGGAAATAACAATAATTGAAAGAAACCTATTCACACGCGCGAAAGAACCAGAGGGAGCAAAAGGGAAATTTTCCCGCATTCTCGAAACGCCACACTTAATTCGGGACCAAAACGACAACAGATTGAAATTAAAGGGGAAAATCTAAAAAAAAGGAAAACTTGATTGCAAAACTATGAAAAAGCGGAGGGGTTAAAAGGGTAGATAACCCCTAAGGTCAGAAACGCGCGGATCCTAGACGGTTTGGGTCGAACTCGGGTCGGGTTGCACGAAACGACACCGTTTTTGGGGGTGAGCTGAAGGCCCGAAACGGCGTCGTTCTAATGGCCTATAAAAGCCCTATTTTCCTTCAAAATTTCATTTTTGTGCTGCCACATAAAAAAAAAAAAGAAGGGCTTGGGGATGCCCTCTTCTTCTCTGGACAAGGTCCAGATTTCAGCCTAAGGACCGCCGGGGCTCCACCGTCCTATGGTACCGGCGACCGCCATTCACGGCAGCGATGGAGGTAGTTTTGTTTCCCTTTTTTATGTATATATATATATATATATATATATATATATATATATATGTAAAAAAGAGAAAAAAAGGTTTCGAAAATATAAAGCAATCACCTCTTTAGTTTCTGATCTTGTGTTTTTTTGGTAACTATCTTTTGATTGGATTTTTTCTTTTTTTTTTTTTTTGTATTCTCTTGATTCCCAAAAAAAGGTCCTCTGTTTTACAAAACGAATGGCTTTTTATAGCCAAATAAGAAAAGAAATTACAAAGTTTATTTTTTTGTTGTGGTCTGCTTGCTGTTGTTTTGTCTGCTCTTGCAGGACATGGGGGACACGGATAGTGGAGACCAACAGCACGCGAGGCGATGGTGGAGCAATTGGAGGAGATGGTGGCCGATAGTGGGGGGTTGCGGCGCAAAGGTGGCGCGCGTGCCTCCACGCGCGCGGCGCTAGGGTTAGGGAGAGGCTAGGGTTTTTGGGAAAGGTTTAATGGGTTTTGGTTTTTGTAAATGGACATTACAGACTTTTGTTATTTTGGGCTTAAACGGGCCCTGGGCAAAATATGGTTATTACAGCTGCCCCTCTTTGCTCATTGTCGTGAAACGAGAATAGAGCAAAGACAATAGAAGAACCAATTTTGCCCGGTCTTGGCGGGCTTTGACTTATTGGTCCTCGTCTTCTTCAAACATCTTCAAACTCTACTGTAACTTGTGGCTTTGATTCGCTTCACTGTTTCGTTATTTCTTCAGGGGGATAATATTTTCTATTCCACTACTTCTTCCAAGGCATAGTAACTAGCACCTCGACTGGCCTCGATGCGATTTCAAGGAGAAGAGATTCGTAGCTTTGATCTACTCCACTGGGACTTCAGGGAAATAAGTCTAAACTTTTCAAACTGCTTCCCTGCTATCTTCGGGGAGGCTTCAATCTTTAGTCTACTCCAATGCTACTTCTGAGAGATATGGCTTGTAGCTTCATTTTGCTCTTGCTCTATCTTCTTTGTCCACTGGAACTTCTTCGTTCAATTTGCTCAAGGCGACTTCAGTCTTCCGTCTGTAAGTACTTCCTCGTGTGACCCGAGGCTCAACCCCACTCTCATAATATGAGTTGATTTTTTTTTACAGAAATTGAAAAACAGAAATTGAAAATACCTCAGCGTGCGTCCTAAGGAGTTGATTTTTTTGCAAACAGAAATTAAAAACAGAAATTGAAAATACCTCAACGTGCGACCTGAGGAGTTGATTGAAAAACAGATATTGAAAATACCTCAGCGTGCGACCTGAGGAGTTGATTTTTGCAAACGAAAATTAAAAACAGAAATTGAAAATACCTTAGCGTGCGACCTGGGGAGTGGATTTTTGCAAACGAAAATTGAAAAACAGAAATTAAAAATGCCTCAGCGTGCGACCCGAGGAGTTGATTTTACAAGCAGAAATTGAAAAGACAGAAATTTAAAATACCTCAGCGTGCGACCCGAGGAGTTGATTTTTGCAAACAGAAATTGAAAAATAGAAATTAAAAATACCTCAACGTGCGACCCGAGGAGTTGATTTTGCAAGAAGAAATTAAAAAAACAGAAATTAAAAATGCCTCAGCGTGCGACCTGAGGAGTTGATTTTGGAGAACGTATCATCTGGTGGAACTCGGATGCCTTCTTTCTCCTTGGTTCGGTGCAGTCATTGTCAAAACTTCTCGCTTTACTGGCGTACCTGTATGTGTCACGCATGATGTTATCATGATTTGCTTGTCTTAAATGCTTTTATGCCTACATGATTATGTCATGTGTCTCTCGTTATGATTCTCGTGATGACCCATCTTTATTGCTTCGATTCTTGACTTTTCTCAGGTCTTGTACCCGTCCTCAAGTTCTACGAGTAATCCGTGTTTCTCGTATATCCCTATTTTGCCCCCTGTTGAACTTTGTCCTTGCTTTGAGGCTCTCGTACTTACCCAATTCTCATCCAGGTAACGCTCAATATTCTTTTCGTTTAGAGTGAGTAATTTCACTATTTATCTCTAAAATGAAACATAAATAAAATGCATGGAAATGGCAAAGTAGGCATGAAAGGGATACCTCATATCTATATTTATTTCAAAAGCAACAAGCAAAGAAAATTGACAAGGAATAACTCGATCAAGAAAGCATTGTAAAAGGAAAACAAGTTCAGTTGTTGTAAGTGCTCTAGATATCCGACGCATGAACTTCTCCATGTTTCTTCATCCTGAATCTTTTCGAGCAAGGTTTTTCGTGTAGAAGACTCTTGAGCTTCAGAGTCCGCTTCAATACTATAATCTTGCCGTTTGACTCCCTGTTCAAACCATTCTTGCTTTTTTGGCCCAAATTTGCTTCCTTAGGACGCCCTTTCGGGTTTTCATCCTAAACCTTTTTTGTTTATCAGGATGCCCTTTTCGGGTTTTCATCTTGATTTTGATTTTGATTTTTTTTAGGCGTAATATTTCTTCACGGCATCTGAGTTTACCAGATTTGGTAACTCTTTACCATCCATTTCAGTGAGAATCAAAGCTCCACCTGAGAAAGCTCTCTTTACGACGTATGGTCCTTCCCAATTCGGTGCCCATTTTCCTCGGAAGTCTTTTTGTATCGGGAGAATCTTTCTCAGGACGAGTTCTCCTTCGCGAAATTCTCTTGGACGCACCTTCCTGTTATGGGCGACGATCATTCTTTTCTGGTACATTTGTCCATGACAGATTGCTTTTAGGCGCTTTTCTTCAATCAGGTTCAATTGGTCATATCGAGCTCGAACCCATTCCAATTCTTCTAGTTTTGACTCCATTAAGACTCGTAGGGAGGGGATCTCAACTTCAATGGGTAGTACAGCTTCCATTCCATAGACCAAAGAGAAAGGAGTTGCCTTCGTGGAGGTCCGTACACATGTGCGATACGCATATAGGGCAAATGGTAGCTTCTCGTGCCAGTCTTTATACGTCTCAGTCATTTTCCCAATAATCTTCTTGATATTTTTGTTAGCGGCTTCTACCGCCCCGTTCATCTTTGGACGATAGGGTGAGGAGTTATGATGCTTTATTTGAAATTGCTCGCACATTTCCTTCATTATCTTATTGTTCAGGTTCAAGGCATTATCTGAGATGATTCTCTCAGGCAAACTGTATCGACATATGATCTCCCTTTTTAAGAATTTGCACACTGCGGTCTTTGTCACATTGGCAAACGAAGCAGCTTCTACCCATTTTGTGAAGTAATCTATGACCACAAAAATGAATTGATGTCCATTAGAAGCCTTTGGGGAAATTAGCCCTATAACATCCATCCCCCACATAGAGAAAGGCCACGGAGAAGTCATGACGTGAAGGGGCGAAGGTGCTGCATGAATTTTATCGCCATAAACTTGACATTTGTGACACTTTCGTGCGTAACTAATGCAGTCGCTTTCCATTGTCAACCAGTAATAACCGAGCCTCATAATCTGCCTCGCCATAGTGAAGCCATTGGCATGTGTTCCACAAACTCCTTCGTGGACCTCTTCGAGTATCTTTCTGGCTTCAACAGTATCTACACATCTCAGGAGCATTTGATCTTTCCCTCTTTTATATAGGATGTCCCTATCGAGAACAAATCCCGCTGCCAATCTTCTGATTGTTCTTTTGTCGTTCTCGTTTGCTTGCTCGGGATATCTTTGATTCTTGACATATTCTAAGATATCATGGAACCATGGTTGTCCATCTGCTTCGTTTTCAATGCTAAAACAATGCGCAGGGGCCTCATATATGCTCATCTGGAGAGGCATTATTTCTGTTTCTCGGTTTGCTTTGAACATTGAAGCCAAGGTGGCCAGGGCATCAGCCAATTGATTTTCTTCCTGTGGGAAGTAATTAAAAGTCACTTCTTCAAATTCTTCAACCAATTCCGCAACAAGATCGCGATATTTGACCAACTTCGAGTCTTTTACTTCCCAATCTCCATGGATTTGGTAAATCACCAATGCCGAGTCCCCGGAGACCGCTAAGACCTTGACGTTCTGCTCGATAGCTGCGCGAAGTCCCATGATACAGGTCTCATATTCCGCCATGTTGTTGGTACAGAAGAAATTTAATCTGGCAGTAAAGGGGTAATGATTCCCTTCTGGTGACACTAAGACTGCTCCAATCCCATGCCCCAATGCATTTGACGCACCATCAAAACTCATCTTCCATGATTTCTCTTTCGACGATTCACATTCTTTTTCCTTAATGCATATCAAGTCTTCGTCTGGGAAGTCAAATCTTAATGGCTCGTATTCCTCTGTTGTTCGAATTGCTAAGAAATCGGCTATTGTGCTCCCTTTAATCAATTTTTGGCTCACGTATACAACGTCATATTCCGATAGTAGGATCTGCCATCGTGCCATTCTTCCTGAGAGTGCAGGCGATTCCATCATGTATTTTATTGGGTCTAGCTTTGAAATCAACCACGTCGTATGATACAGCACATATTGTCTGAGCCTCCGAGTTGCCCAGACCAGAGCACAACTGAATTTTTCGATTGACGGATACCTTGCTTCATACTCCGTGAATTTCTTGCTGAGATAATAGATCGCCTGTTCCCTTTTTCCGGACTCATCATGTTGCCCCAGGACGCAACCCATTGAGTTTTCGAACACAGTCAGATATAGTATTAGCGGTCTTTCAGGAGTTGGTGGTACTAGCACCGGGGGACTAGACAAATACTGCTTTATCTTGTCAAAAGCCTCTTGACATTCTTCGTTCCATTCTCCAGGATTGTGTTTTCGAATGAGTCAAAAAATCGAATCACACTGCTTGGTGAGTTGAGCAATGAATCGAGCGATGTAGTTCAGCCTCCCTAGAAATCCTCTGACTTCCTTTTGTGTGCGCGGGGGCGGTAGTTCTTGTATGGCCTTTATTTTATCCGGATCAACCTCGATACCTTTCTCGCTAACGATAAACCCCAGTAATTTTCCAGAGGTAGCCCCGAAGGTACATTTGGCTGGGTTAAGCTTTAGTTAGAATTTTCTCAGTCTTTCAAACAACTTCCGGAGGTTCTCAACATGCTCTCTTTCCCCTCGAGATTTGGTGATCATATCGTCGACATAGACTTCTATTTCCTTGTGCATCATGTCATGAAACAATGTTACCATGGCTATCTGGTATGTTGCCCCGGCATTCTTTAGTCTGAACGGCATCACTTTGTAGCAGAATGTCCCCACATTGTCGTGAATGTAGTTTTCTCCATATCTTCGGGAGCCATCTTGATTTGATTGTAGCCTGAAAATCCATCCATGAAGGAGAAAAACAAATGCTTTGCCGTATTATCTACCAATGTGTCGATGTGTGGCAACAGGAAATTATCTTTAGGGCTTGCTCGATTCAAATCACGGTAATCCATGCACATTCGCATTTTGCCATCTTTCTTCGATACTGGGACTATATTAGCCACCCATTCTGGATATCTAGAGATTTGTAGGAAGCCAGCATCAAATTGTTTCTTTACTTCTTCCTTTATCTTTAAGAGCATTTCAGGCCTCATCCGCCTTAGCTTCTGTTGGATAGGATTGCATTCTGGTTTCAGTGGGAGTCTATGGACCACTACATCTTCATCCAGACCTGGCATATCTTGATACGACCATGCGAACACGTCTTTGTATTCATGAAGCAAGGCGATCAGATCATGTTTAGTGTCCTCTGACATGGAGGTCCCAACTTTTACCTCTTGCCTCTTTTCTTCGCTTCCCAAATTCATTGTTTCGACAGATTCTCGATAGGGCAGAATCTGCTCATCCTCTTGTTCTACCATTCTTAGTAAGTCTGGGGAGGAGACATAATCTTCAGCATTTTCTTCAGCCTCGAATTCCCCCACACAAATGGCTTTTTCGAAGTCGATTTTAGGACTTGTAACAGGATTGTTCGTGTTGTTGATATCTGAGCACCTGAAAGGCAGATGGAAATATATAGGGACAGGTTAAAAAAAGGAAATAAATATGGAGCCGATGAGAATAAAAAGACCATGACAAAATGCATCTTTATTCATGTTTCATTTAAAAGCTAAATAGACAACATAAACTCCCATAACAGATTCCCCTACAGCTTAGGGGCATAAAAAAAGTCAGCATTGAGCATTACTTTGGAGGAAACTTGGAAATTATGAGGAGATCCACGACAGTCCAATTGTTCGGAGTGAGTCTAGGGGGTAGGGGCGTATCGCTAAAATATCTTCCACTGCATTATTCCTTTTGTTAATGACGTTTATACTGAAGTCCTGTAGGCCCCTCTCTATCCATGACATCATGCTTTGTGGATCATCTCTTCCCGGGTATGTAATTCATGCCGATGTAAATGTTTTCGACAAAGGCGGATACATTATGGGCTCCCATTCCAATTCCTGACCTGAGGCTCTTGCAATCCTCCTTTCTTGCTCTTTCTGTAACTGTTTCCTTCTTTGCCACACGTCGGGCTTGAATCCTAAACCACATCGAGCCTTATGGTGTACTGGTTTTAGTGCTCTGACTATTCCTTGCTGGTATTTTCCCAAACCTCTCTTCCCTCTGGCTCCTTTCCCCACAGTCAGCTTGATTCCCATCTTGGTATTCCTCGACAGCTTGGGCGTGGGGGCTTTGCTTCCTTCAGCGATGAAAGTAGCATTGATGAATTCGAAGGAACAGAAGGAACATTCTACTGCATCTTTGTTCACCTCGATGTAAGGTGCATCAGTAGAGATGGACGCGACGATGTCTTCCTCACCAGCGACCGTGATCAAGTAATTACCCATGACAAACTTTACTTTTTTGTGGAGAGATGAAGGGACTGCCCCAGCAAAATGGATCCAAGGCCTCCCTAAGAGACAATTATACGAAGGCGAGATATCCATGACCTGGAATTCTATGTCATATGTACACGGGCCCACATCTAGAGGAATCTCGATCTTCCCCATGACCGCTCGTCGTTTCCCATCGAATGCTCTTACTGTGGAATGACAAGGCCTTAGGTAAGACATATCAACTAGCATCCTGGAAAGCGTGGCCAAAGACATGACATTGAGTGCGGATCCATTGTCGATGAGTACACTCGGTACTATGTAACCCTTACAATAGGTCGTAACATGTAATGCTTTGATAGAGCCTCTACCGTTTGGTGGTATTTCATCATCGCTGAAAGAGATGAAATTGTCCGCGTTTAAGTTGTTTGCCCACCTGTCAAGCTTTTCCAGAGATACATTGCTTTCCACATAAGCTTGATTCAGCACTTTTAGCAAGGCGTTCTGATGTGCCTCAGAGTTCAATAGCAGGGATAACACCGAGATTCTTGCCGGCTGCTTGTTCAACTGTTCGACGATGTTATATTCACTGTGTTTGATGAACTTCAAGAATTCATGTACTTCGTCCTCATTCACGGGCCTTTTAGCTTCTTGTTCGGATTGTATTTCAACCTCAACCTCGGCTTTATGCATTGGCGCCTTTCTTTTTTGACTCGAGTCGACGGCTTTCTTTTTTGGTTCAATCACCTTGGGAGAATAACATCTCCCGCTACGTGAAGTGCCCCACCTCGCTAACATTACCAGTCGTAGCTTCGGGCATGGTAATGCTGACATCATATTTCCACGGCACCGCCTTGCTATCCTTGTAAGGGAAGGGAGAAGGTACTTTGATTATTATCTTTGGTTTCACCTCTTCCTTCTTTGCTTCGTAGTAGATTACCAAGGGTCGGTCAGCGCTATAAGGGGGACCTGATGATTGACCCTCGGAAGCACATATATCCTTTTCGTCGATCTCTTCCTTCTTATTACAGATCTCAACCTCCTTATTGTTCATCATACCTTGAAGTAATTCTTTGAATTTCTCACAAGATTGGATGTGATGTCCTTCTATGCTGTGAAAAACACAAAAACTTTGACCTTCCGTGCTTTCCTCCTTGAAACTTCTGCCAAGCAAACCCTTTTCAGTCATTATTTCCCACACTTTCCTTAAAGGTGTCTTTATCTCGGAGACACAACTTTTGGCTTGCCACCTATCTTCTTGTGTCACCACACTCACGTTCCCTACAGGATGGTTAGGGAGCGGATTTCCAGCCACATTACCGGTACTGTCAAACCGTAAAATCCCCGCATCGATAAGACCTTGAACCCTCCTTTTAAAGGCTATAAATTGTCCGTAGAATGCCCCTGGTTTCCAGCATGATACATGCAATTAGCATTAGGATCGTACCATTTTGGGTATGGAGGCTTCAATGGTGCCATGTAATGCGGGGATATTAACTGTTTTTCCAATAATTTTGGGCACAGTTCCTCGTACGACACGGGAATAGGGGTGAACTGAGGCTTTTCAAGATTGGGTCTTGTTGGTCTCTGTTCATTTTTAGGCTGACTTTGAGAGGGAGTGGTATTTGGCGGGGATATGGTGAATGGCCTTTGGTTATCAGCGGCATAGACGGGATAAGGAGGGGTGTTTGATAGTAGAGGTTTTGAGGAGGAAAGTAGAAATTTGGGGGTGGGCGAAATTGAGGTCGTGGTTGGATTGGGTACGGATTGGAAGCGTAGTGGTTCCCAGTCCCCACCATATGGGTTTCAGGCTCTTTCTTCTTTATAGGTGCCGGCCTTTTCGAACTCTCAGAACCTTCTATTCTTCCACTCTTAATGCCATTCTCAATGAGTTCCCCTGATATTACGATATCAGCGAAGTCTTTTGTGGCATTTCCCACTAACTTGTCATAAAACGGTGCCTTCAAAGTGTTAATAAAAAGGACCGTTATCTCAGTTTTAGTCAGTGAGGGTTCTACTTGAACCGAGACGTCCCTCCACCTTTGAGCGTATTGTCTAAAAGTCTCTGATGGCTTCTTTTCCATCATCTGTAGCGTTAGTCGATCGGGCGCTATATCGGAGACATGCTTGTATTGCTCACAGAATGCTGAAGCTAAGTCATTCCATGATTGGATCCTCTCTCTGCCAAGCTTATTATACCACCGGAGGGCTGACCCGATCAAGCTATCTTGAAAGCAGTGTATTAACAATTTGTCTTCATTCACATAACCAGCCATTTTTTGACAAAACATGATAAGATGCGCCTTTGGACACCTTGTTCCATCATATTTTTCGAAGTCTGGCGCCTTAAATTTTGGAGGCAAGACCAGATCGGAAACCAAACTGAGCTCTTTGGCGCTCATTGCAGAGGAGACTCTAGTTCCCTCTATCGCCCTGAGTCTTTCTTCCAGACTCTTATACTTGTCCTAAGCATCATGATCCTTCATTCTTAACTTAGCTAGTTCTACCGGATCATCCAAATCCGGGACAATTGGGTCAGCAGGGTTAGCTCCGTGGTTTGATACGAATACTCCTTGCCCTAGATGGGCAGGTGGTGGTACAGGTGGTTTTTCTGGGCCCACAAATCCCCAAGCTCCATGAGGTGGAGTGAATCCTGGAAGGTGGAATGGACTCTGATTAACTCTCGAATGGGGTTCTGTAATTTCAGGATTCTGTGCAGGTCATTTTCCTTTGACCAGGGTCGTCACCATCTCCATTAGCTTGGTCATTTGGTCCTTTTGCTCAAGTGATTCTTCCCTGGATTTCGCCATCAGGTCCCTTGTTTCTTGCTGCGACTGGGCCAACTGCTCTTGTAACTGTCCTTGGATTCTTTCCATTCTTTCAATTCTTTGCTGAGTTCAGCATCCATGCCTCTAGTTCTTAATCGGGTCCTATAAGGGTGACGCGATTCCAGATCCGTAACGTTGAACTGTAAGTTATATGATTTTTAGTCTTAGTGAATGATTGGGGTGATATGATGCTGTTGTATGGAATGCAATGCAAATGCATGGTATGAATGCAAAAAGGTGTCAATTCTGATTCAATTCCTTATAGGAAACTTCCTTAGAAAACAAAGCTCTTTACATAAAATAGATTACAGGTATGGTTTGGCCTTAGCGCCTAGATCCCTAATCTATTGGAGTAACGAAATCAACTCCTGTCCTTGGCTTGTCCGTGACTCATGCCGCACGCTTAATACATCTGCTTCTGCTGCCAAAATTTGTAAGTGCTCAGCCACCTCTCGAATCTGATTTATGGCTTCTCTCATGAGATAGTCTCTATTTTCGATTTGCTTATGAGCCTTATGTAACTCCTCCTCCCGTTGCTCCCTACTCTCTTTCAAGTACCCAATATAATCCTGACAATCCTGCAGTGCCACTTCTAACTCTTCGATCTTCTTTTCCATTTCTTCAATTCTGTTCAAGCTTGCCTTTAATTCTATCACCGAGTTGTGATAATGATTTAAAGACCTTTCCACCTCCGCCACTCTAGTCTTCAACTCATTTCTTCTGTTTTGGCCTTCCGACACTTGCTTTTCTAAGATCTCTTTCTGGGCCTTCATTTCTTGGAATTTCCTTTCCCATTGCTCAGTCCTAGCTCTTTCCTCTTGTAACTCTTGTCGCCATTGACTCGAAGTCTTTCCTAGTTCCGCATTTCTCATTGAGAGACGCATCTTTTTGTAGTCCCTCTTTAGGCTATCCAACTCTTCTTTAGTTTTGTTCTTCCCTTTCCTTATCTTTTCTGCTTCTGATTTCTGTATCTCTACGTCCAATCTCAATAGCATCCTCTCTTCCTCTAACTGTTCAATTTTCTTCTCGAGCTCTGAACTCCGCCGTACAAAATCTTGCTTTATAATTTCTAGCTCCGTTGGTATCACTTGTAACCATTCCTCCGTAGATTGAACATTATCTGAACTCGGCCTCGAGATATTGTCATTGATTCTTTTGTTTAGCCACACTGTATACTCAGAAGTCGCCGTTTCGCCCACAGTCAACCTCTTCATCCGGTAGGTTTGCTTCCAAGCATTTGCAATTTCCTTAATCTTCTTCTTATAACCTTCTCCTGTATAAGAGAATTCGCTTCGATCCAACCCATGTGTTGCTGGCACAAACTGTCTAGACTGGTATTGTCTTGCTACTAGCAAAGGGGCATACCCAATGACTCCCCAGATTCTGGGTAGAGAGACCCAACTAAAGTCTCCACATCTGTAAAGGATCTCTCCAGGCACCATCCATGGAGCTCTCCACTCAATGTCTCCTTCCTGAAGATTCTGAAGAATTGTCCTCCATCCTTTTTCCGTTATATCTTCTCGTCTTGACACGGCTACTTCCTCTTTTATCGGTGAATAATCCTTATAAAAGGGTCGACAAGAGACTTTATCCATCTTCCAAAGATTCCCATGAAACCATACTATCAATAGCTGTGCGCATCCAATAAATCTTCCTTCTCCCGCTCTTCTGCATGCATTTAATGATCTGAAAGTCTCCGCAAGAATTACCGGGATAGGTGTGACTTGTTTATCCAATCGGTCGAATAAATCCACAATTGTTTCATCTATGTGTCTCAGGGCTTTTGGGAAGACGACTAATCCGTAGAGGCTTAAGGCGAATATATCAACTTTCCTTCTCACATCAGGATGCGTCAAAATCAGATCCCTTAAATTTACCCAAGGAATACATCTCCCTTCACCTTTCTGTTGAATCTTGATCGAGATCCACTGTTCACTCATTCCCATAATTTTCATCAACTTCTTCGCCAAAGGAGGGACATAGGCAGGCCTAATATAAACCTTGTTAACATGAATTCTGGGAATACAAAGTAAAGTGGTATATTCTTCTATTGTTGGCACCAAATCCATTTTCCCAAAAGTGAAGCAATTGTATGCGGAATTCCAAAACTGGACCATAGCCCGAAATAGGTGTTTATCTATCTTAACATCCAATAAGTGAGAGATGTCGCCATAACGGTGGCGGAACATCTGTTTAGCTTCATCTTTCCAATGGGCCCAGATATCTCACAACTCTTGAAGCTCATTTTGTGTCACACTGACACGGGTGAAGTCCCTCAACTCCGACGTATGACCTTCAACTAAGCTATCTCATTTTTCCAACTGCAACTTTTCTGACCACGCGCGCACAGCCGCATTGTCCTCTACTTTATCAAGAAAGTCGTTTTCCATAGCAAACTTCCTATATTGGCAATCGAACAGAAATTGACACCTCTACTATATGGAATGTCATGCAAGTCAAACAAATCAACACGAGTCAGTATTGCATAATCAAAACAAGTAAAATATCATCACACACTTATCTGGGTAACTATTTTGACGTTCTACCTAGGGTAGGCTCTAGGGCTTCTACATGGGGTCTGTTCTAGAGAGGGGTACTTGAACCAGCAGATTCCTCAATCCTCACCCATTATAGGCTCATACGGACCGAGCTCGGTTCAGGGGGATACATTTCCCTATGGCCATGCGGAGGTGAAAACCTCACGAAGCACATAGGTACAGATGTATCCCAGAAGCAATCCACTAGCCCATGCGGAGGTGAAAACCTCACGAAGGCTTAGTTTCTTACTCCACTTAAGGGTGTGACCACAACGGTCATGCAATGTAAATGCAAGTATTATGAGACTCAACAGTATTGCAGGCACAGTATAAGCAGATGCATCACGAAGAAACATGATTTTTTTTTGTTTTGTAAAAAAAGTAATTTTCCAAGTTTTCAATCACAAGGACAAAAATCAATCAATTTATGGCCTGACTCTCGAGATCCCCAGTGGAGTCGCCAAGCTGTCGTAACCGTTTTTTAAAAAAAGGGAATCGACCTTGGTTTTGAAAATAAAGAAAACGGGAGTCGCCACAGATCTTTATTAGGTGTGATCGGGTCACCTTTGTTTTAATAAAACATTTTGGTTTACTAAAGCAACAATTTTGGTCTACGAAATTTGAGAAAATGAGTTCGGGAGTCGGTTACGTACAAGGAAGGGTTAGCACCCTTGTAACGCCCAAAGTTGGTACCAAATCGATTAATGTTGTTCTAATGTTGAAAACTTGAAAACATTTAGGGTAAAAATTGAAAGGAATAGAATTTGTTCATTCCGGATTAAATCTTAAGATTATCTCGCTTCAAAGGAATAAAAGTATCATACCCAACACGTTAGGATATAACACCCTATTATTTCGACACCGAGATCATCTTCGACAAGAAAAGGATATTTGAATATTTAGTCGAACGAAAAGATCGACACCCAACACGTTAGGATGTAATTTTTCGGCCTTCTAAACACATAAATATTACCTCTTTTGTATGAATTAAAAAATGTCGGATTGCGATTTAAAATCGTTGATCCACATGAAACGACGAAAATACGAAATCAACAATATTGGTAATAAAAGATACAATAGTATAAAAGTGTAAAGGTAAAAGACGGCTTTGAAATAATAATAAAAAAGGGGTTGAAGGTATTAGTAAAGATAAAGATAATAAAAAGTATATACAATATGATAGTATAAATATAATAATAATAGTAATGATAAATATAATAATAATAATAATAATAACAATAATAATAATAATAATAATAAGATAATAATGATACGGAGATGTACAATGAAAATATATAAATATAGTAATGATAATGATAATAATGAAAATAGTAATAATAACGATACGAAATATGTACAATATAATAACGTAAATATGGTAATGATAATAATAATAATAACAATAATAATAGTACGAAATACGTACAATATACTAATATAAAGATAGCAACAATAATAGTGATAAAGTTAGTATGTACAATAATAATACAATAAAGATAATAGTAATAATAATAGTAGTAATAGAAATATATAATAATAATAAATAATAATAACATAGTATTAATAGTATAGTAGTGAAAATAAAATAATAATAATAATAATACAAAACATATATGATATGATAATATGAATATAGTATAATAATAATAAAACTATTTAAATACTAATAAATATGTACGAAAATATAATAATGATAATAATGATAACAATAATACATATAAATAATACATAATAATAATAGTAGTAATAATGATAATGATAATAATAATAATAATAATAATAATAATAATAATAATAATAATAATAATAATATAGAAAATATATACAATATAATAATAATGATATAACGATAATATTAAATAAAAAAAACAATTACAATAATAAAAAAGGGGGTGAACTGAACTCAAGCCTGAAATTTAGGGCTAATTCGGAAATAACAATAATTGAAAGAAACCTATTCACACGCGTGAAAGAACCAGAGGGAGCAAAAGGGAAATTTTCCCGCATTCTCGAAACGCCACACTTAATTCGGGACCAAAACGACAACAGATTGAAATTAAAGGGGAAAATCTAAAAAAAAGGAAAACTTGATTGCAAAACTATGAAAAAGCGGAGGGGTTAAAAGGGTAAATAACCCCTAAGGTCAGAAACGAGCGGATCTTAGACGGTTTGGGTCGGACTCGGGTCGGGTTGCGTGAAACGGCGCCGTTTTTGGGGGTGAGCTGAAGGCCTGAAACGGCGTCGTTCTAATGGCCTATAAAAGCCCTATTTTCCTTCAAAATTTCATTTTTGTGCTGCCACATAAAAAAAAAAAGAAAAGAAGGGCTTGGGGATGCTCTCTTCTTCTCTGGACAAGGTCCAGATTTCGGCCTAAGGACCGCCAGGGCTCCACCGTCCTATGGTACCTGCGACCGCCATTCACAGCGGCGATGGAGGTAGTTTTGTTTCCTTTTTTTTTTAATGTATATATATATATATATATATATATATGTAAAAAAGAGAAAAAAAAGGTTTCGAAAATATAAAGCAATCACCTCTTTAGTTTCTGATCTTGTGTTTTTTTTGGTAACTATCTTTTGATTGGATTTTTTCTTTTTTTTTTTTGTATTCTCTTGATTCCCAAAAAAAGGTACAAAACGAATGGCTTTTTATAGCCAAATAAGAAAAGAAATTACAAAGTTTAATTTTTTTGTTGTGGTCTGCTTGCTGTTGTTTTGTCTGTTCTTGCAGGTCATGGGGGACACGGATAGTGGAGACCAACAGCACGCGAGGCGATGGTGGAGCAGTTGGAGGAGATGGTGGCCGACAGTGGGGGGTTGCGGCGCAAAGGTGGCGCGCATGCCTCCACGCACGCAACGCTAGGGTTAGGGAGAGGCTAGGGTTTCTGGGAAAGGTTTAATGGGTTTTGGTTTTTGTAAATGGACATTACAGACTTTTGTTATTTTGGGCTTAAACGGGCCCTGGGCAAAATATGGTTATTACAGGATGAGTATACAAATATTACTTAGTACTTGCATAGCTTTACATGTCAAATCCACACTCAATGAAAAAGTTCTAAACTGGATCAAATTATGTGTGGCAGTGACATTTATCAAGTGACGAAAAGAACAGTATCAGTTCTTGCTTGCATAGCCTTACGTGTAAATTTAGCCTTAGTGAAAAACTTCATGACTCGATCTGTTGAGAATTAATTCATAGTAGTGGGTTGTTGACCAAGTATCTTGGTAGAATATTTGTTAGTTCGGATTTTATTTTCATATTTTATTTTCAGTTTAAGTTGTTAGCTATTTTTGGGTTAAGGTAGTTTTTTTGTAAGCCTATAAATATAGGTATTTATGCTTTTTTTTTAATCAATTCAGTGTTCATCAATAATAGAACAACTTTGATGCATATTGTAATTGTCTCTTTCACGTTTCCTTCTTCAACAAATTTGGTATCAGAGCAAGGTTCGATCTTTTAGGCAATTGAGTGAAAGTTAGGTTTGGGTCCATTGGGTATTTGAGAGAAACACCTTTTTTGGGTCTTTGGGAAACACGAGAGAAGTGAGTGTGTGTTCTTGGAATGGCATCAGCTGGTTTTTCTTCCTCTCAACCACTCATACCCATTTTCAATGGTGAGAAATATGAGTGGTGGAGCATCAAGGTGAAGACATTGCTCAGATCACAAGAGCTATGGGACTTGGTCGAGTACGGGTTCGCTGACATACTTGAATATGATGAAGAAGAAGAAAAGAGATTGAAATAAACTAAAAAAAAAACGATGCTAAGGCATTGTTCATTATCCAGCAAGCGGTTCATGACTCTATTTTATCACAAATTGCTGCAACAACTACGTTGAATGAAGCATGTTCAATTTTGCAAAAAGAGTATCAAGGTGATTCAAAGGTTATAATGGTGAAATTGCAATCACTACGATGTGATTTTGAAACCTTGATGATGAAGAATGGTGAATCAATTGTTGATTTTTTGTTAGGAACAAGGACAATAGTCGGCCAATTGCGCTCTTACGGCGAACAAATTTCAAACGAGATAATTGTAGCGAAAGTTTTGTGAAGCTTGACGACTAAATTTGATCATGTTGTGGTTGTTATAGAAGAATCCAAAGATCTATCAGTTCTCTCCGTTGATGAACTGATGGGGTCTCTTCAATCTCATGAGGCAATAATCAATAGATCAGTAGAAAAGAGCAAAGAGTAGGCATTTTAAGTGAAGGAGACATTCACAAATCAAGGTGACAATGACCGTTCAACAAACAACGATCGAGGAAGAGGAGGATTTCATGGTGGTCGTGGCTGTGGTTATTGTAGAGGCAGAGGCAGAAGAAGGAATGATGGACAGAGGCAATACAATGAGCAAGGTAACATAAAATATGGCATAAAATGTTATCATGGCAACAGATATGGGCATATAAAAGCTGATTACTGGTATAAGGATCAAAAAATTAACTTTGCAGTAGAAAGTGATGAGGAAAACAAGCTTTTTATGGCTTGTATTTATGCTAACTATAAGCCAAGTGATTTGTGGTTTGTGGATAGCGGCTGTTCGAATCATATGACAGGCACCAAATCATTGTTCAAGGTGCTTGATGAGTTACAAAAGATAAAGGTGCAGCTTGGGAACAAAAGGGAAATGTAAGTTGAAGGAAGAGGCACGGTGAAATTTTTTACTAGCCACGAAGAAGGAAAAATTTTGGACAATGTTCAATTTGTTCCTGATTTAGGATACAATTTATTGAGTGTTGGACAACTAATGGCTAGTGGATATTCTATCATATTTGATGATGATGCATGTATTATCAAAAACAAAAAGTCAGGCAAACAAGTCCATGTCCACATGACTCCAAACAAGATATTTCCGTTGGATGTTTCATACATAGAGAACTTTGTTCTTACTGCAAGTGCAAAGGATGACTCGAAGCTATGGCATTTGAGGTATGGACATCTCAATATTAAAGGCCTGAAATTGCTAAGTGATAAAGGTATGGTTGATCGTTGTTTTATGCGATGTCAAAGTCTTAAAATTTATAAATGAGAATGATCGAACCTAGAAACCAACTATGACAACAATTTGAGGCAAAATCACTTATCGAACAGTAGTATAGTTTAGGCAAGACCGGAATGTCGAACCCAAATGAACCAAAAGTACTAATACTAACTCTCTTTTTATTATTTAGCCTAGAATTGAATGAATTGTTTATCTAAACTAAAATTAACTAACTACTAAACTAAAGACTCTAAGACAAAGAAGAATGAAATTGGGAAAATAACTTGAGAAAAACCAATTGATTAAGACGACACCCAATGAAGAATCCACCTAAACTTCACTTGTTATCTAACTCTGAACCAGATGATTTATTTATTTGACTTGATTCGTAAGATTCCCTAAGTTATATTAATCCCTCACTCGAGGCGACTAACGTCTAACCCTAGGTTGATTAATTGAAATCTCTTTCTAATTAAAACCCCTAGAATTGCATTAACTTGATCTATGGACTTCCATATTAGGTTTCACCCTAATCCGACAAAATCTCGCCACCCTATCTCTAGGCGCGCGATCAACTCTGCTTAATTATGCTAGATCTACTCTTAGGCAGGGACTTTTGCTCTTCCACCTAAGCACATCATACTTGAATTAATATCCCAGAAATATCAACACAAGAATTAAGAAAACATAATTAAGAACAAGTCAAATATTTATCATATAGTTCAACAAACGATAACAAGATTCATCTTAGGTTTCATCCCCTCAGGTATCTGAGGGTTTAGTTCATAATAATAAAAGAAAACATCTCAAAAGAAAAGATAAAACAAAACATAAGAAATCCCTAAAACCCCCTGAAGTAATTGAAGGAGAGATCCTCCGTCTTGAGTATAATTCCGGCTTCTTGAGATGGATCAACTGGCTATCTTCGAGTAAATCTCCACAACTCTGCCTTCTTTGACCTAGCTGGACGCCCCCTGACTAAAGCCTTGGGTTCCCCCGACAAAAGCCCTAGCAGAAGGCTTCTGCCGAACTCCTCTTTAAGTTGCCCCACTGGGTGTTTATATAGGCTTTGAGATGCTTTACTTGGTCCCTAAGTATCCTAATCCAAGTGGAATTCCTACTAGGGTGTTTGAATAGGCTTTGGAATGTGTTTCTTTGCCTCTAAGTATCCTATTTCGGGTAAAACTCCTCTTGGCCGCGGCAGGGACACGCCCATGGTACGCGCCCGTGTAAGTCATGGCTAGGCCGTGTTCGAAGTTGTTGGATGAGGCACGGCCGTGTGGTCTTGGGCCCAGGCCGTGTGGATTTCGTGATATGGTCCATTTACTCCGTTTTGGGCCCGTTTTCTGTTCTTTTCATCATTGGGTGCTCTCCTGGGTATAAAACATGAAAACAAAGGATTAAGAGCACCAAATTACATAAATTAAGGCTTAAATCATCCAAAAGCATGCTAAATGTGGGCCTAAAATAAGCTACTTTTACGATTTGTCAATGGTTCTTGGATTACCAAAAATTGGCTCTCTTGATTTATGTGAAGGGTGCATTTATGGAAAACAAACTAGGAAGCCATTTCCTGTTGGAAAAGCATGGAGAGCTACTGAATGTTTAGAATTAATTCAAGCTGATCTATATAATCCTATGCAAATCGAGTCCTTGGGTGGGAGTCGTTACTTCTTGTTGTTCACTGATGATTATAGTCACATGAGTTGGTTGTATTTTCTGGAAAACAAGTTAGAAACCTATGAAAATTTTCAGAAATTCAAGGCTATGGTGGAGAACCAAAGCGGCTACCATATCAAAGTTCTTCACACGGATCGAGGAGGAGAGTTTGTGTCCAAAGAGTTCAATCTGTTTTGTGAAGATAATGGCATCCGTAGGGAGTTAACAATTCCTTACACTCCAAAGTAGAACGGTGTCGCTGAGCGGAAGAACCGAACTGTTGTGGAGATGGTGAGAAGCATGTTACAAGCAAGGGGACTCTCAAATCATTTTTGGGCAGAAGCCGTGGCAACATCAGTCTATTTACTGAATCTCTCGCCAACAAGGGCTGTTGTAACATCCTGAATTAATAGGTCTATGCGTTTAGTGTAAGGATATGTTTAATATGTTAATTTAAGTGATAGGGGTCCAAATTGGGCTCAGGACTAGGCAAAGGTCTTGGTTAAATTATCTGATTTGGGCATTATAGAGTTAAAAGGTGGTAATTGTGTTTAAAATACCAACCTGAGCTTGTGGCCCAACAATAGGTGGCACTGCAAGGGAGTTAGAAGGTGACGTCACTAACAGTTAAAGGGGCCCAAGTTTTGGCCGCAATGAGCCCATGTTTTTGGCCCATTTTCGGCACTTAAAAGGGAGCAAGGGATGACGCCACAACAAGGGTGTAAGGGGCCCAAAATTTAAGTTTTATAGAGCCCAAATCTTTTAATTTAAGTTAGTTAAATTTGACATTAGGGTTAGGTGAAGTGGACGGCAACAAGGCTTAAAAATAGGAGGATTTATATGGATTTTATAATTGATAATATAGAAGATAAAAAGGAGAAAAGATAGGAGCTATCAAGGAAAGGTGATGGCCGAAAATCCACCACCTAGAGGAGTGAAGAGTTCGGCTACTTCATGGAAAAGGGGTGCCGAATTTTCCCTTTTTATTAGCTTAAATTTTAATTAGGAAGGGCGTTTTCGGTTTTAAGCAGTAGGTGCCGAAATTTCTATAAATAAGGGGGATAGCTCTTTGATTCTGGCATTTAAACCCTAATTTTCTCTTCACTCTTTGTGCCGAAATTCTTAGCCTCTTCCTCTACAATTCCTTTCTTTAATTTTTTCAAAAGCTGAAACCTCTCCTTTCACTCTCTTTTCCATTCTTTTCCTCTTGTACCGATTTCTCTAAAAAGCCGAAATCTCCATAGTTTTTCTCTATTTATCCCATTTGTGAGTTAGTTCTATTCTTCCGGCATTTTAAACTTCTTCTTTGACATTACCGAATCTTCTCTCCAGTGCTAGCAGAATTCCCTGTGCTAAGGTAAGTGTCGACTTCTATTAGATCTCATGTTCTAATTCGGTTCTTGAAAGGCAAAAGCTGAAAAGCTAATAGTTTAATGGTTCTATGTTGGGCGGCATTCCGGGATTTGAAGGAAACTTGGTCGTCTAGATCTAAAAGCCGAAAATCGCTAGTCTCCAATTTCGGGATTTTAAGGTAAGGAGATTTTCCCTAGATTTTTACTAGATTCGTTCATTGTATACAAGATCTTAACTTTATGATGAGGATTAACTATCATATATTATGATAGTAGTTCTGACAAGGACTTGTGATGGAATTAAATATGGATCAGGCAAAGGAGAGAATCCCTAAGTTTAAAAAACGAGAGGTATCTGCCGTTCGAGATTGGCCACTTGGTTGTGGACCGGCTTCTGAACAACACCTTAGGCAGATAGCAGTTGTGTCGACTATGGATAGTGTCGACATAGAAAGCATCGTTTTATCAGTAATCAGGTGTGTAGCTCTTTAACACACTATTAAACCTGTATGTATGTCTATTTATATGTTATGGGCTAAAAAGCCAGAAAGTGGCTGTGAGACAGTCGAAATAAGCCTAAAAAGGATTAGGCAAGGATGCCAGGTACGTAATCATGGAAATCTCTATGTGTATCGAAATATATGTAAGCCTGCATGATGTTTTCTTTATGTGTGTATGCATGGGGTGGGATTATGATATTGAAGGGGAAGTGCATGATAGGTCACTTGGTGATCGGTGGTAGAAATCCCACAAATATAAATGTTAGGTCACATAGTGATTGGTGGCTATGCCATGTTTACTGAATCCTGAATAACAGGAATAGGCAGTACGGCTATCGTTATGGTGTGTAGCGGATGGAGGGTTGATTGTAGAAATCCTCAAGGTGTGATGGTTGGTACGGGTTGGTGTGTAGAGGATGGAAACCTAAGAAGGGTTGGGTTATTAATCATTTATTATTTGATATATAATCATGATTGTTGCCTTTATGTATGGGCCAGGGCCCATAATGTGTTTGTGGGCTCAGGTCGTTGTGTGTTTTGAGATTTGTACACTGAGTCTTGGTTGACTCACGCTTTCCTTTTTCTCTACTCTTCCAGATGAGCAGTAGATCGTGGACGTGAGAGCCGAGACGGACTCGAGGGGCCATCAAGTTTTTATTTCTACAAATTATTTCGGTTTTCTTTAAGTTTTATTTCATTTTATTTTGAGAATATTTATGTAATAAGGCCCCCTAGTTTTTATTCAACTAAGTAGTTTTCAATGTTCTGCAACTTATGAATTTGTGACAAGGTTTATTTATACTTAATAATAATAATACAAAGGATTTTATTTTTAAAATGTCATTTATTTATTCATATAATGTCTAATTAACTTACGATTTCCAAAACCAACACGGTAAAGGTTTTTAATGTACAACTCGTAGCATACCAGATCTGGTCGAAACACATGGGCCGGGTTTGGGGGTGTTACAGCTGTCATGAACAAAACTCCATATAAAGCTTGGTGTGGTAGAAAACTCAATGTAAGTCATTTAAGAATTTTTGGGTGTGTTGCTTATGCTTTGGTAAATTCTCATGCTCATAAAAAACTTGATGAAAAATCTGAAAAATGTATTTTTATTGGTTATTGTACTCAATCCAAAGATGTAGATTGCATAACCCTCAGAGTGGAAAATTTTCAAGTAGAAGAGATGTAGTGTTTGATGAAAATGCAAAATGGGATATGACTGTAGAGTAGGTACAACAGGAGATTTCTTTTCCCATTGAAGATTCTCCAGATGAAAAACAAGAGTCGGCACTAGTAACATCTACAACACTTGAAGAGTCTTCTGAAGAACCAATACCACTAAGGAGATCAACAAGGGTCAGAAAGTCGAATCCAAAATATACTGATGACACTTATACATCCTGTCAATTTGCTCTAGTTGTTTCAGATCCTCTGTATTATGAAAAAGCTGCTGACAAGGAAAAATGGCAAAAGGCGATGATGGAGGAGATGAAATCCATCGAAAAGAATGGAACTTGGGAGATAGTGAACTTGCCAAAAGACAAAAATGAAATTGGTTTGAAGTGGGTGTTCAAGACAAAATTTGGTGCAGATGGAAGCATCCAAAAGCACAAAGCTCGTCTTGTGGCAAAAGGTTATGCACAACAATATGGTGTTGATTTCAAAGAAACATTCTCTCCGGTAGCTTGGTTCGAAACGGTGAGGCTTGTTATAACATTGGTTGCACAATTGCAATGGCATGTTTATCAATTTGATGTCAAATCAACATTCATCAATGGAGATCTACAAGAGGAGGTTTATGTAGCACAACCAGAAGGTTCTTAGATAAGGGTAATGAAACAAAGGTGTACAAGTTGAAAAAGGCGTTGTATGGATTGAAGCAGGTCCCTCGAACATGGTATAGCAAGATCGAGGGGTATCTTCAGAAGAAAGGGTACGTGAGAAGTGAGAATGAGCCTACCTTGTATGTGAAAAGGGAAGGTAAAAATGATTTCATCATTGTTTGTTTTTACGTTGATGATATCATTTATACTAGTTCCTTTAACTTTCTTATTGATGAGTTTAAGTCTCAAATGATGAATGAATTTGAGATGTTAGATATGGGTTTATTGCATTATTTCCTTAGTCTAGAAGTTCATCAATCTGAAGATGGAATTTTTATCTCACAAAGAAAATATGCCAAGGATCTTCTCAGTAATTTTGGCATGCTTAATTGTAAGCCTGTAGCTATACCCATGAATATCAATGAGAAATTGTAGCTAGAAGATGGAGAAGAAATGGCAGATACAAGGAGGTTCAAAAGTTTAGTTGGAGGTTTAATTTATTTGACTCATACTAGGCCCGATATTGCATTTCCTATTGGTGTTATTTCCAGGTTTATGCAGCAACCTTCAAAGGTTCATTATGGAGCAGCAAAACGGGGTCTTGCGGTACATTGCTGGAACTTTGGAGTATGGCATTTGGTACTCAAAAACTTCAAATTTCAGATTGTGTAGGTTCACAGACAGTGATTGGGCAAGTTTTTCTAGATGATAGAAGAAGTGTATCAGCAAATGTTTTCATTCTAGGTTCAAGTGTGATCACTTGGAGTTCTAAGAAGCAAGCTACAATAGCATTGTCAACCTTAGAGGCTAAGAATGTAGCAGCAACTGCAGCAGCTTGTCAAGCTATTTGGCTAAGGAGAATTGATAAATCGTAATATATACATATTTTAATCCCACATTTAGCATACTTTTGGATGATTTATCCCCTAAATTGTGGAATTTGGTGCTCCTAATCCTTTAATTTCATATTTTATACTTAGGGAAGCACCGGAGGATGAAAAGAATGAGAAACGGGCCAAAAATGGAGAAAATGGGCCAAAGTATGAAATCGACACAGCCTGGGCCCAAGCCACACGGCCGTGCCTCCTTAGCAGACCCGAACACTGCCTGGCCTCGAGTTACACGGGCGTGTGCCACGGGCGTGTGCCTGTCGTGACCTGTTTTAATTCCACTCGGATTAGCATACTTGGGGGCGAAGAAAGACATTTCAAAAGCCTATATAAACACCCTAAGTGTGACCTAAGAGGGAGGCGGTTCAGGTAGGCCAATGAGCCAATCCAGAAAGGCCAGAATTATGGGATTTACTCGAAGAAAGCCAGTTGATTCATCTCAAGAAGCCGAAGTTATACTCAAGACGGACGGAGGATCTTCCCTTCAAATTTCTTCAGGGGGTTTTAGGGATTTTCTTATGTTTTGTTTTATATTTTCTTCTGAGATGTATTTTTTTATCATTATGAACTAAACCCCTCAAATACCTTAGGGGGATGAAACCTAAGACGGATCTTGTTATTGTTTTCTGAACTATATGATAAATACTTGAGTTGTTCTTAATTATGTGTTCTTAATTCTTGTTTTGATATTTCAGGTTATTGATTCAAGTATTGATGTGCTTAGGCAATGGAGCAAAAGTCCCTGTTTAAGAGTAGATCTAGCATAGTTAAGCGGAGTTGATCGCAACCCTAGAAATAGGATGACGAATGTAACACCCCTACTCGTATTCGTTGTCAGAATAAGGTACGAGGCATTACCAAAGTTTACAAATTTTTTTTCTTTTATATAGCCCCTTTATAATTATCTAGCCTTCCCTGCAAATTTTGAATCGGGACCGTTCCACATCAACCAATTCAATTCAATATATTTTCAAAATAATTTCATGCATATTTATAAGATAACTTCAACACATAAGCCATACAAATGGCTGACCTTACATTCATTTCATATTAACATTTATTTTATTAGCTTATACATGCCATTGATTTCCAAAATAAAGTTTCTTTAAATACCAAAATCTTGGGGTTGATAGTGTGATGAGTCTCCCACCGATCCGACCTCCGAGCTCTTAATACTACAAAACAAGGGAAAAGGAAACAGAGTAATCACTTTGTGCTTAGTAAGCCCATGCAACAAGAATTATACTTACCTAATATTTCAATACAATGCAATAAACATTCATATATCCATTCAATGCATTATTACCCTAACATTCACAAATTCAACACTCAAGTTAGTCCATTAATTTCCATATATCAATAATATACACACCATAATTGATGAGCTCATCAATACCGTGATTTCCATTTCTTTAATATTTTTTTATATTTATCCCGTTGAATTACTCGGAATTTTGATGGATTTTTAGAGGTACACTTTAGTGTACAAATTCGGGTCCGTCAATTCATATTCATGTGCGCACATTCTCATTTCAGAGAGCACACTCCCGCAAACCTCATCTTTACAGCGGGATTACTGTCGTAACCATTTTTTTGATAAAACAGTAAACGACGCGGTCGACTCGAGGTTTGAAAACGAAAAGGAAGGGAGTCGCCACCGATCTTTATTTGGGTGTGATCGGATCACCTTTGTTTTAATAAAACGTCTCGGTTTATTAAAACGATGCTTTTTTGTCTACGAAAATTTGAGAAAAATGGGTTCAGAAGTCAATTACGTGCGAGGAAGGATTAGCACCCTCGACACGCCCAAAATTGGTACCAAACTGATTGATCGATGTCCTATTGTTGAAAACTTTGAAACGATTTGAAAATTGATACTTTTTATTTCCAAAACTTGAAGGAATTGGAAGGGACGTTAAGACTCTCTTATTTTCGAAGAGATAAAGCATCATGTCCAGTAAGTTAGGGCGCAATACTTTTGACTCCCGAAACTAAGCTCGCCTTTTAAAACTTAGTTTTATTTTTGAAGAGGATCTCCCGTCATTGTTTAATCTCGCTATTTTTGATTTGTTCTTTGTCTGCCTTGATCTGGAATCGTTTTTGTATTGATAAATCTCTCCGAATATTACAATGGTTTTTCTGGGTCTCTCCGTTTTTATTGATTGAAAAATCCCCCCTTTTTCTTTTAGAAAATGTTAGGTTTTTGTAACCCATTTACAATGCTATTCTCCTGTCCCTATTCTGTTACTTGCGTGTTATGTTGCTTCTGTCTTGTCTTTCTTCTTGTTTTGCAGGTTTCAGTGGTGCAAGTGGCTGGCGGTGAAGATGGGACCGATGCCAGGTTCGGTGGTAGCAGGCGGCGTCAGAGGCAGAGCAAGTGGCCAAAAGCAAATGGGACGGCGCCTAGGGTTTTGTTGGCTATTTTGTTTTTTTCTTTTTTTGACTTGGGTTAGGGTTAGTGGATTGAGTTGGGCTTAAGGGTTTTTAGGTGTTATTGGGTTTGGTCTAATGTTTTTTGGGTTTGTAAAAATGGGCTTGTATTGGTTTTAATTTAGATCTAATTCTGGTTTGTTTAATTGGGCTGGGTAAAATAGACTTGTAAGCCCGGGCAAAATTGGGGTTGTACAGCTGCCCCTCTTTGTTCGTTGTCGGGTAAGGGGAACAGAGCAAAGACTTTAAGACCAATTTTTCCTGGTCTCGCCGAGTCATGACTTCTTTGGTGTTCTTTTTCTCCAGGTAGCCTTGTTCTAGTCCACTGTATCTTATTGCTTCGATCTATTCCACTGCTACTTCAGAGAGATAGGACCTGTAGCTTCAATTTGCTCCTGCTGCAACTTCGAGGGGATGAGATTTGTTTATCTCGAACTTGCTCCATTGTGACTTCAGGATACGAATTCAGGGAGAGGAGATTCGTAGTCTCCATCTTCTCTACTGAAACTTCAAAGAAATAATGATTGATCCTCATTGTTAACTCAGGGAGACAAGATTTGTAATCTCAACCTACTCCACTGGAACGTCGATGAAATGAGAATTCAGGGAGAAGAGATTTGTAATCTCCATTTTCTCTACTGAAACTTCAAAGAAATAATGATTGATCCTCATTGTTAACTCAGGGAGACGGGATTTGTAATCTCACTCCACGGGAACTTCGAGGAAATAAGAATTCAGGGAGAAGAGATTCGTAGTCTCCATCTTCTCTACTGAAACTTCAAAAAAATAAGAATTTATCCTCATTGTTAACTCAGGGAGACGGGATTTGTAATCTCACTCCACGAGAACTTTGAGGAAATAAAATCTAAACTTTCCAACTCGCTTCCTTACTATCTTCAGGAAGACTTCAATCTTCAGCCTGCTCCATTAGGGAACAAAATCTGAAGTTTCCAATTTGCTTCCTTACTATCTTTAGGAAGACTTCAATCTTCAGCCTGCTCCATTAGGGAACAAAATCTGAACTTTCCAATTTGCTTACTTACTATCTTCAGGAAGACTTCAATCTTCAGTCTGCTCCACTAGGGAACAAAATCAAAATTTTGATATTGCTGCACCGCTCTTTGAGGAACCTGTCCTGTAGAATTAATTTTATGTGCTTATGCTTATGCAAATGACGAGGATACTATGATCGGAATGACTCAAAGCCTCCTAACTACATGTGTTATGGACGACACTTGCATGAATGCAGAATGTCATGAGAATGGTCTTTTTAAAATGATTAGGAACAATGATCAGAATGAATCAAACGCTCCTAACTAAATGACTATGGATGACATTTGCATGAATGCAGAATGTCATGAGAATGATCCTTTGTTAAATGTATAATGATTAGGATGCAATGATCAGAAGGGACCTTAATGCCCCTAACTAATGCCTTATGGACGATATTTGCATGAATGCAGAATGTCATAAGAATGGTCTTTTTATGATGATTAGGATGCAACGATCAGAATGAGTCGAATGCTCCTAACTAAACGTGCTTTGAATGATGATGTATGAATGAAAAAATGAAATGATTCATTTTTAAATGCTTAGGGTCGTCACTGCTCGTAGTTCATCGAGATTTTATCACTGATGCGTTGCCATGCTTTCTCGTTCAACAGGTATCTTTGACAGAAAACCCAAAGAAACGATCATATTCTGCTCTGCAAGCTTGCCCCGTTGTAATTTCAGAGTCCTTTCCACTATACCTTCTGGGACATAAAGTTTGCACTTCCCTTTGCAATTTCAGGATAACATTTGGTTTATTCCATCCACCTTGCTACAACTCCGAGGTATAGGATCAATTTGATCTGTTACAATATTCGCTGGGTGTAATGACAAAGTATCATTTTCCTTTTCCCGAAAATAATCCCCTTATACATCTGGGTTGACATTACTCGTTATTCGTCGAGATTGTATCACCGACAAAATGTCTTGTCTTTTGTTCAACCAAAAAGGCCCAAAGAGATAATAATCTTTCTCCAATATTTCCAGACCTTAAGCTTGAGTGAGTTCTAAACAATAGTCCTGTTTTAGGTCATTGTATTTTTCAGAAACTTCGAGAGTAATATGCGGAACTTTTTCATGAAAGTATTATTAGTCCAATAATCGTTATTTCAAAGCAAAATGCTTGAAAAGATCATAATGATGGACGAAACGAAAATTTATTGGGAGCATAGCTCGAAATAAAAGTTAATCAAAGCTAGCAAATGCAATGAAGAAGAAAGTTTATTAAGAGTGTATTTTGAGAAGAATAAGGTAATCAAAGATAGCAAACTCAAAATGGGTAAAATGGAAACTAGGTGCCCCAGATATCGCAGCATGAGCTTCTCTGTTCAAACTTCTTGAGGACCATTTTAAGCTCAATATGTGTTCAGGGGATCCGTAGTACTTTGTTGATGCCCTAAGACATAACATACTTCTTCATTGTTACTTCAAGCATAGCAAGACTACTATATGCCCCACTTTCAAACAAAATTTGAGCCGCCCTTTTGGGTTTTCAACTCAAACCCCTTTTGGTCTCAAAGCGCCCTTTGCGGGTTTTCGCCTTGGCCTCTCATTTTTCTTTTTCTTTATTTCCTTTTCTGTGTTTTTTTTTTTGAAAACCCTTTTTTTTTCAAGAATCTGAAGTCAATAACCTATGTTTCCCATGAACATGCCTTCTTTGTTGCATAAGGTCCTTCCCAGATTGGCATTTGCTTTACTCTGAAATCCTTCTATAAAAGAAGGATCAAGTTCCCCTTTCGTGGAATTTCCCTTTATCGTAAGCTTGTATCACCTGACCGTGATGGATAACTTTTAACCTCTTCTTCGATTAGGTTAAATTGGCAAAAAAAACTTCCATTCCACAAACCAATGGATAAGGTGTTGCCCCGGCAAAAACCCTGGCCAACGTTTGGTAATCATAGAAGGTAACTTCTTTATGCCAATCTTTATAAGTCTCGGCCATTTTACCTGCAATCCTTGTTTTATTTTTTTGTTCTTTTCCTTTGGTTGCCTTTGTTGCTCTATGATAGGGTGTCTGATCTTTTGAACAGACTACAAACTTTTGACATTGTCCTTTTTGGCATTCTTTGTCGGTAGCAAATCCTTTTTTTTAATTTTTTTAGAGTGGGATTTGATGACTGTCAACATTGTAAGATTGGCATAAGAAGCGACCTTCGCCATCTTGTGAAGTAACCGACATCTACGAGATTTTGTGAAGTAACCGACATCCACGAGAATGAATTGATGTTGGCCAGAAGCTTTTGATAAAACTAGCTTGTTAACATCCATGCTTCATATAGGGAAAATGGAGGAGGCACAGTCTTCCTCAACTTGGCATTTACGGCATAACAGATGCAATTTCCCTTTCTTGGTGAACCAATAGCCCGAACCTCTTGATTAGCTAGGCTGTTGTGAAACATGGGTTCTTTAAACCCCAACCTTAACAGCATACCCATGTTTTAGTAGTTTGGCATGCCTTAATATGATTGTGCGAAAACATCTTGAATTCCTGAAAATAACTCAACGATGCCTTGCCTTATTCCTGCGAGGAGCTACGCTTCCATCTTCATCTCCTTCGTTAGTTCATAGCGTCCACTGACACTTCATAAGGTAGAATCTACCATTGGGAAGTAAGTTGCAATCTTTATCATCTTCAAAGCCCTTAGATCCCTCTAGACACATATCTCACTAAAAAGGGAGTCAGTAACAGCGTCGCTCATGTCATTGATATCTGGGGACCCATTGCGGGCAGAAAATCCAAAGAATAAATGATCCTAATGATGATTATTCGTATGATATGGTCATGAGTGAAAAATATTTAGTATGAAATGTAAAGAATGAAAGTATTTACTTAGAAAGATGCATTTTATTGAAATAAAAATTCTGGACACAAGCCTACTTCACAAAAGAAATCTTATTGCTTCTAGACTTAAAGCAACAAGTGTGTTTTACATATTACTCTAGATTATCTTTAAAAATACATGTTTCTTCTATAGTCCCGTTGTTCAAAACACTCCCAAGTACATAAAGGTAGATGCTCGAAAAACTTTTATTCCTCGGTTCTCTCTTCGGGTATACCATTGGCGTTCTGATCCCTCGATTTCTAGGTTTCTGATGACTTCTTCAAGGAAACGCAACTCTCTTGCCCCCAAATTCAATTACCACTGCTCCATCGTCGAACTTTACCATACCCATGTTGATGAGATTTTCCACCAATTTCTTGAAAGTAAGGCAATTTTCTATTGAATGGCCTGTGATCCCCGCGTGATACTCACACTGAGAGTTTGGGTCGTACCATTTTGGGTATGGAGGTTGCATCGGTTTTGGATATTGGGGGGACACAACGTGCGCATCAAATAAACTTTGATACAACTCCTTATACGTCACCGGGATCGACGTAAATTGGAGTTTTTCAACGTTTTTCCTTGTGCGAGATTCTTTTCTTGATGAACCTTGATACTCAGTAGTCATCGTTTTTGGCTGATTAACGGTAATTGACTTTGAGTGCCCCATGTTTGTATTATTCAACGCGCCATCATTTTTTCTAGGAGTAGACCTTCTAGTGGTTTCCCCTGCTTCAATCTTTCCGCATCTGATGGCATGTTCGATCATTTCCCCTGCCATTACTATGTCGACAAAGCTTTTTGTGGTATTCCCTATCATATGGGTTATGAAAGGAGCTTTTAGGGTGTTGATGAAAAGCATGGTAGTTTCCTTTTCTAGGAGAGGTGGTTGGACTTGCATGGCAACCTCCCTCCATCTTTGCGCATACTGTCTGAAACTTTCATTTAGTTTCTTTTCCATGTTTTGCAAAGTACTGTCTGGAGCCATGTCTGTGACATGATTGTACTGTTTCAGGAAGGCCTGAGCCAAATCTCTCCAGGAGCTAATGTTAGCCCGGCTAAGCTGGTTATACCATCTGGCTGCCGCACCTACTAAACTTTCTTGGAAATAGTGGATTAAGAGTTGATCATTACTCACGTAGCCAGCCATCCGCCTGCAGAACATGGTGATGTGGGCCTCCGGGCAGCTAGTCCCACTGTATTTTTCAAATCCAGGCATTTTAAACTTATGGGGTAGTACCAAATCCAGAACCAGACTTAAATCTTTCGCGTCGATCCCATGATGATGATCGAAATTTTCCAACGCCTTGAATTTTTCCTCCAGCCATTTGCAACTGTCCTCTAGTTGCCTTGAGGATTCTATTCTTGACCCCATTTTCTCTACTGCATCTAAATCGGGCACAACAGGGTTGGCCGGGTTATCTCCTGGTTGGGATCCAGAGCCTACGTGATAGCTCATGGGAGATCTAGTGTCATCCTGCCCTTGCTGGGGCCTGATTGTAACTGGTGGCCTTTGGAGATATTCCTCAGGCTGTGCCCTTGCGTGCGGTGGGGTAAAATCCGAGGGGATGCCATCACTATCCTCTTCGACCGGCGGCATGGGACCTTTCCCCTTATCCATTGCCCCATTCGTCATTTGGGCCATTTGGACCATCATATTTCTCTGGGCCTCCAACATTTGGTCCCTCATTTCCTGCTGGAGTTTTAACATTTGCTCTTGCATTTGTTCCTGCATTTCTTTCTGGAATTGCTCGAACCTTTGATCCATTTTCCTGGTTTTAGCGCGTGTTCCATAGTGATGTTCCGCTTCTAGATTTTCTCTTTTCACTTTCTTTTTTCTCTCTAATAATTTTAGCTAATTAGGCCCCTTTTTTATAAACTTAAATGCATGTAATGTGATGCAATGCAAATGCATGAATGCAAAGAGGTATCGATTCTGATCAACTTCATTTTAGAAAACTTTATTAGAAGGCAAAACCCTTTACATAAAACAGATTACAAATATGCTTTCGCCTTTAAGCCCAGAGTTTTGATCTTCCTAAGTAAAGAGGTCAACTCTTGACTACGATCTGCCTGTAGCTCGTATTTCATGCTTAGGATCTCAGCTTGTGCCGCCAGGTCTGCAGGTGATCAGATTGGTGTAATCCCGCAGTTCTGACACATACCCCTCAGCTAAGCTATCCCCTTTTTCTAATTGGCATTGCTCTAACCATATGCGGGCTGCCGCATTGTCTTCCACTTTATCAAGGAATTCGCTTTCCATAACCTCTCTAACTCAGAAACTGACCGTGAATCGATGCCTCTTAAAAATGGAAATGACATGCAGAGGAAATAAAACATCACCAATTAGTACCACAGAATGAGATATAAAGCATGTAAAATACACAAACGCCTATCTGGGTAACTACTAAGGTTTGGCAGAGTTCAGCTCAGGGTGGGTTCTTAGGCTCTTTACGTGTGGTTGAGTTCTAAAGCTCGAGGTACCCGAACCAGTAGATTCCTCGATCCTCACCCATTATAGGCTTATACGGACCGAGTTCGGTTCAGAGGAATACATTTCCCTATGGCCATGCGGAAGTGAAAACTTTACGAAGCCATAGGTACGGATGTATCCTGAAAGCAGTCCACTAGCCCATGCGGAGGTGAAAACCTCACGAAGGCATAGCTTCTCGCTACCACTTAAAGGGTGTGACCACAACGGTCATGCAATGCAATGCCAAAGTATTTACGAGACCCAATATTGAAAGTGCATTAAAAGAAGCATGATTTTTTTGAAACCATTTTCCAATTTTAATCAAAAGGACAAGAATCAATCAATCTATGGCCTGACTCTCGAAGTCCCCAGTGGAGTCGCCAAGCTGTCGTAACCATTTTTTTGATAAAACAGTAAACGACGCGGTCGACTTGAGGTTTAAAAACGAAAAGGAAGGGAGTCGCCACCGATCTTTATTTGGGTGTGATCGGATCACCTTTGTTTTAATAAAACATCTCGATTTATTAAAACGATGCTTTTTGGTCTACGAAAATTTGAGAAAAATGGGTTTGGAAGTCAATTACGTGCGAGGAAGGATTAGCACCCTCGACACGCCCAAAATTGGTACCAAACTGATTGGTCGATGTCCTATTGTTGAAAACTTTGAAACAATTTTAAAATAGATCCTTTTTATTTCCAAAACTTGAAGGAATTGGAAGGGACGTTAAGACTCTCTTATTTTCGAAAAGATAAAGCATCATGTCCAGTAAGTTAGGGCGCAATACTTTTGACTCCCGAAACTAAGCTCGCCTTTTAAAACTTAGTTTTATTTTTGAAGAGGATCTCCCGTCATTTGTCGAGCGAGAAACCAGAACCCAGTAAGTTAGGGCTCGTTTTCCCGAAAATCCAAATTAGGAATATTGCCTCTATTTTAGAAGAAAAAGAAACTTATCCGAGGTATCTAGATGTCGAGTCCAGTAAGTTAGGGCGCGACATTTCGAATTTTAGAGATTAAGTGTTTTGTTTAAAATTTAAATTGCGATTTCAAAAGGGATATCCCGTTGTTTAGCTTTAAACGAGAAAAAAAACGGAACCCAGTAAGTCAGGGCTCGATTCACTCGAATTGCTAATACGGAATATCGATTGTTATGAAAATTGAGATGTCGGGAAAATCAAGGAGACGAACGATGAGAATATAAGTAGTGGGGAAAGAAAAGTATTGTGGCAATGGTGTATATGTATTGACGATGGTAGAAAATAATGATAATAATAATGGTGGTAATATATATAAAGTAGGTAAAATATATGCATATTGAGAAATAATGTAATGATAGTAGTAATGTGGGATATATATATATAAGAAAAATGCCGGTAATATACATAAAATAAGTGAGATATTTACATATATATGAAAATAGTATGATACTATTAGCAATAATGATAATGCAATGATGAAATAGATAATAATAATGAAAACAACAAGCAATAAATAAAATATTATTGATAGCAATAATAGTAATACAATAATAGTAATAATATAGTAATAAATATAATGTATACGTGCATAGATATAATAATAATATACATACAAATAATAATAATAATAATAATAATAATAGTAATAGTAAAATAATAATAATAGCAATAGTAAAATAATGGAAAATAAAATGATAAAGATAAGAAAAACAATAATAAAATAATAATAACGATACTAAAAATAATAGGAACAACAACAATAATAATAATAATAATAATAATAATAATAATAATAAGATAAAAACAGATAAAATATGGAAACATAAAAATAACCGAATAATGATAATAATAGTGATAATAGCGTAAAAAAATAATAATAGTTAAATAGTGGGAGTAATAATAATAATAATAATAATAATAATACAAATAATAGTAATATCAAATAATAGTAATAATAATAGTAGTATGGGGTAATAATAATATAAACAATAATAATAATAAAATAATTACAATAGCAAATAAAATTGCAAAATACTATAACTAATGTGCCTAATTGAAATTAAAACGGCAATAGAGGGGTCAAATTGGACAAAATAAACAATAAAGGGACGAGATAGCAACGCGCGCGAATTGCGAGGGACGAGGAGCGCAATTTTCCCTGAATGGAAAACGCAGCATCTAAAGGAGGGGCCTAATCGCAATCATACCGAAATTCTGGGCCAAAATTGCAATAACAGAAAACCATATTTTAAAAGACTGAAAATGCGAGAGGACTGAACGCACAATTAGCCCGTTCAACGAAAACACGCAGATCCTTCAGTCGAGTCGGGTCGCGCACGCGGGTCTTCGGCCAAACGACGACGTTTTGGGCAATAAAGGCAGGCCCCAAAACGACGTCGTTTCAGGGGGCTATAAAAGGTGGAAATGTTGAAAAAAAAAAGCATTTCTGACTTGTTTTAAAAAAAAACTTGCTTTCTCTCTGTTTGTACAGTTCCGAGAGAAGGAGAGAGAGGGGGTTGCTCTGGTCACTGCTCGCCGCGCTGCCGTCCGGCCACCGCGCACGATGGCCGGAAAAGGTCAAATCTTGCCTTTTCTTTTCTTTTTTTCTTTTTTTTTTAAAAATATGTATGTGTTGAAAAGGGAGGGAAAAAAGGAAAAGGAAAGTTTTGAAAATATTAAGGGAAAAGAAAATCACCTTTCTTGGCCTCTGTTCGATTTTTTTGGGTTTTTTTATGCTTAATCTCGCTATTTTTGATTTGTTCTTTGTCTGTCTTGATCTGGAATCGTTTTTGTATTGATAAATCTCTCCCAATATTACAATGGTTTTTCTGGGCCTCTCCGTTTTTTATTGATCGAAAAATCCCCCCTTTTTCTTTTAGAAAATGTTAGGTTTTTATAACCCATTTACAATGCTATTCTCCTGTCCTTATTCTGTTACTTGCGTGTTATGTTGCTTCTGTCTTGTCTTTCTTCTTGTTTTACAGGTTTCGGTGGTGCAAGTGGTTGGCGATGGAGATGGGACCGATGCCAGGTTCGGTGGTAGCAGGCGACGTCAGAGGCAGAGCAAGTGGCCAAAAGTAGATGGGACGGCGCCTAGGGTTTTGTTGGCTATTTTGTTTTTTTCTTTTTCTGACTTGGGTTAGGGTTAGTGGATTGAGTTGGGCTTAAGGGTTTTTAGGTGTTATTGGGTTTGGTCTAATGTTTTTTGGGTTTGTAAAAAATGGGCTTGTATTGGTTTTAATTTAGATTTAATTCTGGTTTGTTTAATTGGGCTGGGTAAAATAGACTTTTAAGCCCGGGCAAAATTGGGGTTGTACAATTACCAGTCCAGGCTACATCCCCTGTAATATAAACTTATAGAGTATTGTCGGGATTACCAGTCCAGGCTAAATCTCCTGCAATGACAATTACTCTAATGAACTTGGATCTGTATTACCAGTCCAGGCTAAGTTCAGACCCTAATTCGGATTACCCGTCCGGGCTAAATCTATTTTCCACATATTCTTCGGGAGGGCTATATCAAGATAGGATCACCCGTCCGGGCTAAATTCTTTTTACCGTCAATTCCTTTTCAGAGATCCATCGAATTTTCCTTTCATTCAACCGAGATTTCTTTCCCTTTTTATCAAATATATCAATGTATCATCAATTTTCATACAATGAACATTTAAATTATTTTCACATCAATAACATACATTTCAAGCATTTAAGAATATAATTCAAGTTACACGAATTTACCTCGATACTTGTTCGTACACAAAATCTACTACTCCGGGACTTTTTCCTTTCCACGATCTAGCTTTGTATTTGAGTTTTCTGGATCTAAATAAATAAACTCAATCATCCATTCAATACTTTTCATGTTCACATGTTAGCATTCACTATAATTTTATTATTATTTATAGTTCATTCAAATCTGTCTACTTGAGTCATAGTCACTAAATTATTTATTTCTCGAACTACAGAACTCCAAATGAAGAACCGTTAATTTTTCCTAAAACTAGACTCACATATCTTCATACCGTAAAATTTACAGAATTTTTGGCTTAGCCAATTAGTACAGTTTATGCATTAAATTCACCCCTGTTCTGCTATCTGGCAGTTCTGACCCTTCTTCACTAAAAATTAATTATCTCCTCATACAGGATCTGGATGATGTTATTGTTTATTTCTATTGAAAATAGGTTCATTCAGGACTCTAAATATATAAATTTAAGCTCATAATTATTTTTCTTCAATTTGTTATGATTTTCTAAATTTAAAACAGGGGAACCCGAATTCATTCTGAACCAGTCTTACAAAAATCTATATATCTCAAAATACAGAATTTATTTTCTTTCTCTATTTCTTTCATATGAAAATAGACTCAATAAGTTTTAATTTCATATCTTGTTCATCTTCTATTTCGATTTCTACAATTTATGGTGATTTTTCAAAGTTACTCTACTGCTGCTGTCCCAAAACTGTTTTCTTATAGCTTGTTTTGCAATTAAGTCCTTTATCCAATTCTAACTTCAAATTCTTTCAATTAAACCACTAATTCATCATTTTATTCATCATATGCTATATTCAAAAAAACTTTAAAACTTCAAAAACTTCAACTTAAATTCATCAAAACTTTGTTCTAAAACTTATAAAGCATCAAATTAAAAGAAATGGGCTAAATTAACTTACCTATTAAATATCCAAGCTTCAAACTTTCAATTTTCCCTTTTCTTCTTTCTTTTCTCTTTTTCTTTCTTTCCTTCACTTTTGCTCTCTGTTCTTCTTTTTGTTTCTTTTCTCTTTTCTTTTATATATATATTAGTTTATAATAATAATTATCTTTATAAAAAATCTCATATTTTTATACAATACACCGCCTCAACTATACAAATGGCTTAATTGCCATTTTGGTCCTTTATAATTCTTTTAATCTATAATTCAACTTTTACTTCTATTTCAATTTAGTCTTTTTCATTTAATTACCTACCCAAACGTTAAAATTTTCTAACGAAATTTTAATACCACATTACTAACATTTTATAAATATTTATAGAAATATTTCCTATCATATTAATATTCATGCAAATATATTGAAATAAATTTCTCTTTAAATCAGATTTATGGTTGCAAAACCATTGTTCCGATAACCTTGAATTTAGGCCATTACAACGAAAATCTGTCGGATTAGGGTCAAACCTGATATGAGAGCCCATAAATCGAGTTAATGCAATTCTAGGGGTTTTAATTAGTAAGACATGTCAATTAATCAACCTAGGGTTAGACGTTAGTAGCCTCGAAAGAGGTATTAATATAAATTAGGGAATCCTACGGATCAAGTCAAGTGAATAAATCGCCTGGTTCAAAGTTAAATAACAAGTGAAGTCTAGGTGGATTCTTTCTCGGGTATGGTCTTAATCAATTGGTTTTTCCCACAAATATTTTCCCTAATTCATTCTCTTTGTCTTAACATCTTTAGTTTAGTAGTTAGTTAATTTTAGAATAAATAACAATTCACTTAATTCTTAGGCTAAATAATAAAAAGAAAGTTAGTATTAGTACTTTTGATTCCTTTGGGTTCGACATTCCAGTCTTGCCACTAAACTATACTACTGTTCGATGGGTGCACTTGCCTCAAGTCGTTGTCATAGTTAGTTTCTAGGCTCGATCATTCTTTATATAAATTTTAAGACTTTGACACACGATTAAGAATGTTAGCTGATCTTCTTAAAGAGAGCAAAAATGTGCAACAGAGATATTTTGTGGCAACAAGTCAACTATCTCCATGACAAAGAATCCAACATTTCATAGTAGAACAAAGCACATCGATATTCGTTATCATTTCATTCGTGATTTGGTAGCAAAAGAGGAGATATCTTAGGAATATTGCAGCACTCAAGAACAGCTAGCAGATGTGTTAACAAAGGCTTTATCAAAGGAGAAGTTCAGCTATTTTAGAAGTCAACTTGGTATCTGTAACTTTGAATTAAGGGAGAGTGTTGAGAATTAATTCAAAGTAGTGGGTTGTTGACCAAATATCTTGGTAGAATATTTGTTAGTTCAGATTTTATTTTTATATTTTATTTTCAGTTTAAGTTGTTAACTATTTTTGGGTTAAAATAATTTTTTTGTAAGCCTATAAATATAGACATTTATGCTTTGTTTTTAATCAATTCAGTATTCATCAATAATAGAACAACTTTGATGCATATTGTAATTATCACTTTCACAATTCCTTCTTAACACGATCAACAACAATTAGTTTATGCAATTTGAGTTCAATGAAGGTAGGTCCATGTATTGTGATATATATAACAAACAAAAATTTGAGCCTCCAATTTTGATTAAACCAACGTATGAAATTTGTTGCCACAATCATTGAAATTAATGCCGACATTTGTCGAAACATGTGCATTGTGGTGACTTTTTTGGCTGTGTCAAAGATTCATGGCAACTTTTACCTTTTTTTTTTCTCTTTATATTCTTAAATTCCATTAAATATATATTTTAAAGATTTTTTAAAGTGCAATTTTATAGCTGGGTGTTTTCAATTTTTTTTTAAAAAAATACTATTTCAAGTTTTTCTTGAAACGTTTTATTTGAGTGTTTTCAATTTTATTTCTCTTCCAGAGCAACAATTATTGCTTATAATAGTTGTTGTTTAGAAGAACTGTTATTCGAGAATAGTTAAGTCCAAAACATGGTTTTAGTTAGAGCAGTTGTCATCTAACGTAGTTGTTAGTTTAGAACAACTCCTGTTGAGAACAACTAAAGTTCATAACAGCTATTGTTTTAGAATAATGACGTTTCAAAAAATAGCTATGTTTAGAAAAACCATTGTTTGGAACAATTTGTATTTAGAACAATTGTGGTTTTTCGGAAGAGCCATTATTGAGAAACAACTCTTATTCAGAACAACCTCTACATTGAGAACAACTATGTTGAGAATAATTCATATTTGGAACAAGTCAAAATAACTATTATCCAGGAACAACTCCCATCCAAAAACAACCATCATCTTGTGTTTCAAGAGATATTCCGAGAAAAATGTTTCACATGGTACCGCTTCACCAAAGTAGAAGAAGTGGAAGTAACCTCCGAATATGACAAGATTCTTGGATTATCTTTACTATTGGGATATTCTGGAGAGCTTAACTTGATAGATCAGATATGGAGGCAGTTAAAAGTTTTCATCTAACATTGAATGTTTTTCCCTTCTTTCATAAATTTAGCGAATTCTTCTTCACTATTCACCATTACCATCACCAACAAAAACTCTTCATCATCACATCTTAACCATTAATGTCATTGTAACTAAAATTTATTTAATTATTCTTATTAATTGCCGCCTTTGTAACTCCCATTTTTTGAGACATTGTAAGAAGGAGCTTTTCACAAATGATGAAAGGACTTTTGACACTTTAGAATTCTGACTCTCAAAGTTTTCTTTAAAATTCTCCCAATTTATTTACCTTGCTTAGCTTTATCTTCAACCAATTTTCCCTTTCTCCACCATACCAATCACCACCTGTCAGTGAGTTCAGTGTTACCAAATCTACTCCGATCTTCTTATTTACCTTCTTCCGGTACATCTTATTCACTTACTTATAACGCTTCCTCTCTCCATCAAAACAACTCTCTACAATTCCAAAACATTGTCCTATTACTTGGATGGCTGTCTTCAATCGTCTTCCACATGAAAGATAAATATATAATTAACCAAGCAAAACAAGGATGGTGCACTTGGTTAAACAATATATATATATATATATATATATATATATACACGGTACTTAATATAAAATTAAGAGGTTGAATATTAAAATTTCATCAATTAAAAAATTGAAAAAAAAGTATAAATATATTTTCTATAATGTATCAAACCGAACAACTTATTTATTCTCCATAAATTGACGAATATAATATTAAATTTTTATCTATGATTAGATTTATTTTTCGCATCTTAATTTTTCTCATTTCCTCAATATGAAAAATAAATGATGAATTCATTTGTCGTAAATATAAACAAAAAATGATATAAAGAAAGTCAGCTAGAAGATTTTCATACAATAGTAAATGGAACAGTTTTTTGGACTCTTTATTTATTATTTATTTATTTAAAAGATAAAAGAACACATAAGTGAACTAAATTACACGATAGATTTAGTAACCTTAGCACCATACAATCACACAATTATAACTAACCACAACATAGTAATACAACACGAGAATGCAGATCTTGAGTATAGGACTCAATTTATTATTTGTAACTGGGATTGTACTTGTCGAAATGGGCAAGATTTTAACTGGAAACTGGTGGTGAGAGAGCAGCAAAATCATAGAGCACCTGGCCACTGTCCCTGCTTGCTGAGTCGGAAAAGGCAAAAGAGTAGAATTCCATGAAATCAAAGTCCTTGAACACCCGAGGATGTTGCTCATCCATAAGCTCCTTGGGTGTCTTGATTATGGTACCCTTATTCGGTAAGACAAAAGCTGCTATAGAAAAACGATCTTTGTCTCCTTTAATCACTACTCTGTGCTTCGCTGATTTCAATCTCCCATTACTCCATGCCTTCATTTTTCAAAATCAATATTGATAAGTATTAATTTTATGATAAGCATTCACATTCAATGTCAATAGTCTAATATATATTATGAGCATGATAAAGAAGTTATTCAAAATTTGAACCGGAGATTTAATATAAAAACATCCATAAATATTTTATGGTAATTGTAACGACCATGTTTTGACTCGAAACTAGGTACAATGATGGATCGGGTTTGAAATTAGTGGAGAATTTTTGAAATAGAACAAATAGAGACTTTGAGTATGAAATTAGAAAGTTTTTAGACCCGATAGGAAATTAGAAAATACTCTTTAAATAGGAAAACTTTAAATAAAAGCATTGACTAAATTGAAAGAGTATAGAAATTGTTGTGGTGAAAGTATGAAATTAGAAAGTTATGAGAATATATGGAAAAGGTGGAAAAACAAGTAGAAATATGACTAATACATGGAATTGTAAATATGATTGAGGGTAAAATGGTAATTGGCCAAGTAGATATTTATAGGCATAATGATTAGGAGTCTTAGTGTAAAGATGAATAGCTAGGGGACTAGTTAGTAATTTGACCATTTTTATTTAAAAATCATTAGATTTTTTAGTAGAATTGTGTAAAAAGGAAGAGAAAAAAAATGAAAAGATTATCATCTTTCTCCATAAGCAAACCGTCACCCCCAAATTTCTCTCCATCAAAACTTTAAAGGAAGAGAAGAAGATTGAAGATCAAATTGAAGGAAAAGGGAAAGAGTTGGCTAAAGAGTAAGAAGGAAGAAGAATCTATCATCCAAATTTTTGGTTGTATGTACTTCAAGTATTTAACCTTGTTTAAGCTATGTTAATTGGGAAATTATGTAAATTAAGTCATAATGTTATGTGAAGTAATTATTAGAGGAAAGTAATGTAAATATTATAATCTTAATTTATGCTGTGCAATTTTGGTAGTTGTGGTGAAAATAGAAAAATGACTAATTTGTAATGAAATTAAAATATGATATGATATTTCTAGAAGAAAGAAATGGTTTTAGAAAGAATGTGAAAGTTGTGGTGTTGTGTGTGATAAGTGTGAATAAGATTTAGAAGTTATAATTCTTGCACTAAGGACTAAATTATGAAAAGAATAAAATTGTAACAGTTTCTGTTAAATGAATAAATGTAATGGTCTGATGATAAATAAATCACATGTAGATGAGTCTTGAATTATTAGGATATAAATGACATGCCATAAAGGAAATCTAGCGCGCTTATCGTATTAATTTGTACTTCGATTCTTATCGTTATATATAAAATTGCACTATGTGCTTATTGTTAAATGAAATGCATAAAAATGCATTAATTTATCCCTTTTGTATATCCTAAGTGTTTAGCTAGTCTACATTGGGCTATAATATCATAAATTCGCTTAAAATCAATAAAGGAATACAGTAAATAATGATAAGTACAACCTTGGTAAATGTATTGAATATTAGGGATTAAATTGATATGAAGTATGTATTTATAATAAAATATTATTTATTTTTATTGGTTGTAGATTTTCACATATTGAAGTATTTACTAAGTCTTTACAGACTTAACGCATTAGTTTTCCAACGAGTAGGTACAGTTGATCCTATTGGGCTATTATCAAGGTCGAAGACATCTCATCTCATCACCACCCCCAAGTGACAAGAGGGTATATATAAATTTTGGAGTTAGTATGGCATGTACATAGGTACTTGGTGTAAGTTTTTGCTAAAGTGACTAATATACTTTGAGAAGCTGAGTTAGTTTGGTGCACAAATAAAATACTTTGATACTATTGAATTGAGTTTATTATTAAGAGTTTAAAAATCCATGTATTTGTGATATGATTCTGTAGTAATTGTGGTGGAAATTGGAATGTTTTGGATTGAATTGAATTGATATTAAATGTTGAAATGATTCAAATTCCTTGTAGGGGTTTTTAACAAAATTTTCAAATGTTTTTGAGCAAAATTGACCCAAGGTATCGATACCAAGGGTCAGGCACCAAAAAAAAAAAAAATAAAAATTAGTTAAGTTTGATGATTTTTTGTATAATTGATATTTTAATAATTTAGCAGATGTATTTCAAATTTTTTTCATATGGATCATATAAATTAAGTTTTTAGTAAATTAAAATTTGAATATAAACAATATAAACATACCATGAGAGGATCTCCAACCACGAAGACAAAAGAAGAAGGAGATAAATTAGTCAGCCTGATCCAATGGCCATCGTTGACCTCAATTTCCAACCCTGGAATTTGATTCTCACAAATTAATGTGCTGACAGGTTTATCAGTATGAGCAAAGAATCCTATCTCATTCTCCCCTGGTGGAGGGGGCATGTATTTCATCATCCGCATAATCGTTGTGTAGTTCATCTTCAGTGAATCATCTCCTAATCCATAACTATCAATTAGCATTAACCAGATTAACTTGTTTAGCACCTCCAATTGTGTTCCCATGGTATGTGCAGTGTCACTGAGACAAAAGATCAAACAATGGAAATGATTTGTTAGATTCTAAATTTTGTAAGATTCCAAATCTATGATTCTAAGTATATTATGACCTGAGGCAAATCTAGTGGGTGGCAAGGGGCCAGCCTCCCCTAAAATGGAAAATTGTTATTTAGGCCCTTTAAAAAAAATTTTAAATTTTTAAATTAGTAAAGGTAAAATTATACTATGGCCCCCTTAAAATTATAACAATTCAATTTAATCTTTTAAAAATTATAAAAATATAGACTATAAAAAATTATAATTTCATTTAACCCCTTAAAAAATTGTTCTAGCTTCACACCTGGTTATGAGTTCGAATCCAAACATGTCATGTGAAAAAGAGAAAAACTTGACCCTGGAGCTAATACACATAGCCACTCTTAAGAGGTAACCTATATAAAAATTAGAATCCTCTCTCCTATTTTCTTACTACAATTTCTTTCACTAAAAAAAATCATTCCTAAAAAAAATGTCCAATAAATTAATGAAAGGAAAGGAAACAAACCCATGAAATTTCTTTTTAAGTTGTAGGTGGCAAGGGTTATTCAAATACTGAATATGAGATTAAAGCCAAAATCAGAGTCAGAGTCAAAGCCAAACTTAATGTCTTAATCACAAGTCTTTAGTTAATCCAGTGTGATTTAGCCGATAACTCAAATTTAACCTAACTATTCCTATAATATCAATACTTATAATCCCTTAGCGTATCTTGGACATCTATTTTAATACATTAAAATAGATTTGTCAATTCTAAGTATAAACAAATTGATTTAATTAACTCGAATTTAAACTCAACTCAATTTAATTATAAAAAATCAATAATTCAAATTTACTTTAACTCAAACTAGAAATTATGAAAGCCAATACAGCCAGTGAAATTAGAAAAGTGAAAGAATTGTTGTTACCAAAAGCGTGGGTGACCTTCAGGCCACATAAGTTGAGCAAAGTTTTTAACAGAATCATAATTGGAGACATCTCCAAGTCCAAAGCCTTCATACAACGGAGAAACGTGACTGCTTGGTCCAACCCAGCCATGGCTAGGCGGGGGAAGAACGTTCTTTTGTTTTCTCTCCACTGGGACCTCAACCAGTTCTTTCATCAACCTAAACATCTCCTCTCGAACTTCCGTCGATATCGTGTCATACACCACCTCAAAACAACCGAAAGTCTCACAAGCCTCTCGAACTTTCTTGCACAATCGGTGCCACCCATTAGTTCCTCGCTCCAAATCCGATGAACGGAATTCAATGACTGGGAACTCAATCTTAGCATCAACACTCATGTTGGTAACCTTTTTTTTTTATACTCTTAAGGAAATGTTTCTTGAACTAAATTATTCTGTAAATTAACTTGGCTCTCTTTACATAGGAATTTAGGTCTATTTATAGCTTGTAAATTAACGTCTCAATCAACTTTCCAAAGTTTTAATTTGATCATCAAAGCATTGCACATGTGGTTGAACATTCAAAACAAAAGAAAAACTTCAAAAATCTTAAGGAAGAAGCAGATGAAGTGGTTGAATAGTCAGATTTCATCAATTGAAAAAGTACTCGATTATTCAACTGTTAATCTTTTGTAAAAAAAATCTTAACCAAGCGTATTGTGATATGCGATATTTTTTTATTTAAATAAAAAAATTAAATATATAGAGGGCAAATAAAATCAACACATAAATGGGTTTTTTCTTTTTTTATTGTTCAAAAAAGTGGGGATGAAAAGCTAGCTTTTGAATTTTTCCTGGAAAAATTACTATTTATATTTTAGACTAAAAATAGTTGAATCAGATTGTAAGTGAGAAGTAATGAAATTGGAAATTTTCTAGATGTTTGAAATTGTGTGACGAGTTTCCCTTAAAACTGAAGCGATATGAGCAAAATTGTGTGATGAAATTATAAAATATTCTGCTTTGAAGAGAGATTGAAGAAGTTGGCTAGGGTTGTGAGGGAGACGGAGAGTGGATGAAAGAAAGAAAAAACAGTGAATAAAATAAAAATATCTAAATATACCTCGTGTCAAAAGTGGTAATGAATTCAAAGTTTAGGTGATACTTTTGACTAAAAATAATTTTGGGTGCCAAATGGGAAAAGCAATATAATTTAAGGGTTAATTTTTCATTTAAGCCTTTTTTTAAGCTAAATTTGACCTCAATATTTTAAAAAAAGTCGAATTTGACCGTCAACCTTTCAAAAATAGTAAAATTGCTATTTTTTTAACTGAAATATTAGCTAAAATATTAAATTTTTAAACACAACAGCTTACATGGCAAACCACATCTACTTAATGCTAATTTTTTAAAATTTTATATTTTTTTTTTGAATTTGAAGTAATTTTATTTTTTAAATATTTTATAATTATTAAATTATTATTGACGTGGCATATAAGACAAATGATATCATTTCAGCATGAAGCATACCTGGAGTACCACTGAGGTACCCCGCCAACATCATTGAAAAATTGATATTTTAATCAACATTTTTGTTAAAAAAAATGATTTGATTACTTTTTAAAAGGTTAATGGTCAAATTTAACTCAAAAAAAAAGGTCAAATTGACAAAACATATAAATATTGAGAACTAATTCATCATTATGCCTTTAATATATATATATATATATATATATATATATATCATACAATAATAAACAAAACAATCAATTCATAAACAAAACAAACTTATTTTGGTCACCCCAATTTTTTTGTTAATTTGGTCACTCAAAAAAGAAATTGATCAAATTAAGCATTCTGTCATTAAATGGTAACGGAAGGTTAATGGTGCATTTGAATGAAAAAAATTTAGGGTGACTAAAATATGAACTCCCCCTATTTAGGGTGATTAATGAGTTGTTTGTCTTAATTTTAGAGTGATTAACGTCGAAATGCACCATTAATCAAGGGTTGGCAAGGGAACCCTAAATTGAAAATTTTCCCTTTTAGCTCATTTATAGTTTATAAAATTTTAAATTAGTAATGGTAAAATTTAACTTTGGTCCCAAAATGATAAAAAATTGATTTAATCTTGTAAAATTGTAAAGATATAAGCTATTAAAATAATAAAATTACATTTTACTATTATAAAAATATACAATTTAATTTCTACCCTTAGAAAATAAATTATACATCACCTTATCATTAGTCTTCTTTATCATTTAATAATGGAGTGATAAATTTAATCAATTGATTAACCAAACTTTTGAATAATTGTATGGCAGCCTCTTTGACTCGATGCATTGAATGAGAATTTCATTTTGCTATTAATTTGATATTATTAGTTACCCAAGTCTATTTCCAACAAAACAAAATAGAGATTTATTGATTGATTAGTAGAGCATTAAAAATAATTCAAAATTAAAATTGTCTTTACGATTGAATTTTTTGTTGAAAAATAAATGGAGCAAAGTTTTTAATAAAATCATAGTTGGATGCATCTTTAAGTTCAAAACCTTCATATGAGCGAATGGTGCAATCTAGTCATGGTAAGGCATGGGACTAGTGTTCTTTTGTTTCCTTTCCACTGCAACTTCAACCAGTTCTTTTATCAACTTAAATATTTCCTTTCCAACTTTCGTCGATATATTATCATACGTCACTTCAAAATAACCGAAAGTATCACAAGCCTCTCAAACTTTTTTGCACACAGTGTCATTCCGAATCTGATAAACGAAACTCAATCTTAGCATCAACACTCATGTTGTTAACCTTTTTTTAATACTCTTAAGGAAATGTTTCCTTGAACTAAATTAGTCTGTAAATTAACTTGGTTCTCTTTACTTAGGGATTTAGGTCTATTCATAGCTTGTAATTCAACACCGCTATCAATTTCCCAAAATTTTAATTTGATTATCGAAGCATAGAAGATGAAGTGATTGAGTATTCAAAACAAAATCAAAACTTTGCAGATGAAAGGTTGAATATTCAAAGTTCATCAATTACAAAAAAAAAAAAAAAACAATCATAGCAGACAAAGGATTGAATGCCCAAAAATTTGCGCCTCCAATTTAGATTAGATAAAAGTATTCTAATTTGTTACCACACTTTCTTTTCTTTCTTTTTTTTTTTTTTCGAAAAGGGAACGATAATTAATATCAACATACACGAAAAAAAAATCATTAAAAACAAGATTGTCAGAGAGAGAGAAGAAGATAAAAAATTATTTTCCAAACAAGCAAGTGCATCCGCATATTAGTTTCCATCACGAAAGATGTAATGGTCCAATCCTGTCCGGTCCAAACAGATAGACAAAAATAAATAAATAAAAATAATATTATAACACCTCTAATCCGTAACCATCACTAGTTTAGGGTTAAGAGGTATTACCAAACAATCAGAAATTTTTACGGACATTTCATAATACAATTCATCAAATGCAATCAAAGTGTTCCTTAAATAGGTCAATGAGACCTTAAACATGCTTTAGAATAGGGTCGCGATTAAACCGAACACATACGAAAATTCTCAGAAATTTAAAAATTTTTCTAAGTTTCAGAGGTCACACGCCCGTGTGGACAGGCCGTGTGCCTCCCACGGCCTCAGACACGCCCATGTTTCTAAGCCGTGTCAAAATAAGGCATACATACTAACTTGTCCACACGGCCGTGGTCACGCCCGTGTGCCTCACCCATGGTCGCTACTGACTTGCACCACACGACCAGTCACACGCTCGTGTGTCTTGCCCGTGGTCGAGTCTGACTTGTTTTGAAATTCAACCACAAGGGACACGGTCGAGCCACACGCCCGTGTGCTCAACCGTGTGAAAAATTATAGGCCATTTTCAAGGCCAAAATGCCACCCACACTATGGGTCATCTCTACAAGCACAATTAAGCATCTTTCCATGCATCATTAGCAACCAAAACACATCAAAATGTTCATCATATCTTCATATTCAATCTCATCTCTAAGCATGCTAACTTATAAGCTATTTGGTTCCACCATTTCACAAGATTATCCAAACATAGTTCACTCATATCATACTACAATACTAAGACATTATCTCATCAATGATAATTCAACATTGCATCAACAACTTACCATTTCCTTGACCAATTCATTAACATGAGCTCATATCAAAACCAAGCATCATATAGTATGACTCTTCATTCATTACACATCCATTAAACTAGCCATATCACATGGCTATGTACACATGTCTCAAAAATACTCCAAAACAACTAGCTTATACATGCCATATTTAGCTATATACACTTTCAAAAAGTACCAAAGTTGAGTTTGATAGTGTGGTGATGATCCTTGACTGTCCCCGAGCCTCTTGTAGCTTTAACAATCTATAAAACAGAATAAATACACACAAACTAAGCTTTCAAAAGCTTAGTAAGCCATATACAAATAAACTTAACATATATTCAATTATAAGGATGTCAAATCAAGTTCAGAAGTATATCTTAATTCCATGCACATAAGTTTCTCTTTGGCTCAATTGGTTTTGCCATTACTTACCAACACATCATATCTCAAGCATCTCTTTTGCTCAAATATCAAACATACACATATCACACTTTGTTCATAGCATCAATGTACATGATAGCTTACCTCTTATGCTTATTCAAAGCATATACTTCAGACATACCTGAAAACAGATGGATATCACATATAATCATTCATTTCTTGGATTCACCCGTTGAATCGCTTGGAACTAAATAGGATATTCAGAATGCTTGGAATAGTTGTACAATGCCGACGTCCCAGACGTGGTCTTACATGTAACCAAATATCGACGCCACTGTCCCAGACAGGGTCTTACACGAATCAATATGATGTCAATGTCCTAGACATGGTCTTACACGTAAATCTCATATCGATGCCAATGTCCCAGACGTGGTCTTACACGATATCTCGAATCAATGCCAACATCTCAAACGTGGTCTTACATGATATCACATTTCGGATGCCTATGTCATGACATACATAATCCTATCTATTCCTAGGTTCGTACGGGACTTCTCTAACATTGATACATTGTCGATACTTCCTCGAAATTTATATACTATCAATCTCATATACATTCATCACAATGAGATTTCATATGAACATATAGAAATTAATACAAATACATCTATTTGTATATAGACTTACCTCGGATTCAGATAGCGTACAGACTCGACTATTCGATCACTTTCGACTTTCCATGATCTACGTCCGTTTTCTTCGGTTCTTGATCTATACATATTCAAATTTAACCCTTTTATTCACCAAAACATTTGATTCAATCCAAAAACACATATTTAGGGTAATTTTCAAATTAGCCCTCACATTTCCATATTTTGACATTTTAGTCCCTTTTTCACAAAATCAAAAAATACACCAAATTTCATATTACCCATGCCTAGCCGAATTCTCATGTAGTTCATGCAAGTGCACACATTTCATTTGTTTCACAAATTAGTCCTTCAAAATATTATTCTTTCAATTTAATCCAAATTACTCAAAACCACCAAAACTCCTAAGACAAAACATGTTAATCAAACACATATCTTTCATAATTCACCATCAAACATCACAAAACTCATGTGTTCATCAATGACACATTTCAAAATATTCATCAATTCACAAAATTGAGACATGGGTTTCAAAGTACTCAAAGCAACGATTACAAAAACGTAAAAATTATCAAAAATCGAGCAAAACTCATATCTTAATCAAAGAACACAAGGGTCGAATGCTTCAAACTCATGAACCCTATTCTCTTTTCTATATTTCGGTGATGAAGCATAAAAGATGATAAAATTTTGGCTTTTGTTTTGTTTAATAATCTTTTATTTATCCTTTTACAAAATTAACCTTATTGCAAAATATATATATCATATAATATAAGGTCATTCTTGACCATTTCCATCCACTATCTTTAATAATGGGCTAATTGTCTATTACGGACTTCACATTATAAAGACATGACATACAAGTGCCTCTAACACATGGCATGTTAATTTAACACTTTATGCAATTTAACCCTTTTTCTCAAATTAAGCACATAAATGACCAAATTAAATCACGAGACTTTCACACATACTAATTCCCATACTACAAGCACGGAAAATAATATTTAAATATTTTTCTGGCTCAGATTTGTGGTCCTGAAACCACTATTCCAACTAGGGTCTAAATCGGACTGTTACAAATACAATTTATTAACAACAGTCCATAATAGCTAAAGTTCATAACAGCCATTGTTTAGAATAATGACGTTTCAAAAGTAGGTATGTTTAGAAAAACCATTGTTCGGAACAATTTGTATTTAGAACGATTGTGGTTTTTCAGAAGAGCCATTATTGAGGAACAACTCTTATTCAGAACAACATTTACATTGAGAACAACTATGTTGAGAATAATTTATGTTTGGAACAACTCAAAATAACTATTATCCATGAACAACTCCCATCCAAAAATAACCATCATCTTGTGTTTCAAGAGATGTTTCGCGAAAAATGTTTCACATGGTACCGCTTCACCAAAGTAGAAGAAGTGGAAGTAACCTCGGAATATAACAAGATTCTTGGATTATCTTCACTGTTGGGATATTCTGGAGAGCTTAACTTGGTAGATCAAATATTGAGCTAGTTAAAAGTTTTCCTCTAACATTGACTGTTTTTCCCTTCTTTCAGAAATATAGTGAATTCTTCTTCACTATTCACCATTATCATCACCAACAAAAACTCATCATCATCACATCTAATGTCATTGTAACTAAAATTTATTTCATTATTCCTATTAATTGCCGACTTTGTAACTCCTATTTTTTGAGACATTGTAAGAAGGAGCCTTTCACATTTGATGAAAGGACTTTTGACACTTTTGAATTCTGACTTTCAAAGTTTTCTTTAAAATTCTCTCAATTTATTTACTTTATTTAGCTTTATCTTCAATCACTTTTCCCTTTCTCCACCTTACTAATCACCACCTATCATTGCGTTCAGTGTTACCAAATCTGCTCCAATTTTCCTATATGCTTTCTTCCGATACATCTCATTCACTTACTTATAATGTTTCCTCTCCCCATCAAAACAAGCATTGTCTTATTACTTGGATGGCTGTCTTGAATCGTCTTCCACATGAAGATAAATTATACTTAATATAAAGTTAAGAGGTTGAATATTAAAATTTCATCAATTAAAAAAATCAAAAAATGAAAAATCTATTTTCTATAATGTATCAAACCAAAAACCTTATTTATTCTCAATAAATTGATGAATATAATCTTAAATTTTTATCTATGATTTGATTTATTTTTCGCATCTTAATTTTCTCATTTCCTCAATATAAAAAATAAATGATGAATTCATTTGTCGTAAATGGAAACAAAAAATGATATAAAGAAAGTCAACTAGAAGATTTTCATACAATAGTAAATAGAACAGTTTTTTGGACTCTTTATTTATTATTTATTTATTTGAAAGTTAAAAGAATACATAAGTGAACTAAATTACACGATAGATTTAGTAACCTTAGCACCATACAATCACACAATTATAACTAACCACAACATAGTAATACAACACGAGAATGTAGATCTTGAGTATAGGACTCAATTTATTATTTGTAACTGTGATTGTACTTGTCGAAATGGGCAAGATTTTAATTGGAAACTGGTGGTGAGAGAGCAGCAAATTCATAGAGCAGCTGGCCACTATCACAGCGCCTTGCTGGGTCGAAAAAGGCAAAAAGAGAAGAATTCCATGAAATCAAAGTCCTTGAAAACCCGAGGATGTTGCTCATCTAAAAGCTCTTTGGGCGTCTTGATTATGGCACCCTTACAAAAGCTACTATAGAAAAACGATCTTTGTCTCCTTTAATCATTACTTTGTGGTTCACTGATTTTAATCTCTCATTACTCTATGCCTTCAATTTCTAAAATCAATATTAATAAGTATTAATTTTATGATAAGCATTCACATTGAATGTCAATAGTCTAATATATATTAGAATCCAAAGGGGGGAGAGAAGAAAGGAAGGCTGAAATGTTTTTTTTTTTTTTTTAAAAAAAGAGTGGTTTAAAGGATTTTTTTTGGGGTTTATTTTAGTTTATATACATGTATAAAATGGTGTCGTTTTAGGCCATGCATTTAGGCGCTGAAACGACGTTGTTTCTCCTAGGACCTGCGTGCACAACCCGACCCGCCAGGGGATCCGCGTATTTTTTACGTTGAGGGTCTATTTGCGCGGATAGCCCTTCTACATTTTCGATCTGTTTTGATTTAGTCCTTTTTTTTATTTTTTTCTTTCCTTTTAATTTTGTAGCATATTTTTATTTGTGTTTCATTTTAGTCCCGAAGTAAACAGCACCGTTTTGGGAAAGGGAATAATTTTCCCGATTACCCCTCCTTCTTTAGCCGCATTAATTTTTAGTCCTTTTTTTATTTTGTCTTTAAATTTATTACGATTTGTGCCTCTAATGTTACTCTGATTTCAATTCAGTCCTTTGTTTAATTCATTTTATTATTTATTCATTAATTTACATATTATTCTTCATTTCTCAATCACCTAAGTCAATATTATTTTTATTTTATATCCATTATTTATCATTTTCTTTTATATATACTTAAATTTTATATTTGTTTTTACTAATTTATTTATTTATATTATTTTACTTATAAATAACTTAAATCTAATATTATATATATCTGATTTATTTATTCACTTATATATTTATTTACCCCTTTGCTTGTTTACTATTATATACACATCTACGTATATATTCTAAACAAAATATATAATCATTTATAATCTCTTATTTACGCAAAATTTTACTATTATCATCATTATATTATTTTAATTCTTCTTAATCATTTACTTATTTCCTTTTTTAATACTTTCATGTATATTATTTCTTATATATCATGCATATTCCACTTTCTTTTATTATTATTATTTTTTTTATTATTGTTTAATTAACATTAAGTTTAATTAGCTAATGCCATTACTTATTTTACTTATATCATCGTGTCATACATCACCATTTTATTATTATTGCAATCACACCGCGAACCGTTTTAGATTTTTGTTCTATTACGTTCCGAATAAAATTCTCGACATTACAAATGTTATATTCATTTTCACATAATCGCATGAAAAAGATTTTCTTAAAAGTAAGCATTGTTTCGTATTTGGAGATTCGAAAAATTATTCCCTAACTTACGGGGTTTTGATTTTCTCGATAAATCCGAGTAAACGAACTTTTTAAAGCACAAATTTTGAACATTCTCGAGAATTAGGGAAAAATCGTGTTCTAACTTACGGAATACGATTACTTTCTAAAACCGAGATAATCGAATGTCTTTCAAAATAAACAAATTTTTCGATATTTATTCTCGTTTCGGGTTTTAAGATGTCGTGTCCTAACTTACTGGATGTAAATCTTTATTCTCGATTAACGTGAAATATGCCCTCTTAGAATAATTTTCTATTCAGCAATGTTTTAACAAATGATCGTATTTTTTAAAAACCTCTTCAAATTTTTGATTTTCGACACTAAGACACTAATTAATCAACTAGGTATCAATTTTGGGCGTTACGAGGGTGCTAATCCTTCCTCGTGTGTAACCGACTCCCGAACCTATTTTTCTAAATTTCGTAGACCAAAATCGTTGTTTTAATAAATCAAATCTATTATTAAAATGACCGATTTACGAGGTGACCCGATCACACCTCATCAAAAAGGGATTGGTGGCGACTCCCGTTTTAATTTTCGTTTTCAAACAAAAGTCGACATTTTTTTCAAAAAAAAAGAATGGTTTCGACAGTTGGCATCACTCGACTTATGATTTCTTACTTGGGTTGTTCTTTTATGGATTGGTGGCAAATGTTTATGGATTTATGCGGGCTTATGTTGGATTTTGTTTTTAAAGGCTTGTTTCGTGAATTGGAGATGATTTGCTTCATGAAGCTAAGATGGAGATGAGTTCTTCATAAAGCTGTGAGATTAATAGGGTGTGTTTTTGTTTGATGGGGACTTGGGATCTAGCATTGATTGCCTAAGTTTTCTTTTTTGGAGTTTGTTCCCCTTGTTTTGGTGTTTGATTTTGTTGCATCTTTTTGGAGTTATAAGTTTATTAAATAATATTCATTTACATTATTATTGTAACGACCACTTTTTGACTCGAAACTAGGTACAGTGATGGATCGGGTTTTGGAATTAGTGGAGAATTTTTTAAATAGAACAAATATGGACTTTGAGTATGAAATTAGAAAGTTTTTAGACCTGATAGGAAATTAGAAAATACGGAAAACTTTAAATAAAAGCATTGACTAAATTGAATGTAACAGCCCAATTTTCCGTGGTGTTAGAAATAGTGATTCGAGATCACTAAATTCGATAAGTGAGTTTAAAAATTTTATTAATTATTATTTATGAGTTAAGTGTGATTTTAGAAAGATTTTTTATTTAGTGGTTTGTGTTTTAGAAGAATTTTATTAAGAAAAGTGATTTTGAAAATGAGGTATCAAGACCTCGATTTTATAAACTGGGCCGCAAATATTTTTATAAATATTTACAGAGTGTCAATAAGCTAGTATTAAATTTTCGTTTGAAAATTTTAACATTTTGATAGTTAATTAATTAAAAAGGACTAAATTGAATAAGGTGTAAACTTTGCTAAAGTATTAAATAGCTTAAGTGTTTAATAAGGAAGGACTAAAAGGGCAAATTAGCCCAAAATAGAAGGCTTGGACAGCATGGGTGTAGAAAATCAAGAAATTTGATGAAATAAGGGAAAAATGGAAATTTTGTAAAATAAACAAATAAAACAATAATTAAAAGAATTCCTACATTTCATCATCAATCTTCAGCCAACCATAAAAGAGTCTGTCTAAGCTGGTTTTTCATTTTTTTGCTACAAATCAAGAGCCCATTGACAAACATGAAAAAGAGAAAATAGCAGAATAGTCCCTAAAACTATTACAAATTTCACCATATAACCCAGGTAAGTTCGTATGGTTAAATTTTAATGTTATATGGTATTTTGTATTTATTTGTAGCATTTGTTGAAAATAAAATTATTATTAAATTTACGGAATAGAATCAAGTGTTTGAAATGAACGGAACGCGGGATTGAGTACAATTGTTCTGTGTAAAAGGGGAATTGACGGCAAAAATTTCCCAAGTAAACCGAGGTTCAGCATTTGTTGTGAACACTCGTGTTTGCTTTTCGTTTAGCTTTCATGAGCTTCAGTTAACTCATATGAGTTTCTATTTAGCTCTTTAAGCTTCAGTATAACCTTTCTGGGTTCCAGTTCAGCTCTTTTGAACTTCAGATTAACCCATATGGGTTTCCGTTCAGCTCCTATGAGCTTCTGTTCAACCCTTACGGGTTTTCATTTAGCACTTATGTGCAGCCTTCGGGCTTCTGTTTACGATGTACTCAAATCCATAAGTCGTTCTTTGATTGACAAGAATTGGTAAGTGCTATATGGAATTAATGTGGAAGAATTTAAGTTATTATTGATATCGAGTTCAAATAAGCACATTCATCGATTAAAGTTGTGATTGGCAGGAAATGTGTAATGAATGATTTACTTAAATGAATTGTTATAGTATGTTCAGTAAGATTTATATATAAACCCAACGAACTTACTAAGCTTCATTAAGCTTATTTGTGTTATTCAATGTTCTTTGTAGATTTTCAAGAAGTTCGGAAGATCAAATCAACACATCAGGTCACACTATCCAGATTACTCCGGCCGATTTTGTTGTACATTTTATGGTTTATATGGCATGTATAGGGATGGATTGAAAAGGACTAAACTTGAAGTGTAATTATGAATGACAATTATATATATGTGTTTGTATGTATATAATTAGAAGTAGGTTTTGGTAAATCAATGAAAGAAGTTAGTTTGGCAAATTTAGACAATTGATTTTTGTGTTATCATATGATGTTAAATACATGTTTTGGCTTGAATTGGTTGCTTGGTTGAGATATATATATATGTGTGTGTATTTCAATGTTGTGTGCAGGTGGATAATAAAAGGGTGAGAAAAATGGCCTTAAAATGGCCTATTTTCGTCCACACGGGCATGTGTCTCGACCGTGTGTGACACACGGCCTGGCACTTGGGCGTGTGTTCTGGCCATGTGTCCTCTGCACTTTGAAATTTCAAAACAGAATGTCCAAGTTTTTGCACACGGCCTAGCACATGGGCGTGTGGCTTGGCAATGTGACCCTTGCACCCTGCACACGACCTAGTACACGAGCGTGTGGCTGGCCGTGTGACCCAAGTCAGTAAGCACCCTAATTTGGACACGAGCTGGGACACAACCGTGTGCCTTACATCGAATGCCCGCACTGCCTAAGTCACGGTAGTACCCGAACATCATGATTTGCCTGGTGGACCCTTCCATGGTGGACCAGCAGTACCCGAACCTCATGATTTGCCTGGCCATTGTAAATGTGTTCCTCTTCTAAGATTTCCTTAGCCTTAATAGCATCCACACACCTTTGTAGCCCAGACATATCTTGATACGATCATGCGAAAACATCTTTGAATTCTTGGAATAACTCAATGGCATCTCGCTTTGTCTCTGTGATGATACAAACTCTGATCTTCACCTCTTTCTCTTCTCCTAGGCTCACAGTGTCCACTAACTCTTTGTAAGGTAGGATCTGTTTTTCATCTTGTTCTACCCTTCTTAACAAATCCGGAGATAGGTTACAATCTCTGTCATTTTCAAAGTCCTGAGATTCCTCTAGGCACATGTCTCGCTCAAAATGAGGTTCTGGGTCAGTAGTAGCGTCGCGCCTATCGTTGATATCTGGAGACCTGTTGTAGGCACGAAAGAATATCTAGAGAATAAATGAATCTAAGAACAGTTATTTATGTGGTATGAATGTGAATAAAATGAAGGAATAAAAGAATATTTGCTCAAAGTGAGACACAAAAATGCATTTTTTATTGAAATAAAGATGTTGGACATGAGCTTACTTCACAAAAGGATTCTTATTGCTTCTAGGCTTAAAGCAACAAGTGTGTTTTGAACATTACTCTGAATTAGCTCTAAAAACTACAGAAATCTTTTTCGCAGTCCAATTGTTCAGAACACTCCCTGGCTCATAAGGGCAAATGCCTGATAAATTTTCTCTTTTAATTCCTTCTTCGAATATAGCATTGATGCTCTGATTTCCAAACATTCCTTCCGGGCCTTCAGTATACTCAAAGAATTCTAGTTTCTTATTATCCATCAGGTCTTGCACCAAGGCTCTGAATTCACTACAGTTTTGAATCTTGTGACCCTCTTCATCATGGAACTCACAGAAGTTCCTTGCTTCTCTGGGTTTTTTCCTAAATCCTGTGTGATTAATCCACTTTCTACCATTTCCTTCCAAACCCCTCTCAGTGGGTTTTCACTTCTGCTCTATTCATCTTGATTCTCTTCCCCGCATTTTCAATTATCGCGTTTACCCATTTGTCAGAATGGTTGGGTAACAGATTTTTTGCACCAAATGGATCATCGAATTTCACAATACCCATATTGATGAGTCTTTCGATTATCTTTTTGAAAACGGTGCAGTTCTTGATCGAGTGTCCTGTGATTCTCGCGTGGTACTCGCATTGGGCGTTCGTGTTGTACCATTTAGGGAACGGAGGCTGTATAGGTTTTAGGTAGAAAGGGGATACTATATGTGCATCAAACAAACTTTGGTACAACTCCCCATACGTGATTGGGATGGGAGTGAACCGAAGTTTTTTTTAGTTTGGTCTTGGATTAGAATCTTGCCTTGGAGGGACATGATGGCTAGTAGTTGCCGTCCTTGGCTGGCTTACGGTAATCGGCTTTGAACAGCCCTTGTTATACATACTCACATTATTCTCTTCATTTTCCTTCTTCCTCAGGGCCTTCAAAGTATTGATTTGTGAGCTCCTCTTACGCCTTTTCCGTTTGTAACGATCTTCAAATTGTTTTGGGAGCTCCACTCTCGCCTTTTTTGTTTTCACTAGATCATCCAGATCAAGGACAACTGGATTGATTGGATTATCCCCTGGACTAGGACCGGAACCTTTCAGGAAGTTCACCGATGCCGAGGTACCTGTCTAGTATCGTGGTCTAGTGTTAACGGACACCCTTTGTGGATACCCATCTGGTTGCGCTTAGGTGTTTGTTGGGGTAAATCCTAAATGGTAAGCGGGGTCCTTATTATCGTTCTCGGAATTAACTATAGGGCTTTTTCCTTTTTCTAACCTTCCAGCTAGCATCTGGGTTAACTGGCTCATCATGTTCCTTTGTAATTCTAGCATCTGATTCCTTATATCTTGTTGAATTTTGACCAATTGCTCTTGCATCTATATTTGCATTTGTTATAATCTCTTCAACCTTTGGTCCATTGCTTCAGTTTTTCCTCATGCACTGTAACGATATTCCAGGGTAAGGATCTTTCGTGAGTTTTATTGCATATGATACAATGCAATGCTAATGCATGGAATGAATGCAAAAAGAGGCATTGACTTTTATTCAATTCTATTAGAACAACTTTACTAGAAAACAAATTTCTTTACATAAAACAGATTACATATACGGCCTTGCCCTAATACTCAAAGCAAAAAATCGATCATTTTTTCATATCCGGATGTTAAGATCAAATCTCGAGAATTTTTCGATGGATGCCTCTACTAGCTCCTTTTTGCTTGATCCGGGTTGCGACCCATTGTTCACTCATCCCGTGATACTTGTTAGCTTCTTTAAAGAAATCGGGACGTTAACAGCTCTTAAATAATCTTTGTCGACTTGAATCCTCGGACAACGAAGCAAAGTCGTGTACCCCTCTATCAGACCATCACCCTTCTCTCGTTGTGTTTACTCAGATCATATTCGGACAGTCGCATTATCCTCTACTTTATTAAAAAAATCCATTTTCCATGACAAGCTCTTTATTTAGCAACTGAACGTGAATCAACACCTCTTTTCTATAATGAAAATGCAATGCAATCATAACCAGGACAAAAGAAAATAAGTCAGTACAAAAACATAAATAACAAATAGAGCACCTATTTGGATGACCTCTAGGGGTTTGGCATGGCTCTTCCTAAGGTGGGCTCTTAGGGCTCGTTATATGTGGCTCGGTTCTAAAGTAAGGGTACCTGAATCGACAGATTCCTCGATCCTCAGCCATTATAGGCTCATACAGACCGAGTTCAGTTCAGAGGAATACATTTCCCTATGGCTATATGGAGATGAAAATCTCACGAAGACATAGGTACGGATGTATCCCGAAAGCGATCCACTATCCTATACGGAGGTGAAGACCGGTTATGAAATGCAATATGCGAAAAATATCCAAAGACTCGAACCAATTAAATAAACATATCAAAATGATGCAGAAAATGAAATGCAATGAAAGGATCGTAAATTTAAACTAAATTATCAATTTTCGACAAAAAGACAAGAAATAATTAACTTGAGGCTTGACTCTCTCATTCTGTCCCCAGCAGAGTCGCCAAGCTATCGAAACCATTTTTTTGAAAAAAGGTGTCGACTTTGACTTTGAAAATGAAAAGAAGAAGTGTGATCGGGTCACCTCATAATTCAATCAATTTAATAAAAAATTTAATTTACTAAAACGACGACCAGAAAACTGGTTCGGGAGTCGATTACGCACGAGGAAGGATTAGCACCCTCGTGACGTCCAAAATTGGTACCTAATTGATTATTTGATGTAACACCCCAAACCCGGCCTAGAAGTTAGACCCGAATCTAGCGTGCCACATGGAAGTGTTTTTCAAAACCATCTTTGCAATTGTAACAACTTGTTGGAGAATTTCAGCCTCTTTGTTAAAACCCAAAACACTTAAGCAATTGTGTCTACGTGAAAACATAATTAACTTTAATAACCCTTTTCTATTGTGAAAGCATATTTGAAATAAACAATTTACGAAAATGTGACCTTTGAAATAGAGTTGCAAAAGCATTTTGAAACATTGCGGAAACGTAGATAAAATACAAGTATTTTGAGAGATTGATTGATGAATCACGAATCAAGGAATTGAACTTTAAATCCGCGACTTTTGAAAATGTCGCTAATAATTTGAAAGAATGTTCGAGTTAAAACATATTTGTATAAGATTATTTTGAAATCCATTTGTTAATCAATTTCGGAAAACCCTTATTTACGTTTTTAGAAAAAAAATTCTCGTTTTAAAAAAATTTAAGAAAAAAAATAATAATAATAGAATCCCAACCATAAAGCAAGAATAAAAAAAATAGTTCAGAGGCCTTATTACAACTTAAACCAAATTAGCAAAATAATAAAATAAACGGAAATAGAAATTTAGAGTTTAATAACACCATTTCTGAAGTATGGCCCCCCACCGAGTCATCCATGGCCCAAGTCCACGTCACTGAGCATTACCTGAAAGGGTCAAGAGAAAGGGGGTGAGTTACTAGAACTCAGTGTGTAACCCACTTACCATTGACTACTGGGCCAATATCTCATTAAGCAATTATTTGAATCTAAGCCCATTAAAAATAACATATAATATGCAAGTGATATGCAAACCCCAACCCAACCTAATTTCCATCCACTACACACCACCCGTACCAACCAACACACCTGTGGGGAGCTTTAGTCACCCACCCCGCCAACACACCAAACTGAGCATTAAGCCATAAATCAAACTGGGCATTTAGCCATATTTCAAACTGGGCATTAAGCCATTTATCAATTTGTGGACAAGCCACCAGAATTTTGTAGCAAAGCTACCAGAACTTCTCTTCATCAAAATCTCAACCCATGCAAATCATGTACATATAGTATGCATTTTCATTCGGCCCATTTGTCACATATCAATATAGCCCATTTATTAAATAACACATTTGGTCCATTTGTCACATATCAATATGGCCCATTTATTAAATAACGCATTGGGTCCATTTGTCACATATCAATATGGCCCATTTATCAAATAACACATTTGGCCCATTTATCACATATTAATATGGCCCATTTATCAAATAACATATTTGACCAATATAGCAAATTATCAAATTGGCCCATATAGCAAATTATCAAATTGGCCCATATAGCAATTTATCAAATTAGCCCATTTAGCAAATTATCAAATTGGCCCATATAGCAATTATCTTAATTCGGCAATCGTACCCACTAAGGGTAATTTGGTAATCTCGCAACCCAAGGGTATTTCGATAATTTACCCTCTATGGGTATTTCGGTAATTTTCGCAATCCAACTTGACCACTAATTTGGGCATAACAATTTAAAACTGTCCATCTGCGTCATACTGACTAAATTGACCATAAATCGAGTTAGAAAACTCGAAATCTAGATCCGTAAAATTTCCTTGAAACTAGACTCATATATCTTCTTAGTGTAATTTTTCCAGAATTTTTGGCCTAGCCATTTAGTACAGTTTATTCCTCAAAGTATCCCCTTTTCTGCTGTTTGACAATTCCGACCATTCTTTGCTAAAATTTAATTATCTTTTTGTACATAATTCAATTGATATTCTAGTTTGTTTCTTATAAAATTAGACTCATTAAGGAATCTAACCATATAAATTATGTGCCAAAATTAGTTTTTATCAATTTTTAATGATTTTTCCAAGTCAGAATAAGGGATCTCGAAATCACTCTAAACCAGTCTAACAAAAATCTAAAAATCTCAAAATATACTAATCATTTACTTTCTCTGTTTCTTTTATAAGAAAAAAGACTCAATTTTCTTTCAATCCATATCTCCTTCACTTTCTAATTCAGTTTCCACTATTTTTGGTGATTTTTCAAATCCACGTTACTGCTGCTAACCAAAATTGTTTCATTGCAAAATACGATTACCACTTCGAACATGCGTACGTCGAGTGGTCACAGATGTCGATTTCTGGCTTTTTGGTCTTTCTAGCGAATTAAAAAACATTTTATGCAAACATTCAAAGAGGTGTGAGATTACACACCTGATTACGGTAAGGACTAAACCTTCTTGATCGTCGGCACCTATGACATCTTAACACTCGATCAGAAAAAAAATACCACGATGAGAGAAAGTAGTTGTTTAGGGAGAGGATTTCGACTTACCACTACTTCCAAAGGTCAACGAGTAGAGAAGAGCGAGTGATTTAATCCCTTAATGTTGATGAATCCGATTCCCACCGATTGGACTTATGGTTACGGATGATACACGATCGCCCGCTTAGATCACTATGAAGAAGAAAAAGACTCGGCTAAGGAGATGATTATTGACAATCGGTCATGGTGAAGAATTAGGACAAAAGAGATGCTTGAAGGATTTCGTGAAAAAGAAAAGAAATAAGAAGAAAGATGTTTGTCTAGATTGATTTTCAAGAAAGATGAGAATATGCACACTCAAATTTGAGGATTGGCAAGAAGGGAATTTGAAGAGAGAAAAGAAATTATTACAAAAGTTGCATAAAGGAAATTTTGACCAAACAAACACTAAAGCTTTACCAAAAAAAAAAAAAAAACAAAGGTGGAAGATGAATTGGTAGAAGATATGGATGAAAATGGCCACAAGGGATTGCATTTATTCACTAAAGAGACAAAGAAAGATGTTTAAAAGAAAAATAAATGTGGAAGATGAATTGGTAGAAGATATGGATGAAAATGGCCACAAGGGATTGCATTTATTCACTAAAGAGACAAAGAAAGATGAGCATGCTTGGGGTGGCACTAATGACTAAAAAAAAATTTTTAGGATGCTACAGTTCTACCCCCCTTAAAGAAAATTTCGTCCTCGAAATTTACCTGATTAAAAGAGATGAGGATATTGCTGCCGCATAGCATCCTCAGGCTCCCATGTAGCTTCCTCTGCTCCGTGATTGTGCCATAAAACCTTGACTAACGGTACCGACTTCCTTCTCAGCACCTTAATGTCTCGATCTAAAATTTGCACTGGCTCCTCCTCGAACGACAAGTCAGGCATTATCTCAACTTCCTCTACTGGTACAATATGAGACGGATCTGATCGATAACGCCTTAACATTGAGACATGAAATACACTATGTATCTGACTCAACTCTGGAGGTAACTCAAGCTGATAAGCTACTGGCCCAACACGTTTCAACACACAGTACGGTCCGATGAACCTAGGGCTCAACTTGCCCTTCCGTCCAAATCTGAGGATTTTCTTCCAGGGTGAGACCTTTAAAAAGACTTGATCTCCCACTGCGAACTCAATATCCTTACGCTTCAGATCCGCATACGACTTTTGTCTATCCGAAGCTTCCTTTAACCGTGCTCGAATCACCTTTACTTTTTCTTCCGTCTCTGAAATCAATTCAGGACCCAATAACTGCCGTTCTCCCAATTCAGTCCAACAAGTAGGGGTACGACACCTTCGACCATATAACGCTTCATAGGGTGCCATTTGGATACTGGATTGATAACTGTTGTTATACGCGAATTCTACCAACGGTAGAAAATCCTCCCAACTACCTCTGAAGTTAATCACACAACCCCTTAACATGTCTTCCAATATCTGGATTACTCTTTCCGACTGGCCATCTGACTGAGGATGAAAAGCTGTGCTAAAGTTTAACTTTGTTCCCAAATCCTCATGCAAAGCTTTCCAAAACCGTGATGTAAACCTAGGGTCCCTATCCGATATAATAGACACTGGTACCCCATGTAACCTCACAATCTCTGCTACGTACAACTTGGCCAACTTCTGCAATGAGTAATTTGTACGAACAGGTAGGAAATGGGTAGTCTTCGTCAATCGATCCACTATTACCCAAACGGAATCTTTCTTAGTAGGTGTTAAGGGTAACCCACTAACAAAGTCCATCGTTATTCTTTCCCATTTCCATAATGGAATCTTCACCGGTTGCAGTAATCCCGACGGCACTTGATGTTCTGCCTTCACTTGCTGACATGTTAAGCACCTACTCACAAAATCAGTAACCTCCCGTTTCAACCCTGGCCACCAACACTGTTCACGGAGATCTCGATACATCTTACTTCCTCCAGGGTACATAGCATAGGGGCTACTATGTGTAACATCCTAGATTAGGGGTTATGCGTTTGTGCATAATTCATGAGTTAGTAGGTTTTGGCAATGTTTGGAAGTGTATTAAGGGTTTTTAAAATTCTAGGATGGAAGAGAAAGCTTAGAAAAATTATTGGTTTCTAAGTAAAAAGGGGAGCTAGGTAAATGAGGCTTGAAAAGAAACTCCGTGTGAAGCATGACACAAGGAACCATGTGGTAAAATGGCATGTTTTATGAATTATGTATGAATGTGTTATGTGAATTCTAGAAATAAGGAAATGTATGGAAATGTAAGGAAATGTAAGGAAATGTAAGGAAATGCAAGGAAATGTAAGGAAATGTAAAGAAATGTCTTGTCTTGGAAATGTAGGGAAATGTCCTGAAAATGTATGGAAATGTTAAGTTTAAAAGAGGAAAGTGAACATTTTTGGAAACCTAGAAATGTAAGGAAATGATTCAAAAATAGAAAGTGAACATTTTTGGAAACTTGGAAATGTAAGAAAATGGCAAGTTTACAGAGCCGATCGAAAATTTTAGGAAACTTAGAAATGACCTAGAAATGTCGAATTTTAAAGTTTAAAATAGGAAATTAGTGCAAGGAGGCCTTAAAAGAAAAAGTTGGTAAAATTTGGCACACAAACAGGCTTGGAAAAGTGGCCTAAAGATGTCACTTAGGGCCTATGGAAATGGCGCCATGTGCAAGAGGAATGGGCCTGGGTTCGAGTCACTTGGGTAGCAAATAAATAAGGTTTTATTTTAGCTTCCAGAAGGCTGAGGTGGACGGCACATGCTTCTAGAAAAGGAGGTGTTTTATTTTCATAAATATGTGATTAATAAGGTGATAAATAGAAGCTTTTTATTTGGATTATTTCGAAGAGATAATAAAGGATTTTTGTTTGGATTATTTCGAAGAGATAATAAAGGATTTTTATTTGGATTATTTCGAAGAGATAATAAAGGATTTTTATTTGGATTATTTCAAAGAGATAATAATGGATTTATTTTAGATTATTTTTAGGAGATAAATGTGGATATTAATTCTTTTATTTTGATAGATAAGGAAGAGATAAAAGAGGATTATTATTAGTATTATTTTTATTAAGAGATAAGAGATAATTATTGGATTAAGTTTTATTAAAGTGATAAATCAAGGGATAAAGCTATCAAAATAGAAGAGTGGTGGCCAAGTAAAGGACTCTAGCTAGTAATTTTGGCTATAAAAGGAAGAGTAAGGCTATTCTTCATTCATTCTTTTCTTTTCAAGAAAACCTCTGCCGAAATTCTCTAAAGTTTCTCCTCTTCTCTCTGCCAAATTTTCTCTGCCATTATTCTCTTTTTCTCTTTTCTTTTCTTCTTCTATTACAAACACAATCAAAAGCCGAAGATACCAATAGCCCTAGTCGATTTCTCCCTAAGCCTCAAGAGCCGGAATTGTTATCCACATCAAAGCCATAGCCGAATACTGCTAAGGGTTCAAGCAAGAATTCCATCAAATTCTTCAGTAAGGGTAAGATTAGGTTAGATTCTCATTCTATTTCTTTTAAGGCTGTTGAAATTAAGATTCTAATACCCTTAATATCTGTTGCCGAAGAGATCTTTCGGGATTTACTAAGTGTCGGCTACAAGGAAGGAGAAGTTCTTTTCCCGAAGGTACACCATAAGCCGCGTGTTCCCTAGTTATTCGGTGAATTTCGGGATTTAAGAATCTAAGGTAAGTCATATTTAACATTCGGCTAAGGGTTATTTGTTGCGAATAAATGTTAGAAATTGATCTAACATGTAGTTATAGGGATTTCGACAGAGGATACAAGGATTTCGGGATTTGAGAATTTCAAGGTAAGTTTTAAGAATACTAATCCTACTAGGATTTGGATTTATGGCCGAATGGATTTTTATTAAATTAGTAAGTGATTAATCAAATGTAGGAATTTGAGATCTAAGGCAGTAGATCACTCTTCGGGATTTCAAGGAACCTATTAAGCGAATCAGGTGTGTACTCACACTAACTTTCAATATATTATAGCAATAATTATTTTAATATATGAATGTGCATAAGAATGAGAATGTGGCTAAGTGCCACAAATGTGGCAAAAAAGTACCCAGGTACGTTTCCTACTTCTGTTAGGATTATGAATGTGATATACTTGAACATGTGAACAGTAACATGAATGAAATTTAAGTATGCTGAATATGTTATAAAAATAATTTGGGGCATTCGGGATATATGTGAAGGGAGAATTGAAGGTGATGACTACGGTCTCACCAACGAAATATGTTGGCTACGGTCACATTGCGGAATTTCGGTAACTTCGGTTACAATATTTGACTATAGTGTCTAATGACACAACGTATAAATTTGACTATAGTGTCTAATGACACAACGTATATGGGCGATGAGCACGTCGACTGCAGCGACTGCCTTCGATGGTGTGTAGCGGATGGAGGGTTGACTTAGTAGTCCACACGGTGTGACTGGCAGGTACGGGTGGTGTGTAGCGGATGGACCATTAGGCTTGGGTTGGGTTGCATCATTTATTTTGATATGAATATGAATTTGACATGAACATGTATGCCTGATTTGTTGGATGTTAGTAAGATGTACACATTGAGTCTGTTGACTCACCCCGTTGTGGGAACTATTTTCAGGTGATGAACAGTGACGGACCGGGACGGTAGACCTTGAGGTGGCCATGCATCAATTTGAAGATTTTATTTATTTTGGACCTTATTTCGTTTTAGAACATTTAATTTTAATATTGGGTTTTATTTGATGTAATAAGGCCATAAGGCCCAAGTTGGATTTCTTTATTTCTGCTTTATTTTTTTTAATTATTTTGTTACAAATGATTGTTGGATTAAATTTTAAGTGAAAATATTTTATAAACCTAAAGAAAATTATTTTTGTCACCTTAATAAAATTGGGTTTTTTTTAAATTAATTAAATGGGTTTCCCAACCTAAGCCCAATCCAAAACAATATCTTCTAAAATTTACAAATTTTCTCTAAGTAGCAAAGAATTTGAAAACCAGTTTACTTAAGGAACATACCAGATCCGGTCAGGCTCGTGGGCCGGGTTTGGGGTGTTTCACTATGCACCTCTCGCAGAATCATTTGTCTCAAATCTGAATCCTTGGGCATACAAATTCTTCCGCGAAAACACAGTACTCCATCCTTATCAAATCCAAAATCCCTTATTACACCACTTTCAACTTGATGAAATAAAGGACCCAACTTTTCATCTGATAACTGCTTCTCCTTGATCTGTTCTAACCACATAGGCTTCACCTGAAGTTCTGCTAGCAAACTGCCATCTTTATACAAACTAAGATGAGCAAACATTGCCCTCAACTTCGATATCACCTTACGACTCAACGCGTCTGCCACCACGTTAGCCTTTCCAGGATGATACTCGATTGAGAAGTCATAATCCTTCAACAGCTCTATCCATCTCCATTGTCTTAAGTTCAACTCCTTTTGGGTAAGAAGGTACTTCAGACTTTTATGATCCGTATAAATGATCGACTTCTCGCCGTACAGGTAGTGCCTCCAAATCTTCAAAGCAAAAACTACCGCAGCCAACTCTAAATCATGAGTAGGATAATTGACTTCGTGCGGCCTTAACTGACGAGATGCATAAGCCATTACTTTACCACCTTGCATCAACACACATCCTAAACCCGTATGTGACGCATCACAGTAAACAGTAAGTTCTTTTCCAGCCTCAGGTTGAATCAGTACTGGCGCTTCCGTCAAAATCTTCTTCAGTTTTTCGAAACTTTCTTGTTGTTTATCAGTCCACACATACGGTACTCCTTTTCGCAACAACTTAGTTAGGGGTGCAGCAATCAATGAAAACCCCTCAACAAAACGCCGGTAATAACCAGCCAACCCTAGGAAACTCCGAATTTTAGCCACTGACTTCGGTGGTTTCCATTCCAACACAGCCTCTACCTTCCGAGGATCAACTCTTATTCCTCCGGCTGACACCACATGCCCCAAGAAAGTCACTTCCTTCAACCAAAATTCGCATTTACTGAATTTGGCATAAAGTTGCTTATCCTGCAAAATTTGCAACACAATGCGCAAATGTGAGTCATGCTCTTCTTCATTCCTCGAATATACCAAGATATCATCTATGAACACCACTACGAACCGGTCTAGATAGGGTTGAAAGACTCGGTTCATCATGTCCATAAATGCAGCTGGTGCATTGGTCAAACCAAACGGCATAACCAAAAACTCATAATGTCTATAACGAGTTCGGAATGCCGTCTTATGAATATCCGCCTCTTTAACCTTGAGTTGATGATAACCCGATCTCAAATCAATCTTGGAGAAAACTGAAGCTCCTCTCAATTGATCAAACAGGTCATCGATTCTCGGCAATGGATACCTATTCTTGATCGTCAATTTATTCAACTGCCTATAATCAATACACATACGCATTGACCCATCCTTCTTCTTGACGAACAAGACAGGAGCTCCCCATGGTGACACACTCGGTCGAATGAATCCCCGATCTAACAACTCCAGAATTTGAGCCTTAAGCTCCACTAACTCCTTCGGCGCCATTCTATAAGGAGCAATGGACATAGGAGCCGTTCTGGGCAAAAGCTCAATGCCAACCTCTACTTCCCGATCTGGAGGTAGACCCGATAGTTCTTCGGGAAAAACATCTGAAAATTCTTTCACCGTTCTCACACCTTTCACCGATAATTCCTTGGCATCCAAAGTACTAATGAAGGCTAAGAACGCTCCATACCCTTTCCGTAACAACTTTTCTGCCTTTAAAGTAGATACCACATTTGCCAGGTAATTCCTTCGTTCGCCTATCATTACTACTTCTTTGTCTTCCAAAGTCCTTATTGACATCCGCTTTGCAGCACAATCCAATTGCGCCCGGTGTTTTACCAACCAATCCATGCCCAAAATAAGATTAAATTCGCCGAAAGGCAGTTCCATCAAATCCACCAGAAATATTTCTCTATGAATTTCTAAAGGCACGTCTCTAAACACTTTATTCACGATTACCGACTGTCCTAAAGGACTAATTACGGTCATCTCTCTATCGGAAATCTCAAATCTAATATTCAGGTTTCCAGATATAGCACTAGCAACATATGAATGGGTGGATCCGATATCTATCAAAGCAGTAACAGGTACATCAAAGATGAAGAACGTACCAGTTATCACATCAGGTGCATCGCCATCCTCCCGACGCCTGACTGCATAGACTAACCCTGGCTGTCTCGCCTCCGCGTTACCTCTGAAGCCATTCCCTCTACCTGGTGCACCTTAACCATAACCACCGCCATTACCACATCGACCTGGCCCGCGGCCTCTCGGTGGCTGCTGCGTGCCTCTAGCTGGCTGTGCATCATGATTACGAGCTTCTTGAGTTTGAGAAGTCCTTCGAGGACAATTCTTAAGCTGATGGTCCTTAGAACCACATTTGAAACACCCACCAGTTCTTTTCCAGCATTCACCTGGTGTTGTCTCCCACAGTCAGCACACGGTTGAATGTGATTGGTAGCAGCAGGTGCTCTAGCTTGGGTTGGCTCATCATTCCTAGGCCTCTTCTGAAAACTTTTAGTGGAACCCGAATACCTGAAGTCCCTCTTGCCTCTGCCTCTGTCTCGGTTCTGACGTGCAGAGTTTTTAGCCTCCTCAGCTATTTTGGCTTTCTCCACAAGCTTGGCAAAAGTCCTTACTTGTTGTGGGGCTATCAGTACCCGCAACTCATCATTCAACCCATCCTCAAAATGTACACAGCGCTCATGATCGGTTGGCACAATTGTCCGAGCATAACGGCTTAAGCGTAGAAATTCTGCCTCATAAGCTGTCACCGACTTATTTCCTTGGACCAGATTCAGGAATTCTTTCCTCCGGGCATCCACATAACTTGCCCCGACATACTTTCCTTGGAATTCAGTCTTGAAGAAATCCCAAGTAACAAGTTCAGCCTGAGTGCCTTCTCGAACAGTGAGCCACCATTGATATGCCTCGTCCCTCAACAAGGACACAGCGCCTCTTAGTTTTTGCTCAGCGGTGCACTCCAAATCATCCATGATTCGCTCCACTGCCTCGAGCCAATACTCTGCTACATTCGGAGCTACACCGGAGATACCCCTAAAAAACCTCGGCACCACTTGATTTAAGTCGTTCTGATATTGATCCACGAGTTGCTGGCCTAGTTCTAGCCCTAGCAACCCTTTCTAGGACTCGTAACATTGCTTGGGTCAAGGCAATGTCCTCTCTCATGTGGTCGTGTGATCCAGTCTCACTCCCGGGTGATGCAGGTGTGTCCATTTCTGGTATATGCCCCGTTGCCTCAGACACAACCCTAGCACCTCGGCCTCTACCACGGCCACGTCTATCACGTCCACGTCCACGTCCTCTAGTGCTCATATTGGGTATTTTGGTTTAATCTGATTACAAGTTTTATGAATCAGTATATTTTTTCAGTATTTATTAACGATATTTTATGAGATATAAGAGATAGAGTTGTTTTCGTAAACGCGTCCTATAGTCTCAATCTCTATAATTTCAACACCTAAAACTAAAAGTTCTAGAGTGTTCCTATAGTCATTTCACAATATAAGAACTATTCAATTCACATACACTTACTTGACTTGGTGCCGAATACTCGTGGTGCCATACTACCCCCCTTTTCTTTAAAAAAATATAAGTTCTATATTTCAAAACAGTTTTGCACCATAAATGTTTTTGAACCTAGACCACAACCGAGTTTTGAACCGGGCTCTGATACCATTAAATGTAACACCCCAAACCCGGCCTAGAAGTTAGACCCGAATCTGGCGTGCCACATGGAAGTGTTTTTCAAAACCATCTTTGCAATTGTAACAACTTGTTGGAGAATTTCAGCCTCTTTGTTAAAACCCAAAACACTTAAGCAATTGTGTCTACGTGAAAACATAATTAACTTTAATAACCTTTTTCTGTTGTGAAAGCATATTTGAAATAAAAAATTTACGAAAATTTGACCTTTGAAATAGAGTTGCAAAAGCATTTTGAAACATTGTGGAAACGTAGATAAAATACAAGTATTTTGAGAGATTGATTGATGAATCACAAATCAAGGAATTGAACTTTAAATCCGTGACTTTTGAAAATGTCGTTAATAATTTGAAAGAATGTTCGAGTTAAAACATATTTGTATAAGATTATTTTGAAATCCATTTGTTAATCAATTTCGGAAAACCCTTATTTACGTTTTTAGAAAAAAAATTCTCGTTTTAAAAAAATTTAAGAAAAAATAATAATAATAAAATCCCAACCATAAAGCAAGAATGAAAAAAATAGTTCAGATGCCTTATTACAACTTAAACCAAATTAGCAAAATAATAAAATAAACGGAAATAGAAATTTAGAGTTTAATAACACCATTTCTGAAGTATGGCCCCCACCGAGTCATCCATGGCCCAAGTCCACGTCACTGAGCATTACCTGAAAGGGTCAAAAGAAAGGGGGTGAGTTACTAGAACTCAGTGTGTAACCCACTTACCATTGACTACTGGGCCAATATCTCATTAAGCAATTATTTGAATCTAAGCCCATTAAAAATAACATATAATATGCAAGTGATATGCAAACCCCAACCCAACCTAATTTCCATCCGCTACACACCACCCGTACCAACCAACACACCTGTGGGGAGCTTTAGTCACCCACCCCGCCAACACACCAAACTGAGCATTAAGCCATAAATCAAACTGGGCATTTAGCCATATTTCAAACTGGGCATTAAGCCATTTATCAATTTGTGGACAAGCCACCAGAATTTTGTAGCAAAGCTACCAGAACTTCTCTTCATCAAAATCCCAACCCATGCAAATCATGTACATATAGTATGCATTTTCATTCGGCCCATTTGTCACATATCAATATAGCCCATTTATTAAATAACACATTTGGTCCATTTGTCACATATCAATATGGCCCATTTATTAAATAACACATTTGGTCCATTTGTCACATATCAATATGGCCCATTTATCAAATAACACATTTGGCCCATTTATCACATATTAATATGGCCCATTTATCAAATAACATATTTGACCAATATAGCAAATTATCAAATTGGCCCATATAGCAAATTATCAAATTGGCCCATATAGCAATTTATCAAATTGGCCCATTTAGCAAATTATCAAATTGGCCCATATAGCAATTATCTTAATTCGGCAATCGTACCCACTAAGGGTAATTTGGTAATCTCGCAACCCAAGGGTATTTTGATAATTTACCCTCTATGGGTATTTCGGTAATTTTCGCAATCCAACTTGACCACTAATTTGGGCATAACAATTTAAAACTGTCCATCTGCGTCATACTGACTAAATTGACCATAAATCGAGTTAGAAAGCTCGAAATCTAGATCCATAAAATTTCCTTGAAACTAGACTCATATATCTTCTTAGTGTAATTTTTCCAGAATTTTTGGCCTAGCCATTTAGTACAGTTTATTCCTCAAAGTATCCCCTTTTCTGCTGTCTAACAATTCCGACCATTCTTTGCTAAAATTTAATTATCTTTTTGTACATAATTCAATTGATATTCTAGTTTGTTTCTTATAAAATTAGACTCATTAAGGAATCTAACCATATAAATTATGTGCCAAAATTAGTTTTTATCAATTTTTAATGATTTTTCCAAGTCAGAATAAGGGATCTCGAAATCACTCTAAACCAGTCTAACAAAAATCTAAAAATCTCAAAATATACTAATCATTTACTTTCTCTGTTTCTTTTATAAGAAAATAGACTCAATTTTCTTTCAATCCATATCTCCTTCACTTTCTAATTCAGTTTCCACTATTTTTGGTGATTTTTCAAATCCACGTTACTGCTGCTAACCAAAATTGTTTCATTGCAAAATACGATTACCACTTCGAACATGCGTACGTCGAGTGGTCACAGATGTCGATTTCTGGCTTTTTGGTCTTTCTAGCGAATCACAAAACATTTTATGCAAACATTCAAAGAGGTGTGAGATTACACACCTGATTACGGTAAGGACTAAACCTTCTTGATCGTCGGCACCTATGACATCTTAACACTCGATCAGAAAAAAAATACCACGATGAGAGAAAGTAGTTGTTTAGGGAGAGGATTTCGACTTACCACTACTTCCAAAGGTCAACGAGTAGAGAAGAGCGAGTGATTTAATCCCTTAACGTTGATGAATCCGATTCCCACCGATTGGACTTATGGTTACGGATGATACACGATCGCCCGCTTAGATCACTACGAAGAAGAAAAAGACTCGGCTAAGGAGATGATTATTGACAATCGGCCATGGTGAAGAATTAGGACAAAAGAGATGCTTGAAGGATTTCGTGAAAAAGAAAAGAAATAAGAAGAAAGATGTTTGTCTAGATTGATTTTCAAGAAAGATGAGAATATGCACACTCAAATTTGAGGATTGGCAAGAAGGGAATTTGAATAGAGAAAAGAAATTATTACAAAAGTTGCATAAAGGAAATTTTGACCAAACAAACACTAAAGCTTTACCAAAAATAAAAAAAAAACAAAGGTGGAAGATGAATTGGTAGAAGATATGGATGAAAATGGCCACAAGGGATTGCATTTATTCACTAAAGAGACAAAGAAAGATGTTTAAAAGAAAAATAAATGTGGAAGATGAATTGGTAGAAGATATGGATGAAAATGGCCACAAGGGATTGCATTCATTCACTAAAGAGACAAAGAAAGATGAGCATGCTTGGGGTGGCACTAATGACTAAAAAAAAAATTTTAGGATGCTACATTTGATGTCTTTATGTCGAAAGTTGAAAACTCGGAAAGAATTTAAAATACGATCCCTTTTTGCATTAATGTATATTTTGTTTTGGAATGCTTAAATAATTCGAAAATATATTGAAGACTTTCTTATCTCGAGGCTATAAAACGTCACGTCCCGTAAGTTAGGACATGACATTTCGAATCCTTGAGAATAATTTGGCCTTTGATTTTTATTTGAAATCTTACGTGTTTTAATTTTTGAAAGGATATCCAATTATTCGAATTCAACGAAAAAAATCGAAACCCCGTAAGCTAGGGCGCCATTTTATCGAATCTTTCAAATACGGAATATTGCCTATTTTTGAAATTTTTTTTGACATGTTCGGATAAAAATTAATGACCTAAAATATTACGTTGATGAATGACGGTACAAACGATGATACACGAATGAAATGTCGCGTTTAATAAAATGACAATAATGAATATACTAATGAAAACAATAATCACATAATATACATTATTTTAACGCTACTATGAACAATCAAAGAAAAATAAAATAAACAACGATGATATTAATAATAATGTTAGTGACAAGACAATGCACACAAAAGAAAATACCAAATTTCCGAATATTATGAAGACAAAGAAATATATGCGTACACGAAAAAATATTGAGAAAAATAATTTAAAATATTGAAAATAAAATATCAAATTAAAAAACAAATAAGAGGGGTGCAATTTGTAATAAAACACAATAGATAATGATAAATAATGATAATAATAATAATAATAATAATAATAATAATAATAATAATAATAATAATAAAGTAAAAAATTAATAGTAATAAAAAGTAATGAGAAATAAATAAATAATATATATACAAAAAATAAAAAAATCTATAAAGGAAATAAATACTTTAAAGTAATAAAAAGTAATGAGCAATAAATAAATAAATAATATAATATACAAAAAATAAAAAAAAATCTATAAAAGAAATAAATTACTTTAAAGTAATAAAAAGTAAATGACAATAAATAAATAATAAATAAAATAATATTCAAAAAATAAAAATAAAAAATGAATCTATAAATGGTAGAAACTAAGTGAATGAAGATCAAATTGGGATTAAGTAATAACAATAATAGTAGTGGTAATAAAAAAATATTATTATTATTATTAATGTTAATAAAATTAAAAAATAACTAAAAAAAAGGGCTTAATTGAACTCAGAACAAAAGTTTGGGGAAAATCTAAAATAAATAAAAAGGTAAAGGACCCCATTGAACGCGCGAATAACGAGGAGGGGCTAAAGGGGAAAATATCCCCGCCCTAAAAAATGGCGGCGTTTTACACAGGGCTAAAATGAAATCAAAACAAAATTTTAGGGCCAAATTAGAAATAAAAGAAACGTAATCGCAAAACCATAAAAAAGCGGAAGGACCAAACTGGCAATAAGACCAGTTTTCAAAAACGCGTGGATCCTCCTTGCGGGTCGGGTCGAATTCGGGTTAAGGGCAAAACGACGCCGTTTTGGTGCCTAAAAGGCCTGCCCAAAACGACGTCGTTTTGGAGGTCTATTTAAGGCAAAAAAAATTTGAAAATTTTCATTCTTCTCCCCTTCTCAAAAAAAAAAAACCAAAAAAAGGCTCTCTCTTCTCTTTCCCTTTCCAAAACTCCCACCAAACGCCGGTCAATGTCCAGTCGTCGGCCACCGTGGCGGCCGCCGTTCGCGGTGGCTGAAAAATTCAAAAACCCCTCTTTTGCTCGTTTTTCGAGTCGGATCTAGATTTAGGGCTAAAATTTGCCAAAAAGACCCTAAAAAATCGAAAATAACCGGAGAAACCCTTCGTTTCTGCTCATATTCGTCTTGATCTTTCGACGAAACCCTAAGGATCCTTCAGTCTTCCCAAACGGAGAGCCAGAAGCACGTGAAAGGTAAAAAAAAAAATCTTTATACTTTGATATATATATATATATATATATATATGCTTTGAAAATAAAAGAACAATGCAAAAAAGACCTACCATTTTTTCAATCGATAGATAAATTTTAATAGATTTTTCTTTCTGTTTTTTAATTCAAAATCTTTGTTATTTATTTCAAAAATCCCCCCTTAATTACAATCTGAAATTCGGCCTTTATAGCCGATTTAAACATATTTTTATTACATCTATTATCCTTCTGCTACTATTGGTGGTGTTTGTTTCTGCTTTTTCTTTTTATTTTGCAAGTATTGCATGTTGGCTCCTCTTTGCAGGTGGCAGAGACGTCAGACGGCCATGGCAGAGGCATGCGACGGCTAAAAGGAAACCCTAGGGTTTCTTAGTGTTTTTTGTGTTATGGGATTGGGCTAGGTTTTAGTTTTAGAATTGGGTTTGGGTTTGAAATTGGGTTTCTTTTTTTTTTTTGTATTGTTTTTTGTTCTTGGGCCCCGGGCAAAAATGGGCCATTACAATAATTACTGCTATTATTATCATTAAATTGTTATTTTTTTATTTATTTTGTCATCATTATAGTGTATTATCATTATTCGCTAGCATAGTATTTTCGTTTTATTGATTTATCTACTTGTTATGTCATTTTTTTACTTGTTACCTTATATTGTGCTAATATTCGTGCCAAGTGTTACATTTAAACATATTTGTCCGTTTTTATACCATACCCGAATAAATTAAATATATACCATTTTAAGTGTTATGTTAATTTTTGCTCGATGCATAAAAAGAAATTTTTAAAATTAAGACAACGTTTCGTATTTGGAGATTCGAAAAGTTATGCCCTAACTTACGGGGTTTGAATTTCTTTTTGAACCAAGATAAATGAACATTCCTCTTAAAATTTAAACACGTGAGATTTAAATAGTAACTAAAATAAAGAGTAGGCTTATTTTTGAGGATTCGAGATGTCTTGTCCTAACTTACGGGATGTGACCTTTTGTTACCTCGAGATAAGAGAGCCTTTTACATACGTTTTGATTTATCCAAGCGGTTTAAATAATAACATTATGCAAAGTGGGGTCGTGTTCTAAAATCTCTTCAAATTTTCAATTTTCGACACTAAAGATATTAAGTAATCAATTTGGTATCAATTTTGGGCGTAACGAGGGTGCTAATCCTTCCTCGTACGTAACTGAATTCCAAACTCATTTTCTGGATTTTTGTAGACCGAAAACATTGTTTTAATAAATCAAACCTCTTATTAAAACGATTAAATTACGAGGTGACCCAATCACACCTCCTAAAAGTGATTGGTGGCGATTCCATTTTCATTTTAAAAAAAAAATAAAAAGTCGATTTCAAAAAAATGGTTTTGACAGCCATATTCCAGGACAACCAGTGTTGAAATGGAACTTTAGGCTTTACGAGAGGGTCTTACTTCAGTCAGAGAACTTAATGTCCTAATTCTAAAAATTGAAGTTGATGATACTAGATGTAACAGGCCACTTTTATCTGGCCCAGAGATAAACAAACAAAACAGATAAATTAAAAAAGTAAACAATTCCATATTACAAGCCCAAACCAAGCCTAAAATATACCACCTAACCCAAAACCCTAAAAGCCTAATATTGCATCAACCCAAGCCCAACACCCTAAAAACTAATAGAAACCCTAATGTCACCCTAAAGCCATCTGAGCCGCAACCTCCGCCTGGTCAGCAAGCTCGTCGCCTAAGGTCTGACACCTCGTCTACCTCTTTCACCGAAATGGCAAGGCGAAGCTCCCCAACGTCGTTGACCTTGACATAGACACCTGCAAAAAAAGAAAAAACAAAAGGACAGAAATGCAGCATGCAAAGAACTGTAGAAAGAAAAAATGAAAAATAGTAGTATAATATAACACATTTGGCTATAAAAGCATAACAGCCATGTAACATTTTTGGATACAGAGAAAATCGAATACAAAGAACAAAAATGTTAAAAGAAAAAAACGAAGGTGATTCTTTTTTATTTTAGTTTTTTTTAATTTCAAACAATATTTGAAAAGTATAATAAATAAAAATAAATAAAGTTTGTTTTTTTACATGTGTCGCTTCGCTTCCCCCCGTCATTGGAGGCCTTCTCCGACACTGAAAACCCCAGAACCCATTAGGGTTTGGCCTAGGCTTCGACGGAACGGGGCATGAAAGGTGTGCGTTCGAAAAAAAGAAGGGCCAAAAGTTTTTTTAGTTTTTTTAGAAGGCATCGCCTTCGAATCGGGGTCAAGAGGGCTAAAAAGGGCTTCTTTTTTTTTTTTTTTGCATCTCCAGCCACCGGAGGCGATGGCCGCAGGCACCAATGAATGGTGGCCATGGCGGAGCGCCAACGGCCTATGGCCGGACAGGGAGATGCCCTCAAAAAAAGAGAGAAAGTCTAAGTTTTTTTAAAAAAAAAACTGAATAGAAATCATTATTTTTTTAAAAAAATTGACATTTATAGGATTCACCAAACGGCGTCGTTTTGGCCAAGTTTCAGGAGTCACAAAACCGTGATGTTTCAAAGCTTGACCCGCCGACCCAACTCGGATCCCCTAGGATCCGCGTGTTTTCGTGGGAAGGGTTTAATTGTGATTCTGGGTTCGGTCCCCAGTGGAGTCACCAAGCTGTCGAAACCTTTTCTATTGAAATCGACTTTTATTTTAAAAAACAAAAATGGAGTCGCCACCAATCTTTTTTAATTAGGTGTGATCGGACCACCTTAAGGTTTTGTCATTTTAATAAAATATTAGATTTATTAAAATTATTTTTGTTCTACAAAAATTCAAGAAATGGGTGTAACACCCCTTAACCCCAAACCGTCGCCAGAATAGAGTTACGAGGCATTACCAGACATAACAGACAACTTACGAATAATTCACAATTAATATAACATTCATAGTATAATTTAATAATTAAGTCCCTATATTGGACTCTCGAAGCCCAAAACATGTATTAAAAGTAGAACGGGACTTGTTCGAATATTCTAGAAAAATTTTCGTAATTTTTTTTTTACAAAAATTTCGACAGTATTTCTGCTTATTTTTACCTAAAACCCCCTACAAATTCAAACCAAAACAACCAATACCAATGTCTCAACCAAAGAATTTACATATTAAACACTACTAGATCATGCTTAAACCGTTGATTTATTACTTAAATTTTAAAGTGTTAATATATAAGGAACTAATTCATATCTTTCATTTCATTTCAAAGTTTAATACCAAATTTACTAATTTATAACTTTAAACTTGCTTATCATCCAAAATTTCATAACTATCTAATTACAACAAGATCATTTAACCTATATATATAAATATCTATACATGACTCATGTACAACCACCTAGTACATGCCACTTAAACAAAAAGAAGAAATACATCACCAAAATTTTCTGGTTGGAGTCGGGATCTTTCTGGATGCTGAACTGAGTCTTGAACTCTAATGACCTACGCACGGAAACAACTGTACGCTGAGTATTTCATACTCAGTGGTATTCTTATAAACCAAACTATTGAACATTAATAAATTACAACATCAACCATAAGCTTTATAAATCATTTAAACTAATTATACATAATTATATATCACTTCATAAATCTTAAATTCATATATATATATATATATATATATATATACATTTTTTTACATTCTAATTTAATTCATAATTTAATTCTTACATTCTTTCTCGTACTTTTTAGTAGTGCCAAATCAATCAATCTCATTTTCAAATTTTCATTTCAATTATTTACCCTATTATTTACCCTATTCACTTATTTCATACTTCAATTTTATTCATTTTTCTTCCATATTCATCCTAACTATCAAGTATTCATAATATAACCCTAATTTAAAATTTCTTTTAATTTATTCCCTCTAATACAAAACTTATAACTTACTTTACAATTTAATCCTTTTACTAATTCTAACTTAAAATTTATTTAATTCAATCCCTAATTCATCTTTTTCTTCAACATGAACTTTGTTTAAAAGCTTATAAACTTTCAAACTATCAAATTAATTTCATCAAAACCTTGTTTTAAGACTTCTAAAATATCAAAATTAAAAGAAAATGGCTAAATTTAGCTTACCAATTAAACTTGAAGCTTTAAAATCCCAAATTTTCCCTTCTCTTTTCTTTCCCTTTTTCTTCCCCTGCTTTCGTTTTGTTCTCTGTTTCTTTTCTGTTCTTCTTTCTTTTACTTTCTTTTGTTATTCTATTTATTTATTTCTTTTAGTTATTTTATATTACTTTAATATTAAGTAAACAAATTATTTTATAACAAATGTACCAATATTTTTATTACAATGTCATTATTCAATTTGTTTTTTAAAAAAATCTTATAATTTAATTATTATAATTTACTTATTATATAAGAAATTATATATATATTTTACACATGTACCAATAATAATTATACACTTGTCTTATTTCATAATATGATATCAATTTAATAATTATTAATATATATAAATATCTTTTACTTATTATTAAAGAAAATATACACATATATATATATATATATATATATATTACATGTGTATAAATACACATATCACACATTTACACTTTTATCATCATACATTTGGCACAAATTTTAATTTATTTATAATCCAATAACAAAATTTTAAATCAAATAATAATAATAATAATAATAATAATAATAATAATATTAAAAATAATAATAAATAAAATCTAAGAAAAATCTTAGATTTTTCTATCAATTTTGCCGCCTCAGTTATTACAAATGGCTTAATTGCCATTTTAATTTCTTTTTCTTTCTATTGTTTTAGAATTAAACTTTTAACCTTTACTCAATCTAGTCCTTTTTACTAATTACTCTAAATTAAACTAGTTTCACCTAAATAAAACTTAATTAGACATACAACTAGACTCATAATTATTCCTAATAATTATTTACGAACCCGTTTCACTAAGACGGAGGCCCGATAATGTACTTTTCTGGTGCCCACGAATTTTGGGTCATTACAATGGGTTCGGGAATCGATTACGTATGAGGAAGGATTATGTAACACCCCAAACCCGGCTTAGAAGTTAGGCCCGAATCTGGCATGTCACATTGAAGAGTTTTTTGAAAACCATGTTTTCATTAGAAACTCTTCTTAAAGAATTTAAAACTTTCTGATGTTCAAAACCTCAAATTTTGTTTAGCTGTTTTCAAAATGTATTTTATTAAAAATCATTCCCTTGCAAAAACATTATTACTACCATTTCCGAAATCTTTGTTTAAGTTTTTAGAAAAATCCCATTTAAAGTAATTTGAGCAAAATATAAATACGTCACACATAAAGTAATATAGAATAAACCAGAGGCCTTATTACAACTTTAAAACTCAAAAATAGTAAAAGTAATCAAATAGACGGAAAGTAATTTACTAATATTTGAAAATGTTATTTCCAAAGCATGGCCTCCACCGAGTCATCCATGGCCCAAGTCCACGTCACTGAGCATTACCTGAAAGGGTTAAAAGAAAGGGGGTGAGTTACAAGAACTCAGTGTGTAATTCCCCTTATAAAGCAATCGGGCCCACAATTGCACTTTGGGCCTTAGCCCATACAATATAGCATATTAAAGATGTACGTAATGCAACCCAGCCTAACCTAGTTTTCCATCCTCCAGGTCTCTTGAATCGCCAAACACTCGTGGCATCAAGCCACTGTGGTCCCATACCACTGTGGTCCCAGACCTCTTGTGACAGAGTCCCAGAATATATAAACGTGGGGCCAACCCACTGTGGTCCCAGACCACTGTGACGATCTCTGATAAATATACGTGGGGCCAACCCACTGTGGTCCTAGACCACTGAGACAAGTCACTGATAATCATACGTATACGTGGTTCCAAACCACTGTGGTCCTAGACCACTTGTGACAGAGTCACAGAATATCACTTCCCCTTTCATCATCTCCCAAAACCTATGCAACATAATATCATACTCAGATGAATGCAACATACTTTCAATGTACAAAGTATAATCAATTCATACACACGATATTTAACCATGAATAAGAGTATAACAATCATCATCATCCATTTAGAAGTGTTTCGGAAATTTTTTCCACAAAGGGTAAATCAGTAATTTACCCTCTAAGGGTAAATTTAGTATTTTTACCCACCAAGGGTAATTCGGTAATTTACCCTATAAGGGTAATTTGGTAATTTCTCAACCTAAGGGTATTTCGATAATTTTACCGATCAAGGGTATTTTGGTAATTTTGCAACCCCGGACTTAACTACTAATTTGGAGCATACAAATTTAAACTGTCCATCTGCGTCATACTGACTAAATTGACCATAACTCGAGTTAGAAAACTTGAAATCTAGATCCGTAACTTTTTCTTGAAACTAGACTCATATATCTTCTTACTTTAATTTGTCCAGAATTTTTGGCCTAGCCATTTAGTACAGTTTATTCCTTAAAATTTCCCTTGTTTCACTGTCCAATGATTCTGACCTCTCTTAACTTAATTTTAAATATCTCACTGTACAGTTTTCATATACTGCTCCAACTTGTTTCTCTTGAAAATAGACTCACTAAGGAATCCATACATATAACTTATAACCCATAATTCTCTTTGTACAATTTTATGTGATTTTTCTAAGACAGATCAGAGAACCACGAAGTCCATCAGAACCAGTCTCACTAAAATTAACATATCTCAGAATATAAAATTCCTTTTCCTTCTCCGTTTCTTCCATATTAAAATAGACACAGTAAGCTTCAATTTGATATCTTATTCAATTTCTAATTCATTTTCTCCTATTTTTAGTGATTTTTCAAAAACACGTCACTGCTTCTAACCGAAACTGTTTTATTACGAAATACGATTACCACTACGATCATACGCACGCCCGAGAGATCACGGATGCCGGTTTTCAGTTTCTTCGGTATTTCGACCGATTAACAGCATATTTCATACAAAATTTTAGAGAAGTGTGAGATTACACACCATTTCAGATATGTATATGGAAGGGTATGAGATTACACACCTTATTCGGAATCCGTAACGCGATGCTCTCCGCGGCACCAAAAATACGAGTCACTTATTACGAGGGATAGGTGATCAGGCGATTTGATTCCTATCGTGACCGATTAGTCCAAACTATTAATCCATTTAGCAACCAATCGAATAATGAACGATATCAAATAATCCATAAATAGTTCCTTACCTTGTTGACATTGAATTTGATTTCCACCGCTTGACTTATGGCTAGAATGGTACACGGCCACCCACTTAGAACACGATTTAATCGAAGAAAAGAGTGTCTACCTAGATGAGAAAGAATTTATAAAAGAGTGATTGTGGATTGAGTGTTTAGGCAAAACAAGGGAGAAAGATGAGCAAATGTGCTTGAGTGTTGACCAAATTTCTATCCATAAATTTCTATCCAAACTTCTCACCTCAATTCCCATAAATTTTCTTCTTTTCTTTTTTTTCCACCTACTCCACTCTCCAAATTCTTTTATTTCTTTTTCATCCACCTACTCCACTCCTCAAATTCTTTTATTTCTTTTTTCATCCACCTACTCCACTCCTCAAATTCTTTTATTTCTTTCCTTTCTTTTTCCTTATTTTCCTCCTTACCTTATCTTTTTAGTCATCATTTTATTTTTTTCTTTTATTTCTTTCCTTTAATAATATTGGTTGACACTCACACAAAACAATAAATCCAAAATTTGCAAAAGATGGGATTTGAACCCCTTCCCTCCATGCTCTCCACTTGATGCCATAACCTCTTTACTAATAGTTCATTTATGATAACAATTTACTCACTTATTTCCATAAGCTTTGATGCCTCTTACTATCTCTCTTTAATAGGCTTAAACACAAACTTTCATTAAGGCCCAACTTGAACCCGAAACTTCATAGAACCCTGTAACTTTCTAAAATCATCTTCTTAATAAGTCCAACTTGAAATAATGCCATTCTCTTGTTCTCAAAAAAAAATTTTAAACACTCCTACGCCCAAGGCCCAATGGCTCAATCCTACTAGGCCCAATTTCAGGATGTTACAATTCTACCCTCCTTAAAGAAAATTTTGGCCTCGAAATTTACCTGGTTAGAAGAGGTGAGGGTATTGCTGTCAAATTGCCTCTTCTGGCTCCCACGTGGCTTCCTTAGACCCGTGATTTCACCACAACACCTTAACTAACGGAACTGTCTTCCTTCTCAATACTTTAACATCACGATCCAAAATCTGCACCGGTTCTTCTTCAAAAGACAAATCAGGTCTTACCTCAATTTCTTCCACTGGTACTATATGAGAAGGATCAGAACGGTAGAGCCTCAGCATTGAAACATGGAACACATCATGTATCTGATTCAACCCCGGGGGCAACTCAAGCTGATAGGCGATCGGTCCGACACGCTTCACTATCCGATAAGGCCCGATGAACCTGGGGCTCAACTTGCCCTTTCGCCCAAACCTTAAAACTTTCTTCCAGGGCGAAACTTTCAGAAAAACCCGATCACCCACTAAGAACTCTATCTCCTTACGCTTCAGATCCGCATAAGATTTCTGCCTGTCGGAAGCTTCCTTCAACCGAGTCCGAATCAACTTAACCTTTTCCTCTGTTTCCAAAACCAATTCCGGACCTAACAACTGTCGCTCACCCAACTCTGTCCAGCAAGTAGGAGTGCGACACTTCACAACGCTTCATAGGGTGCCATCTGGATACTGGATTGATAGCTATTGTTGTATGCGAATTCCGCCAGCGGTAAGAAATCCTCTCAACTACCGCTGAAGTCGATAACACAGCCTCTCAACATGTCTTCTAAGATCTGAATTACCCTCTCAGACTGACCATCAGTCTGTGGATGGAACGCTGTGCTGAAATCCAATCTTGTACCCAACGCTTGATGCAACACCTTCCAGAACTGCGATGTAAACCTAGGGTCTCTGTCTGATATGATAGACACAGGTACCCCATGCAACCTCACAATCTTTTCTACATACAGCTTGGCTAACTTCTGTAGTGAGTAGTCAGCACGAACTGGTATAAAGTGAGTAGACTTTGTCAACCGATCAACAATAACCCACACAGTATCTTTCTTCGTGGGCGTCAGGGGTAGCCCACTCACAAAGTCCATCGTTATCCTTTCCCACTTCCAAAGTGGAATCTTTATTGGCTGCAACAACCCCGAAGGTAATTGGTGTTCCGCCTTCACCTACTGACACGTCAAGCATTTACCCACAAATTCAGTTACCTATTGCTTTAGACCGGCCACCAAAACAGTTCTCGCAGATCCCGCTACATCTTACTTCCTCTAGGATGCATAGCATTTGGGCTACTATGCGCTTCCTGCAGGATCTTCTGCCTTAACTCGAAATCCTTTGGCATACAAGCCTTTCCACGAAAGCATAATACTCCATCACTGTTCAAACCAAAGTCTTCTGTCTTACCACCTTCCACTAGATGAAATTTAGAACCCAACGATTCATCTGACAACTGCTTTTCTTTAATTTGACTTATCCATGAAGGCTTCACCTGAAGTTCAGCTAGCAAACTTCCATCATCGTACAAGCTGAGATGAGCAAACATTGCCCTAAAGTCCGATGTTACCTTATGGCTCAATGCATCCGCAACTACGTTAGCTTTACCCAGGTGATACTCGATTGAGTAGTCATAATCCTTTAACAACTCAATCCACCTCCGCTGCCTTAAATTCAACTCCTTCTGGGTAAGGAGATATTTCAGGCTCTTGTGATCGGTGTAAATAATAGACTTCTCTCCATACAGATAGTGTCTCCAAATCTTCGAACCAGGCACGAGGAGCTTGCCGTAGACCATATAATGATTTCTTCAGTCGACAGACGAAGGGTTTGCCCTCGGAATCAAAACGTTCATAGCCCGGTGGTTGATGCATGAAATTAGTTGTATCAAGATCCTCATTCAAAAAAGCATTGTTCACATCAACCTGCCGTAGTGACCATCCTCTGAAAACAGTAATGGCTAGAACAACACGAATAGTCGTAGGTTTGACAACTGGACTAAAGGTTTCCTTAAAATCACACCCAAGAACTTGAGAGCAACCTTTCGCAACTAACCGAAACTTTCGTCGAGCAATAGAACCATCCGGATTTTTCTGTATCTTGAAAAGCCACTTGCATCCGATTACTTTACAATTAGTAGGCCGAGGAACAAGATCCCAAGTAGAATTGCGTATCAAGGCATCAAATTCAGCCTGAGCCACCTCACGCCATTTAGGAGTAGAAAATGCCTCCTCAATTGAATCGGGTTCCAAAGCTTCAACTGTCAATGCTTTGGGCTTAAAAATCCCAGCCTTGATCGAGTTATCATTGAATGACTATTGAGCACCCACACTTGAGTTATGTTTTGATCAGAAGCGATCGCACGGTCATTAGTGGAACAGTCCCTTTCATGAGCAATGAACAAATTTGAATTCTGTGGTTCACAATCAGATCCAACCCCTGATTGAGCTGTGTCTGGAGTGGAATTGTTAGGACACGGCACTGGTGGAGAAGATAAAGATGGTTGAGACGACATGTTTCCGAGTAGAGGAACAAAGGTAGAAACATACTGATCCTGACATTTTGAACTTTCTTCAGATGTAGACTCAGTGGACAGAAATCAATCTTCGTCAAACACAACGTGACGAGAGATAACAACCTTACCAGTTGGAAGCAAACACTGGTACCTCTTGTGTTGAGCACTATACCCCAAGAATATGGATGGTTAAGAATGAAACTCCAACTTATGATTCATAAACGGTCGTAAATAAGGATAGCAACAACAATCAAATACCCTCAAATGATCGTATGTGGGTTCACACCAGTTGAGAGCCTGAAACAAAAACAGGCCTTTTAGTACAGGAGTAGGCAAACAATTAATAAGGTGAACCGCACAACTGAACGCATAGCCCCAATGCTCCATTGACAGCCTAAGCCAAAAGAGTGAGTCCCATCTCAACAATATGACGATGCTTACGTTCAGCCACGCCGTTCTATTCAGACGTATGGTGACATGTAATTCGATGAATAATTCCTTGAGAAGCGAGAACTGACGAAAACACGCGATATTCACCTCCCCAATCACTCTAAAATTGTTTAATATCCTTACCAAACTGAGTCTTAACAAGTTGCTGAAACTGAACAAAGCACTGCACAACTTGAGATTTTTGGCGAATGAGATAGAGCCAAGTAAACCGAGTGCAAACATTAATAAAAATCACATAATACCAAGAACTTCCGTACGACACCAAAGCAGGACCCCAAAATCAGAAACAACCAGAGTAAAAGGTACAGTATATTCCGTATTAGGAACAGGAAATGGTAATTTGTGAGACTTGCCTTTTTGACAGGCAGTACATATAGCTTCACAACTGTATTTATTTAACGAAATGTGACATTCATCTAATACAACCTTAACAACAGAAGTTGAGGGATGACCTAAACATTTATGCCACAACGAAAAATCCTTACATTCAGTAGACTTATTCTGAGTAACGGTAGAAGCAGAGGTTTCGACCGTCGAAGTAGAGAAAACTGGAACCGGGAAATGGTACAGTCCATCACGTATGTGGCCCGTCAGCAAGGTTCTCCTGGTCTATATGTCCTTTATAAGACAATAGGTCGGGTGAAACTAAAAAAAAAACATCATTATCATGAACAAATATAGAAACCGATAAGAGGTTCTTCCTGATGCTTAGAACACATAAAACATTAGTTAAGCGTAACAATTTAGTCTGTGTAGGTAAGAAACTATCACCGACTGACTTTATCAAGGCGGGAGTGCCATTACCCATTAAAAGAGTAGAAGTACCTGAATACGGAGTAGCATGATGCAGAGCAGACGGGTCCCGATAGACATGGTTACTTGCCCCGAGTCAAGGTACCAAGATGAAGTGCCAACCGGTACGGGAATAAACGAGCCATCATTGCCACTAGCGGACTCAAAAGGAGTGGCATTAGCCTGAGATCCAGAACAGTCAGAGTAATCCGAGGCATGGAGGTCACCTACCCGAGGCATCCCAATACAAGGGTCAGATCCTGTATATACCCGAGCTTTGGGCTTTGTTGACCACGAAACTGAACCATCACCCATCGGTCCAAAACGGTGGCGAGTACCAGAAGGTAAATTTACTTGAACATTATTGGAAGTGGGCATGTGTGGGACCAAAGGTGCCGTTGGTCTGAGAGAAGAAGGCCCACTAACCGATGGCCTGGTATTAGAAGGCCCATGAAAAATTCGTCCATCACCATTTTGGGCAAAATGTTCATCATCATTTTGTAGCCCAAAATTTGGGCCATGTATAGGTGGCCTAGGAGCATTCGGCCTAGGGGAACACATGAACCCACGTTGAAAATAATCAGGCACCCCATATTGAAAAGAATTTGGTAGCCCACGAAAAGACCCATACCCATGTTGAAATAGTTGCATAATGGGCAAAGAAATATTGTCAAAGAACCCATCATAACCGGCGGCCCCACATCTATCATAATAGCCAAGCATTAAGACATATTGACCACTATTATTCAAAGATTGTTGACCATAAGAAAACCTAGCAGATTTAGAAGGTACCCCCCCATTCATCTTGCGCAGAACTAGAAGAGAAGAGATTACCGTAAGGCGACGGTGTAGACCCCGACGGCGGCTCATAAGATGATGTGTAAACCCTGATGGCGCCGCCTCCACACTCCGATTGTAGCGGTAGTAACACCGCTGGGCATCATGACTGAATCTGGAGCAAATTTGGCACTGAAGCCGAGATAGAAAAACACGCCCTCGTCCATGACCAGAAGTCCGACCGCCACGATCAAAAACTTCGACTCTTTGCGACGACTCACCTTCCACCAGATTCGCATGAAAAACAACCTCCGAAATAGATCGGGCAAGTCTAGTTTCGCACTCGAGCAGCGCATCGACTAGTCGAAGAAACGAGAGAACATCGGACGACAGAGATGTGGTGCAAACAATTGGCTCATACTCTGGTGGAAGACCGGCTAGCAAGATTTGAACCTTCTCCTCTTCTGAGATCCTCGATCCAGACGACTCTAGAAGAGCAGATAGATTTGAAATACGAGCAACATAAGAGGTAATAGTAAGTGTACCTTTTTTTAATGAATGCAGTTCATGACATATCTGCGACTGTTTCGCTCCTGTATCAACCGCAAACAAACTCGTTGCTGTATGCCAAACCTCACACGAGGTGTAAACATTAGTAAAGGAGGGTAAGATCGACGGACTGATAGTCGATAAAAGCCATAAAGTCAGAAGTCTATCCTGTTGTGTATACACTGACGCCAAAGGATTTGGAACAAGATTTCCTTCAGAATCCGGTACAAATCTCGACGGTGGAGGAGCGGTGCCTTCTAAAAATCCAGTTAGATCGTATCCATCCACAATCAACTTTACTTGCTTGCGCCACTGAATATACGTTGTATTGTCCAACTTAACAACCTCATGGCGAGGAAAGCTATTCACAATGCGATCACCATGAATGGCAGCGGATCCAAGATCGTCGGTAGTGTTAGCCATGAACGTCCAAGATCACCTTGCTCTGATACCATGAAGAGAATTATGAATGAAACTAAATCTTAAATTTGATAAGAGAAAACTAATAGATTAAAAGATGAATACTCTTATTATTGTATTCTTTTGAATGAATCCTATCTCACATTGCATCTCTGTACATCTATATATAGCACTCACCTAACAGCTTATGCTAACTACCCTTAATTTATCATAACAGAATACTAACTCTATACTAACTCTTATCAATGGGTTCTTAGATTTTTACTCTTTATGTAATAATGTAAAGTTTATAGGTGTGTGCAAAAGCCTATGGCTGATATCGATGACAACGGCATACTAGTCCGTGTGGCTAGCAAGGAACGAGATGGTGTTTGAAAGGAAGTGGTCTACAACAAACAATTTGTTATTTCACTCCAAGATGCAGGCTTTGATGTGGGTTAGGTCTGTTCAAGAGGAATTAAGAGTGCAAGAGAGATCATGGTGGATATGCCCGTATAGAAGCTGGTGTGATTTAAAAAAATCTTGGATGGGTGGCATGTTTCGGTGTCCTTCGAGGTATGGTTGGGTAAATTTTAATGTAAGTGGAGTGGCAAACAAGGATGAAGTCGGGTGTGGTGGGGTGTTAAGAGACTTGGATAGGGTGGCAAGACATTATTTTGGGGTCTAGTTGCAGCAAAAGACTCCATTATACAGCTGAGGTTGGAGCGATCATCATTGCTTTGGATGTGTATTTAGCAATGGGCTGGAAAGGTAAAGGCTCTCTAATAATTAAGATTGGATCAAATGAGGTGTTTAGTTGGTTTGGGAACAAAAGGCTGAGACTGTGGATGCTGCAATCTATCTTCAAGGATATCGAAAACAGAATGGTTAGAGTAGGTAATGTTTCCTTCTCGAAAGCTAAGAAGCACGGAAATGAGATGGCTTGCATTAGCTGGAATAAAAAGGCTTGGAATGTTTAAGGCATGGTGGTGAATATATCTTGAGTGATGTTGTTGTGTTTCTTCTGAAGAATTGGTTAGTTGTTAGTGTCTAAAAGATTCTTGGTTATATGGGGGCATAAGTTTCAGTTGCTTACACAACTGTTTTTTAGAGGGCAGATTAACAGATGAGGGTTTTGGGGGTCTAGTGGTATGAAATTATGATGTTATCGGTATGAGATTTTGGTGTTTTGTACTTGGGTGAGGGACACTTTTCGTGGGGGATTGCTGGATTTTGCAGATTTTAACATTATTCGCAAATACTTAAAATGTGTAATAATTTGATTGAGCAAAAAAAAAAAAAGATAATTGTCCATTATTTTGAGAAAAAAATAGGTTCCAATCAAAATCATGACGATTTATTTTTACTAATTAAACAATGTAAATAGGGGCGATGCAAGAAAATATTTTGAGGGGGCCAAAAAAAGTTGTACATTTTTATGACAGCAAAAGTGAAATTTCACTATTTTAATAGTCTATATCTTTATAATTTTTAAAGGTTGAAATCATTTTTTTTTCTTGTTTTTTGAGGGCCAAAGTATAATTTTACCATATACTAATTTAAAATTTTTAAAATTATAAAAAAACTAAATGTGAAATTTTCCATTTTAAGGGAGACTGACCCTTGCCAGCCCCTTAGCTCTGCCCCTAATGGTAAAAGATTAATTTTATATTAAAATCGTTGCATTATTACCAATAAACAAGTAGATGATGATATGATAATCCATACTTATTTATATAAATTCAATTCATTGCATCATAGTAGATGATATGATATGATATTAAACAAGAAGGACAAAAAATAAAATAAAATCTAGAACTCAATTCATTGGTTTTTTTTTTTTTTTATAGTCTTTTAGATAGTTAGGAAAAACATGATATAAATTGACATGTAATACCGTACAAAAAAGAATTAATACACGATGTTCTTTCATAAATGTTACACCTAAGTTGTTTAATCTATATTTCTTACAAATAAAAAATTAGTAATAAAATATTATAATAGATGGCAATAATTTTGAACTTTGAATTTGTTCTCCTATTAACAACATATATTTACTAAAAGTTGACCAAATGTTCCTTTTATCCATATCTTTTTCATACATGTGATCCATTTACTAATATAAAATTAAGATTAATTAAAAAATTGAGAAAATGAATCTCATGTGTTAGCATGATGGTTGAGATATTCATCGCTCCAAATATTATCTAAATTCGAATCGCGTTGCTGTTAAAACTTTTACTTTTCTCTTATAATTCAAAATAAAAAAAAAATAACAATCAAAGTTGAAACCAAAAAATAACAATCAAAGTTGAAACCAAACAATTTACATATCGTCAGTATGAAAAATAAATAAATAAATAGCTAATTTGTCCTTATATTCTTGTAAGTAGTCATGAATGACATACACAAATAGCGAAAGTCAACTAGGAAAAAAGACATATTATTTATTTGAGGCTATTTGGTTTTTGCAATGCAATGGAATAAAAAATTTCAACCAGGAGATTAGGATGTTAACATGTGTAATAAAAAATAATAGTGTAAAATATCATTAAATTATTATTAAATTTATATTTTGGTCACTTAATTTCAAAAAGCTATAAAATAGTTTTTTAAATTATTTGAAAGTTTTCTTTTATTCGCTTGGCTGTTAAATCGATGTTACATGGCCTTCTCTGTTCACAACGCCTGTACCAACCGAAAACCCTCCTTCTCCTTCTCTTCGATCTACAATTCAGTTTATATATATATAAAAGAACTTTAAACATCATGAATCTGCAAACTAAAATTCAAAATTTACATCAATAAATATTTTATGATAATTATTCCAAACTCCTCGTTTTCAGCTACGATTTACCTTGGCTCTTCATCTAATCTTCCAAAAGTCTCAAAACCCAAGCCTCAAGCTTCCACGCACCTATTTCAAGTTTGAAAATATCTAAATTAAATTTAGTTATCTAAAAATACATAAAATAAAAGAAAAACGTTAAAAAGATAAATAAATGCAAATGAGATTCGGAATAAGAAATGTAAATAAAAATGCAATATTTTACCTAAAGATCATGAAATATGTTAAATGTTGGGATGCAAAATATGTAAAATATGTGCACTTATCACTATACTGCTTGAGAATTAGGACATGTTAAATATTTGGAGGAAAAAAATGACCCTTCCTTAATTGATATGAAAAGCTCTCATTCACGATGCAAAAGAATACAATCAGGTTATTCACAAATTTTCAGGAAAGAGCAATGGCTTACTATTCTATAACTTTTAAGGAAAAGTAAAGACAAACTCTTGTTACTTTTTTTCAAGGAAATATAAAATCAACCATTCCCAAAATTTAAGCTTGCTATTCCAAAGTTTTTAAGAAAAAGTAATGAATTACTATTCCCAATTTTTTTAAAAAAAAATTGTTTATTATAAACCCAAAAATATTTATGTTCAATATATAAACTTTATCATATTTGTTTTGTTTATTAAATTAAAAAATTGAGTCAAGCAATCCCCAATTTTGCTAGTTCCATACCGTACCGCAACTTTTACCCTTTTTATTCTTTTTAAATTCCACTGATATATATTTTAAAGATTTTATTAAAGCAAGTGCAATTTTATATTTTCTAGGAATAGAACTGAAAAATTGCTTTTCTTTTTTTTTTTTAAACACTATAGCTAGTTGTTCCAGGAGAAATTATTTTATGAATTGTTTCCAGTACATTATTTATGGTCCCTTTCTAATTATTTCATGGCATTTCAATAATTTTTTTTTGTTATTGACACATAATTTTAGTAATTTTTTTACTTTGAATCCTGAACTTCGAACCTTGAATTCTAAACCTTAAATCTTGAATCTTGAACCTTAAACCTCAAATTCGAACCCTAAACTCAAGCTTTGAACCCAAATACTAACCCTAAACTCGAACCCAAATTTAGGTTCGGGTTCAAGGTTCAAGATAAAAAAAAAATTATCAAAATTATGTGTCAATAACATGGAAAAATATTACTAAAATATTATTGAATAATGAAAATGAGCCATGGGTAATATGGTAGGAAGAGTCCATAAAATAATTTCTGATTGTTCTGAGGGTGTTCTCACTTTTTTAGGGAAACACTATCTGAAGTTATTTCAAAACACTCTATTTGAGTGTTTCCACTTTTTCCAAAAAAACAATATTGTAAGTTATTTCCGAAACCCTTCACTTAGGTGTTCCTACTTTTTTTTAGGGAGATATCACCATAAATTATTCCAAAAACATTATATCTAATTATTCTGGAAACCATTTACTTAATTATTTTCACTTTTTTTTAGTCGAGCACTACCAACTATTATTACCAAATTTTAGGGGAAGAGCACTCACTTATCATTCCCAATTTTTTAGGGAAAAGCAAGACATGATGTTCCAAATTATTATAACTTGTTTCTCTCAAATTTTCGGAGCAACTTGTGGTGTTATTGTTAGAATTAAGTGACCCAAATTCTTATTTAAATAAAATACAATGGTAAAATAAAATAAAAGAAGAATCCTTATAGAATTACACTTCTTTTATTTTATTTTGAATAAGGTTTTTTAAACCTTATTAAACTCCATCTATTTGATATTGATTAGAATAAGGAGTTTCAATCTTATTACACTCCTATTAGAATATGGCTTTATAAGCCTATAAATAGACGTGGTCTATTCTTCTTGTAATTGATTCGAATTCGACATAGTAAATTTTCTTCTCCTCTGCCCGTGGTTTTTTCCCGAAAGGGTTTCCACGTAAAATCTGTGTGTTCTTTATTTCTATTTTTTTTCTTTTGCGATATATTGTCATTACCGATGTTATATTTTTTTACAAATTGGTATCAGAGCTTCCGGGTTTTTTTTTCGTCTCGATCACGGTAATGGCGTCTTTAAAGTATGAAATTCCGCTGTTGGATCGCAACACCAGATTTGCGTTGTGGCAGATAAAGATGCAGGCAGTTCTTGCACAGATGGATTTAGAGGAAGCCCTGCTAGGGGTAGATAAGATGCCTTCGACATTGACGGAGGAAGATAAGAAGCGCAAGGATCGAAAGGCGTTAACACAGTTACATCTGCATTTATCTAACGAAATTTTGCAGGATGTGATGAAGGAGAAGACTGCCGCAGCATTATGGAAGAGGCTAGAACAAATATGTATGTCGAGAACTCTAACCAGCAAGTTGCATATGAAGCAACGACTTTATGCTCATCGTTTGGAGGAAGGTGCGTCTGTGCACGAACACTTAACAGTGTTTAAAGAAATTCTCTCAAACTTGGAGGCCATGGAGGTTCAGTATGATAAGGAAGATCTAGGGTTGATTCTACTTTGTTCGTTGCCCCCGTCTTATTCAACCTTTAGAGACACGATTTTATATAGCCGCGAGTCTCTCACAGTTGATGAGGTTTATGATTCTTTGACCTCGTATGATAAGATGAAGCATCTTGTGGTTAAACCTGACTCCCAGGGAGAGGGTCTTATTGTTCGTGGGAGACAAGATCGGAATGCTGATGATGATCGTGGAAGGACACAGGAAAGGAATCCTCGCGGTAAATCTAAGGGTAGATCAAAGTCTTCAAACAGAGGTAAAACTTGTAACTTCTGCAAGAAGAAAGGGCACATTAAATCTGAGTGCTATAAGCTACAGAACAAGATTAAAAGGGAGGCTGCGAATCAAAAGGGAAAACAACCAGAAAATTCTGGTGAAGCTGATATTGTAGAAGACTACAGTGATGGTGAACTTCTAGTCGCTTCTGTCAACAATTCTAAAGAGAGCGAGGAGTGGATACTTGATTCAGGTTGCACCTTCCACATGAGTCCTAATCGGGATTGGTTTACAAATTACGAAACGGTGTCTGAAGGTGTTGTTTTGATGGGAAATAATGCTTCGTGTAAAATCGCAGGTGTTGGAACAATTAAAGTTAAGATGTTTGATGGAGTTGTCAGAACACTTAGTGACGTACGGCATGTTCCAGAATTGAAGAGAAATTTAATTTCGTTGAGTACTCTTGATTCAAAAGGGTACAAATACACAGCTGAAAGTGGGATGTTGAAGATTTCCAAAGGTTCCCTCATTATGATGAAAGGGCAGAGAAAGAATGCCAAGTTATATGTTTTACAGGGTTCTACTGTTATTGGTGATGCAGCTGTCGCTTCCTCTTCTTTGTCAGATGATGATATTACTAAACTTTGGCATATGCGCCTAGGGCATATGAGTGAGAATGGCATGGCAGAATTGAGCAAAAGAGGACTTCTTGATGGGCAAGGAATTTGCAAACTGAAGTTCTGTGAGCACTGTGTTTTTGGGAAGCAAAAGAGAGTTCGATTCACCAGAGGAATCCATAACACGAAGGGAACATTGGAGTATATTCATTCTGATCTGTGGGGGCCATCAAGAGTGCCTTCGAGAGGTGGAGCTAATTATATGCTAACTTTTATTGATGATTTTTCTAGAAAAGTTTGGGCATTCTTCTTGAAGCAGAAAAGCGATGTGCTTTCCGCATTTAAGTCTTGGAAAGCTATGATTGAAAAACAGACAGAAAAACAAATAAAATACCTCCGCACAGACAATAGCTTAGAGTTTTGTTCTGATGAGTTTAATAAACTGTGCAAGTCAGAAGGGATCGTGAGACACTTGACAGTTCGTCATACTCCACAACAAAACGGTGTTGCAGAACGAATGAACAGAACGATCATGGAGAAGGTTCGATGGATGTTATCAAATGCCAATTTACCAAAGTCGTTTTGGGCTGAAGCAGCCTCTACTGCATGTTTTTTGATCAACCGATCTCCATCCATTGCCATTGAGAAAAAGACTCCACAAGAGGTATGGTATGGTAATCCTGCTAATTATTCTGATTTAAAGATCTTTGGGTGTCCTGCGTATGCTCATGTTAATAATGGAAAATTGGAACCAAGATCCATTAAATGTGTTTTTCTTGGTTATAAAGCTGGCGTAAAAGGGTATAAGTTATGGTGTCCTGAAAATAGAAAAGTTGTGATTAGCAGATATGTTATTTTTGATGAAACTGCTATGCTACCTAACTTATCTCTTAAAGAGTCTTCCAATAAAGAAAATCAAAAGCAGGTGGAGCATCAGATTAATACAAAGACAACTCCTCAAGCCAGTACAAAAATTGAGAATAGAGTTGCTTCTTCACCACAATACTCTATTGCCAAAAACAGAACTAGAAGAGAAACTAAACCTCCAAAGAAGTATGCCGAGGCTGATCTAGTTGCTTATGCTTTAAATGTGGCTGAAGATATAGATGCAAACCAAGAGCCGTCTAATTATTCTGAGGCGGTTAGCTGTGAAGACTCAGAAAAGTGGATGTGTGCTATGCAAGAGGAGATGGAATCACTCCACAAAAATAGAACATGGGATCTTGTGAAACTTCCTAAAGGTAAAAAGGTTGTTCGCTGTAAATGGGTATTTAAAAAGAAAGAAGGGACTCCAGGAGTTGAAGAATCCAGATATAAAGCAAGGCTTGTTGCAAAGGGTTACAGTCAAATTCCAGGAGTGGACTTCACAGATGTGTTCTCCCCAGTTGTGAAGCATAGTTCGATTCGAGCTTTGCTTGGTATTGTGGCCATGCATGATTTGGAGCTTGAGCAGTTAGATGTAAAAACTGCATTTTTGCATGGAGAACTTGAGGAAGATATTTATATGCAACAACCAGAGGGTTTTACAGTCTCAGAAAAAGAGGACTATGTTTGCTTGCTGAAAAAGTCTCTTTACGGTTTGAAACAGTCACCAAGACAGTGGTACAAGAGGTTTGAGTCCTTTATGACTTCTCATGATTTTAAAAGAAGTAGTTTTGACAGCTGTGTTTACTTTAAGAAAAACAGTGATGGTTCTTTTGTGTATCTACTTCTTTATGTTGATGACATGTTGATAGCAGCAAAAGATAAAGGAGAGATAAGAAAGGTCAAAACCCAACTAAGTGAAGAATTTGAGATGAAAGATTTAGGACCAGCAAAGAAGATACTTGGTATGGAGATTCTCAGAGATAGAAAAGCAAGTAAATTGTACCTAAGTCAGAAGGGGTACATTGAGAAAGTTCTTTGCAGGTTCAATATGCAGAGTGCTAAGCCTGTTAGTACTCCTTTAGCAGCCCATTTCAGACTTTCATCGGCTTTGTCTCCACAATCAGATGATGAGATTGAGTACATGTCACATGTTCCATACTCTAGTGCAGTGGGATCTCTCATGTATGCTATGGTTTGTTCACGTCCAGATTTATCATATGCAGTCAGTGCAGTTAGCAGATACATGGCGAATCCCGGTAAAGAACATTGGAAAGCAGTTCAGTGGATTTTAAGATACTTACGAGGTACTACTGATGTTTGCTTACAGTTTGGAAGAACTAGAGATGGAGTCATTGGGTATGTTGATGCTGATTTTGCTGGAGACCTTGATAGAAGAAGATCTCTCACTGGTTATGTCTTTACAATAGGAGGTTGTGCAATTAGTTGGAAAGCTACTTTGCAAACTACAGTCGCTTTGTCTACCACTGAAGCTGAGTACATGGCGATTACTGAGGCTTGTAAAGAAGCTATTTGGTTGAAGGGACTCTTTAGTGAGCTCAATGAAGACATTCAAATCAGCACAGTATTTTGTGACAGTCAGAGTGCCATCTTCCTTACAAAAGATCAAATGTTTCATGAGAGAACAAAACACATTGATGTTCGGTATCATTTTGTTCGTGATATTATTGCTCGTGGTGATATTGTTGTGAGCAAAATTAGTACTCATGAAAATCCTGCAGATATGATGACTAAGTCACTTCCTATAACCAAGTTTAAGCATTGCTTAGACTTGGTTGGTGTTCATTGTTGAAGTTAAACCCTTAAGGGGTTTTATGGAAGAGGTGGAGAACTTGTTCGTTGAGAGTTCGCGATGAAGAACTTGTTTATTGAGAATTCGTGTCAAGGTGGAGATTGTTAGAATTAAGTGACCCAAATTCTTATTTAAATAAAATACAATGGTAAAATAAAATAAAAGAAGAATCCTTATAGAATTACACTTCTTTTATTTTATTTTGAATAAGGTTTTTTAAACCTTATTAAACTCCATCTATTTGATATTGATTAGAATAAGGAGTTTCAATCTTATTACACTCCTATTAGAATATGGCTTTATAAGCCTATAAATAGACATGGTCTATTCTTCTTGTAATTGATTCGAATTCGACATAGTAAATTTTCTTCTCCTCTGCCCGTGGTTTTTTCCCGAAAGGGTTTCCACGTAAAATCTGTGTGTTCTTTATTTCTATTTTTTTTCTTTTGCGATATATTGTCATTACCGACGTTATATTTTTTTACAGTTATTATTATTTAAAAGCTTGTTATTTTAAAATTTTTAGAGAAACCTTCTAGCATACTGTTTTCAATTTTTTAAGAGAAAAATTGTCATATATTTCTATAATATACTTACTTTTATCTATGATTTTTTCTTTTCTTTCTCTTCTCTTATCAAAACAAAAATTAATGAAGGGGGCGGTGGAAATTTAATATTTTCTTTCTTTTTTTACTGAATTTTAATTTTTACAAGTATATAATTGTTCTATTTACTTATTTATTTTTACTAAACTCTTCAGCAGCATGAGAACTTCTTATTTAGAATAGTTCTTTCTCTATATAATATTTTTTTTCTTCAGATAAAGAATATTACATTTCAAGAAATTGTGCTACCAAAAATATCTCATTCAAAAAACTAATTATTGTTTAGAATAGGTTTGGTTGAATATGAAACGAAAAATGAAATAGGCAATTAAAGAAAGTCAGCTAGAAGATTTCAAGACAAGGAACAACTTTTTGGACTCTTTATTTATTATTTATTTATTTAAAACTTAAAAGGACAAATCAGTGAACTCAATTACACAATAAACTTAGTAACCTTTAGCACGATACAATCACATAAGTAACCATAACATAGTAATACAATACGAGAATGCAGATCTTGGATACAATCACAATTATAAGTAACCATAACATAGTAATACAATACGAGAATGCAGACTCAGTTTATTATTTGTATCTGGGATTTTACTTGTCCATATGGGCATTGGAAACTGGTGGTGAGAGAGCAGCAAAGTCATAGAGCAACTGGCCACTATCAATGTGCCTTGCTGGGTTTGAAAAGGCAAAAAAGAAGAATTTCATGAAATCAAAGTCCTTGAAAAGTTGAGGATGTTCCTCAACTATAAGCTCTTTGGGTGTCTTGATTATGGTACCCTCATTTGGCATGATAAAGGCTGCTATAGAAAAACGATCTTGGTCTCCGCTCATCATCACTCTGTGATTCGTTGATTTCAATCTCCCATTACTCCATGCCTTCGATTTTCAAAATCAATATCGATAAGTATTCACATCCAACATCAATAATCTAATATATATTATGAGCATGGTAAACAGGTTATTCAAAATTTGAACCTGAAATTTAATATAAAAACATCAATAAATATTTTATAGTAATTGTTGACTTCACTTGACTTATGATTTCTTGCTTGGGTTGTTGTTATTTTATGGATTGGTGGCAAATGTTTATGGATTTATGCGGTGCTAATGAGTTGTGTTTTGGTATGATGGGGACTTGGGGTCCACTGACGGCCTAAGTTTTCTTTTTTTGGAGTCTTGTTACCCTTATTTTGGTGTTTGATTTGGTTGCATTTTTTTTGGATTATCGTACTCTTTTTTGGTGCCTTGTACCTTTATTGATAATTTTTTTAACAATTTTATTATAGGTTTTAATTATATCTTTTTTTTACACAATATTTAGAATTACTTATAATCCTTCCTCAACACATAAATAGAAGGATAATGCGTTTTAACACACAAACAACCAAAAAAACGAAGTCAATGTATGTGAAAAGTGAATTCTTTTCAACTAAATGGTTAAAGAAAATATTAAGGAAAAGGGAAAGCTTAAGAATATCGAATGGTTTTTGAGGAAAATGAGCCATGGGTAATATGGTAGGAAGAATCCAAAATAATTTCTGATTGTTCTGAGGGTGTTCTCAGTTTTTTAAGGAAACACTATCTGAGGTTATTTCAAAACACTCTATTTGAGTGTTTCCACTTTTTCCAAAAGAAACAATATTGTAAGTTGTTATAGTATAATTCACACGTGCTTAGCAGGTAGCTAGTATGTTAGCATTCTGTTATGAGCTAACAACTCGTTAGTACGTTAGCATTCTGTTATGAGCTAACAACTCATCAGTTAGACATTGTTGCCTATATATATCTGTGTATTAAGAACTTGAAAAAGGCAAGATTCATTTCACAAATAATACATCATTTCTACTATAAGTTTAGTATTCAATACTCTTTCATGGTATCAGAGCAAGGTTCTGACCTAATATGGCTCCTCCGCTCTCTCCAGACTCTGACGGTGGTGATCCAAACGGATCTGTTTTTTCTGGCGAGCGTCTCATAACCATATTTCCTCGTCACGGCGTGGTTAAGCTTGCTGGTGACACGTTCCTTCAATGGCGACAGCAGGTACGCCTTATACTCACTGGCTATGGTTTATTTGGATTTCTTGACGGTTCTCTCTCTGCTCCTACGAGATTTATTCAAGCTCTAGATGGAACTCTTCTCACTAATCCTTCGGCTACAATCTTTACTCAACAAGACAATCTACTAACCTCTTGACTGCTCTCAACCATTAGCTCCTCCGTGTTGTCTTCGTTCACGGACGTTCGCACCGCCAGTGATGTGTGGACTCTGGCTAACGGTCTTTTTGCGGCGAACACTGGCATGAAGCAGTCACAGCTCCAGCATGCTCTCCACTCTCTCCAAAAAGGTACCTTATCTGTTCGTGATTATGTTGACAAAATAACAAATCTCTGTGCTCTTCTTGCTGCTTCTGATTTCCCGATCTTAGAGGATGAGAAGACGGCAGTCTTGCTCTCGGCTCTCCCCTCTGAGTTTGACGCGGTTACTTCCTATACATCTTTGTCGATGACGTCGTTACCATTTCACCGACTCGTTGATGCGCTTCTTGAGTGTAAAGCTCGTCAACTCAGATCTGTTAAAGAAACCTTAATTGCTGCAAATTTTGTGGACGGTTCGTCGACACAAGAGGTGGTCAGCTATCCTCGTGGCGGTCGCTCTTCTGCTTGTGGCCGGGATCGGAGTTTTCGTCCTCGTGTACGTGCCAAATCTGTAGTCGATATGGTCACTATGCTCAGCGTTGCTTCTATCGGTATCGACGTGATGACCAATCGCCGGGTGTGCCTCACGACGGACGGTTCTTTGGGCAGATATGGCCTGACGATGAGAGTAATGGTAGAAACAGAGACTTTGTGGCTGCAAATGAAAATGAACAGACTCCAAATAGAAGACACAGTCAAAATTGGGAATATGGTCAAAATTGGTGTTCTAATGTCAGATCTTTTGTGGATGTAATTCCACGTGGGCCCCATAATGTTTCACTTGGGCCAAATATTATGCCGCATAGTGCTAGGCCACCTAAGGATGGGTTTTCTAATCCTCAAGGCCACATGTCTTCGTCCATGGATCCAATAATTGAGCAAAATCAATTTTTAGCTCACAATCGTAGGCAGTATGGTACAGGTCACACTGTTGGGCCTCGTGGGTCGACTCAACCTCGGGTTTCTGATAAGTAGCATTTTTCTGAACCTAATGCCTATTGTGTTAATTTTGACTCATCTCAGGGAATTCGGGAGTTTACGGGTTCCCGACTCACAAAACCGAGAGTTTGAGTTTTTTATGTTGACTCATCTCTGTATGGATCTTCTCAGTTTGTTGGGATACTTCCGTAAATTCCAGAGTTACACGCGTCTGATTATTCTGATGCCACAGCTTATGATTCTAATTTCAATAATATTGACTCCTATGTTCCATTACCAGTGGGAAGTGCGACCTGGTGCCCCGATTCTGGAGCCACGCACCATGTGTGTCAGAATACTTCATACAGGTAATTCTTCCCTTAAAATGGGTAATGGGGTTTCTACTAAGATTGCATCTATTGGGAATTCGATGTTTGCTACAGAAAAAAGAGTTCTACACTTATCTAATATTCTGTGTGTGCCTACCATTCGCAAAAACTTGCTCTCTGTGTCTAAGTTTGCTGCAGATAACAAAGTATTTTTTGAATTTCACCCTTCCTATTGTGTGGTTAAGGATATCCAGACGCAGGAAATATTAATGCGGGGCCGAGTTCGTGATGGGCTTTATTATTTTTCGGCCAGCTTGACGGATGATTCCCCTGTTGTGCATAATGCCTCAGTTCGTGAAAATAATCTCAATAATAATGTCTTTACTTTGTGGCACAGGAGACTAGGCTATCCTTCTTCTAATATAGTGAAAAATGTTCTTAGTAAATGTCATATTCAATTTAATAAAAATTGTTTTGATGAAGTCTGTATAGCATGTCAGCAAGGGAAATCACATAAACTACTGTTCTCACAATCTCTCACAGAGTATAATGAGTTTTTTGAACTTCTAGTTTCTGATTTATGGGGACCAGCCTCGGTTTCATTTGAAGGAAATTTCTACTATGTGTCTTTTATTGATATGTGTAGTCGTTTCACATGGATTTATTTGATTAAACGAAAATCTCAAGCTCTTGAGTGTTTTCTACAGTTTCGGCAGATGGTTCAGACTCAGTTTGGAAAATGCATTAAGAAGTTTCAAAGTGATTGGGGTGGTGAATTTCAGACTTTTGCATCTGTTTTAGCCACTCACGGAATTATTCACCGGTTATCTTGTCCTTATATGTCTGAACAAAATGGGTCGCTGAACGAAAACATCATCATATTGTGGAAACGAGTATTACCTTGTTGGCTCAAGCTAGTTTACCTATGGGGTTATTCCTTTCGTAGTGCCGTGCATCACATTAATCGACTACCCACTTCGGTCTTGGTTGATCAATCTCCGTATCAATGTCTGTATGGTCATCCACCAAAGTATGAGCATCTTCATGTATTTGGGTGCTGTTGTTTTCCCTGCTTACGACCGTTTGTTCGACACAAGCTTGACTATCGCTCTCAACCTTCTACGTTTCTTGGGTACAGCTCTCATCATAAAGGTTATTCTTGTTTACTACCAGATGGGAAGGTCGTTATTTCTCGTCATGTGATTTTTGATGAACAAAAGTTTTTGTTTTCTTCTTCTGGTACTTCTAATAGTCAGTAGTCTCAACCCGTGAGCCTTCCTACATATGTTCCCATTATCAGACCGTTGGTTTCTCAAAGTAGTGCAGCACCTTCTGGAGCTTGTGGGAATCTATCTGTTGACTCTATAAATGCTCATCAAAATTCCAGCACAACTAGTGCTTTACCATCTGTCTCGAGCTCTTCAGAAAACACCAGTGTCTTGCAAAATGCATCAAGCCCCTCAGCAAATGGCTCTCTGGAAGGGTTGTCGACTGGTGAAGTTGGTCCTAATGTGAGAGTAAATGAGCCTGTTAACACTCATTCCATGGTTACTCGATCTAAAGCGGGGATATTTAAGCCAAAGGTGTTATCTATTGACATAGCTGAATTTGAGCCTAGTTCGATTGAAGAGGCTCATGCTCATCTTGAATGGCGACAGGCAGTTCAAGCCGAGTTTGATGCCTTATTAGCCAACTCTACCTGGGATCTTGTTCCTCTTCCGTCTGGCCGCAAAGCAATTGGATGCAAATGGTTGTTTAAAGTAAAAAAGAATCCTGACGGGTCTATTGATCGGCGAAAGGCACGATTAGTTGCAAAAGGATGCTCCCAAGTGCCGAGATGTGATTTCACAGAAACATTCAGTCCAGTGGTCAAACCAGCAACTATACGTGTTATTATTTCCATTGCTGTATCTTGTGGGTGGCAACTCAGGCAAGTTGATGTAAATAATGCTTTTTTGAATGGAGATATATCTGATGAGGTTTTCATGCAGCAACCCCCGGGGTTTGTTCGATATGGCTCACATGGTGAACAGCTAGTGTGCCGTCTGAATAAAGCCCTCTATGGTTTGCGACAAGCTCCTCGTGCCTGGTTCGACAAATTGAGAAAATTTCTTGTTGGTACTGGGTTTGCTGTGTCTAAGTCTGATGCTTCATTGTTTGTCAAAGTTCTTAACAAGCTTACTTTGTATGTTCTTGTTTATGTGGATGACATTATTGTTACTGGAGATTCGTCTGTTGAAATTGATAGTTTTATTCAGCAACTTAACGACAAATTTGCTTTTAAAGATTTGGGTAAGCTTCATTATTTTCTGGGGGTAGAAGTGAGCAAATCTGCTTCTGGTAGTCTTCATTTGTGTCAGCAGAAATACATTAAGGAACTTTTTAATCGCTGTTCTATGGCTAATGCGAAACCTGTTCATACACCAATGGTTAGTTCGCCTATGATGTCTAAAGATGAAGGTGAACGACTTGCTGATCCAACTGAGTATCGGAGTTTAGCTGGAGCTCTTCAATATATTGTCTTAACGCGACCAGATATTTCGTATGCGGTAAATCGGGTATGTCAGTTCATGCATGCACCCACTATAGTACATATGACAGCTCTTAAACGTATTCTGCGATATCTACGTGGCACACTGTCTCATGGTCTAGTTTTTCGTTGATCTAATATACTTTCGTTGGTTGGATATGCGGATGTGAACTGGGGTCTTGATTTTGATGATCGTCGCTCCACAACAGGATATTGTGTATATTTTGGGAATGCCCCTATCTCATGGTGTTCCAAGAAACAGCAAGTTGTTTCTTGATCCACAACTGAAGCTGAGTATCGGAGTTTGGCTGAAGCCACTAGTGATATTGTAACACCCTTAACCTATATCTGTCACCGGATTAGGGTTACGGGCACTATTGAACCCATAGAAGTTAATGCACTCTATTAGAAATAATACTTAGTAAAATGCATATCAATAAGCAAATCACTACTCATATAGCCATGTATAATGTAATGTTCAAATAGATATTTGGCAATTAATCATTTAATGAAAACATCTACTATCCACTAAACATACATCTTTAAAACATATTTAAACATATATCTCATCCCACATTCGTTCAAACCACAAATACGAAGCTCAAAACCATTTGTTTATCGCATAAGTGTCTTATCCCATTCGGCATTGTTCACTATATATATATATATATATATATATATTATAAATACACCTTATCTCATTAATACTTCATTGGTTTAACCATTTGTGACACTTAGCCGAACATGTTTAAGCACTCAATGAAATAATTTAAAACTCCATGCAAAAACAAACCATTGTCAAATGCCTACGAATAATACACATCAATTTTTATTTCTCTTTACTATATAACCTATGTTATGCGCATGCACAAGGTGCAATATATATATATCATCTATATTTAATCACATTGATGCGTTCATATAGACATATCAAAACAAATCATCACCATCCCAAATATCATATATATATATATATATATATATATACATACCATATTCGATCCATTTCTAAAATCTCAAATTAGCATACGCATATATCATTAAAGTAAACCTTTAATATAACATATATTATATCACCACCAAATATCTACATTTTTAACACTGTTACCAATATTACAAATCATACACATGCATATAACGTATGAATAATTATCGGCCAAAATGCATTATAGACCTAACTAACATCAAGTTTATGTATTCAACTATCGCACATAGTATAGTATTGAATAAATTTTCAAAATAGGCTTATATTAGATTCAAACATGACTAAACTATACTGAAACACAAAAGCATAGATGTATAGCCATTTTCGCGTGGCTTATATACAAATTCGTACCATCCAAAATAAACTAAAGAGACCTAGCCTATACATGCCACGAATTCAAAAGAGTTGTAACTTATAAGATACCAAAGTTTGGTGATAGTGTATTTGACTTCAACGGAGATCCCCGAGCTCGAGCTAGCCTTTGCGGTCTATAAAATAATCACAAAGACACACACCATAAGCTATCATAGCTTAGTAAGTTTAAGCATTAATAAGAAAAGATCTAAGTACAATTGTTATTCTAATTAAGCCATTTTGACTTAAATATCAATGAATACTTCAATATAATACAAATAGCATGTTTCCAATCTTCATTCATTAATCCAACAAGTCTCGAAATCAAATATGATCATATCATCTTTCATTCCAACAAACTCAACAATTAATTGTGACATATCAATACTATACTATCATGTAACCATCAACTTACCTTTAGCATTAAGCTATTCATTTGTCATACTCTATTATCTATTTACCATTTCTCGGATGTCTCCTTTTATTTGTTTCTACTACTGTACGATTCATAAATCTGCACACACCGTGCAACTCAAGTAGCATATTGCCATATAACCGAATTCGCACACACAGTGCTCGGTATATCCATTTACACATATAATGCTCAAACAACCAAGCACACACAGTGCTTGGTTTCAATCTCGCACACACAGTGCCCCATCAACCGATCTCGCTCACACAGTGCTCGGTTACAATCTTGCACACACAGTGCTGACTTTCCGTAACGTATCGCACACACAGTGCCGTTACTTTAATTATTCGCACACACAGTGCCGCCTTTCCGTAACGTATCGCACACACAGTGCCGTTACTTTAATTATTCGCACACACAGTGTCGACTTTCCATAACGTATCGCACACAATTACATGCACCAAAATATGTCATTAATATTCTCTATCCAATATCATAGCACATTCGGCCAAGCTTTTGTCATGCATCCAATCGATTCATAAAAGAAATTAATCACATTTTAATTTAATATCTTACATATTTATATTACCTTATCAACATCAAAGTGTCCTTTTGATGCAATTGTACCCAAATTATAAACAACCCCTCATTCGGCCAATTCCAAACAAACATAATAAGACATTCGGCATTATATAATTTAACATACCTATCTCTTCTTAACAAAAGTCTAATTTATAAAATAAAATTAGATTTAACCCAATTGCTTAAACTTACCTCGAAAGTCGATGAATTTAGCTTCCGACTATTCGTTTACTTTTGTTTTTCCCCGATCCGAATCCTTCTCCTTTTGTACTTTATCTAATAGATTTAAATTTAAGCTCAATTAACACATTTTTCATTCAATTTAATCCAAAATCACATCAATGAACAAATTACCAATTTACCCCTATCATTTGAAATTTTTACAAATCAATCCCTATTGCATATGACACAATTTATACAAAATTTGGACATAGTCCTTTAGGGCCGAACACTCCCCATGTTTATCTAAGTCCCTACAATTTATTTATTTAGCAATTAAGTACCTCAACTATTTATTTTCATAATTTTAAATTACCAAACTCCATCCCATTCACACTTCCTACTCATAACATATGAATCCCAAACATATATTCAATATTTATTCATCAAGCATAAAGATTCATAGCTTATTCAACAATGGCCGATTCTATGGGATGCATTAAAAGCTAAAATTTTAACATGGTTTCAATTCTACTCATGGAATGGAGTTCAAAAATGCAAAAACTTTAAAAAAATACTATCAAATACTCACCTTGTTTAAGCATGCAAGAACCGAAAATGGAGTTTCAAGCTTCTTAATTTTCTTCCTCCCTATTTCGGCTAGTTGAGAGATCAAGGTAAGAGATGAATCCCCCCCCCCTTAGCTAATTTCTTTATGTTTCTCTTATCTATATTTTATTATTATCTCATCAATTTTGTTTACTAATATCATTCCACTAACATAAAAAAATATATAATATAATAAGTAGTTTCATCATTATGCCGTCCACCACCTTGTTTTAGGATTAATTGACATGCAAATCCACACCAACATGAATGCAATTCAATTAAACCCCCATACTTCAATAAAAGCTACATTTACCACTTCAACAATTTAGTCCTCTTTCTTAATTCGAATCTAAAAGCAAACAAATTACCTAATGATATTCTAACACATGCTTAAACATATATCAAAGATATAAAATAAAATATAATAATTATTTTCTAGCTCGGATTCGTGGTCCCGAAACCACCTTTCCGATTAGGGTCGTTTTTGGGCTGTTACAGATATTACGTGGCTTGTGTCTCTTTTGTCCGAACTAAAACTCACCTCTGTTGATGTTCCTACTATATGGTGTGATAATAATAGTGCTGTTGCTGTTGCAGCTAATCCAGTTCTGCACTCCAAGTTCAAGCATGTTGAACTTGATTTGTTTTTTGTTCGTGAAAAGGTGGCTAATGGAGAATTGATTGTTGGTGAAGTTCCGGCAAGTGACCAGGTTGCTGATATTCTTACTAAGCCATTATCTGTATCCCTGTTTACTCGTTTTCATCATATTCTTCAGATTGTACCACTAGAAGAAGCTAGGTGAATGTTATAGTATAATTCACACGTGCTTAGCATGGTAAATAGGTAGCTAGTATGTTAGCATTCTGTTATGAGCTAACAACTCGTTAGTACGATAGCATTCTGTTATGAGCTAACAACTCATCAGTTAGGCATTGTTGCCTATATATATCTGTGTATTAAGAACTTGAAAAAGGCAAGATTCATTCCACAAATAATACATCATTTCTACTATAAGTTTAGTATTCAATACTCTTTCATAAGTTATTTCTGAAACCCTTCACTTAGGTGTTCCTACTTTTTTTTAGGGAGATATCACCATAAATTATTCCAAAAACATTATATCTAATTATTCTGGAAACCATTTACTTAATTATTTTCACTTTTTTTAGTCAAGCACTACCAACTATTATTACCAAATTTTAGGGGAAGAGCACTCACTTACCATTCCCAAATTTTTAGGGAAAAGCAAGACATGATGTTCCAAATTATTATAACTTGTTTTTCTCAAATTTTTGGAGCAACTTGTGGTATTATTATTATTAATTTAAAGTGTATTATTTTCAAATTTTTAGAGAAACCTTCTAGCATACTATTTTCAATTTTTTAAGAGAAAAATTGTCATATTTTTCTATAATATACTTACTTTTATATATGATTTTTTCTTTTCTTTCTCTTCTCTTATCAAAACAAAAATTAATGAAGAGGGCGGTGGAAATTTAATATTTTTTTCCTTTTTTTACTGAATTTTAATTTTTACAAGTATATAATTGTTCTATTTACTTATTTATTTTTACTAAACTCTTAGTAGCATGAGAACTTCTTGTTTAGAATAGTTCTTTTTCTATATAATATTTTTTTTCTTCAGATAAAGAATATTACATTTCAAGAAATTGTGATACCCAAAATATCTCATTCAAAAAACTAATTATTGTTTAGAATAGTTTTGGTTCAATACGAAACGAAAAATGAAATAGGCAATTAAAGAAAGTCAGCTAGAAGATTTTCAGACAAGTAATAGCTTTTTGGACTCTTTATTCTACATTATCATTATTTATTTTTCCTCATTATTATTTAATTAGTGTAGAATTAAAAGTTTTAATATGATCATTGCTTGCTCATTAGGTATTTTTATCATCAACATTTTCGATATTTTAAATCGTTGGTGTTACTATTATCAATTTCATTTTATCGTAATTACGCCATAAATCATGTTTAAACATATTTACGCATTTTTCACTATGCTCGAATAACCCAAATACGTATCGTTTCAAATATCATTAATTTTTACCCAAAAACGTCAACAAAATTTTCAAAAATAGGCAATGTTCTGTATTTGAAAGATTCGATAAAATCATGCCCTAACTTACGGGGTTTTGATTCTTCTTGTTGAATCTGAATAATCGAACATCCTTTTAAAAATTAAAACATGTGAGATTTCAAACAAAAAGGCCAAATTATTCTCAAAGATTCGAAGTGTCATCTCCTAACTTACGAGATATGACGTTTAGTTGCCTCCAGATAAGAAGGTCTTCAAAATTTTTCGACTCATTCAAGCAAATTTTTAAATAAAAATAACATAATGCAAAGAAGGATCGTAGTTTAACTTCTTTCCGAGTTTTCAACTTTCGACATAAAGACATCAAACAATCAATTAGGTACCAATTTTGAGCGTAACGAGGGTACTAACTCTTCCTCGTGCATAATCAACTCCCTAACCCATTTTCTGGATTATTGTAGACCGAAAAACATTGTTTTAATATTAAATCAAACCTTTTATTAAAACGATCAAATCATGAGGTGATCCGATCACACCTCATTAAAAAGATTGGTGGCGACTCCTATATTTGTTTTCGTTTTTTAAAAATAAAAGTCGACCTGTCAAAAAAATAGTTTCGACAATTTAAATCAATCATATATCACATCATATGAGGACAGCTTAATTAATATGTCAAGTTAATATATTTTATTAAAAAATATTAATAATATTAATGATTAGATGGGAATTTTTAAATTAAAAAAGTAAAACTTAATTTTTAAATTTTTATATGTTTGGGCTCTTGCGTGACATCTTTCTTAATATGGAGAAGCTTGGGCCTTCAATGCCATTGAAAAACTTTCAACATTACGTGTATTAGATTACTTTGGCTTTTAATTTTAATTTATGCTTTGGATCTTCTGTTGATTTTTTATATTAATGCGATTAAAAATTTTCAAGGAGGCGTGTATTATTGCAATACTTTGACATCAAATGCTTTTAATTTTAATTTAGGCTTTGAATCTCCTCTTTATTTTAATTTTCAATTTCCATCTAAGAACAACCATCATCTTGGTTTCAAAAGATATTTCGCGAAATATGTTTCACATGGTACCGTTTCATATGGTAGTGTTTCACTAAAATAGAAGAAGTGGAAGTAATCTCGAAATATGGTAGGGTTCTAGAGTTATCTTCACTGTTACGATATTTGTGAGAGTTTGACTTGGTGGATCAGATATGGAGTTAGTTAAAAAAATTTCTCTAAACATTTTCCTGTAACACTAAGTGTTTTTCCCTCCTTTTAAAAAAATAGTGAATTCTTTTTCACTATTCATTGTTACCATCACCAACAAAAACTCTTCATCACCCATCTTAACCATTAATGCTATTGTAACTGAAATTTATTCCATTATTCCTATTAAATGCCAACTTTGTAACCCTTAATTTTGAGACATTATAAATAGAAGTCTTTCACCACTTTCAACACGAGAATTTTGACTCTAAAAGTTTCTCACTTTATTTACTTTGTTTAGCTTTATCTTCAGCCACTTTTTCCTTTCTCCACCTTACCAACAACCACCTGCCCCTGTATTCTGTGTCATCGAATCTGCTTTGATCTTCCACCTGCCCCTGTATTCTGTGTCATCGAATCTGCTTTGATCTTCCTTTGTGCCTTCTTTTAATTTATCCCTTTCATTTGTTTGCAATGCTCCCTCTCTCCATCAAAAGAAATCTCTACAATTCCAAAACATTCTCTTATTACTTGGATGGCTGTCTTGAATCGTCTTCCACATGAAGATAAATATTTCATTAACCAAGCAAAACAAGGGTGGTGCACTTGGTTAAAAAAATATATGTCCGGTACTTAATATAAAATTAAGAGTTGAATATTAAATTTTTCATCAATTCAAAAGTTGAAAAAAATTAAAAAATTATCTTCTATAATGTATCAAACTAAACAACTGATCAATGTAATCTTAATCTTTTATCTACGATTTGATTTATTTTTCACATCTTAATTTTTCTCATTTCCTCAATATGAAAAATAGATGATGATTCATTGATCGGAAATAGAAACGAAAAATGATATAGGCAATTAAAGAAAGTCAGCTAGAAGATTTTCATACAATAGTAAATGGAACAGTTTTTTGAACTTGTTATTTATTATTTATTAATTTAAAAGTTAAAAGGACACATCAGTGACCTCAATTACACAATAGATTTAATAACCTTTAGCACGATACAATCACTCAATTACAAGTAACCATAACATAGTAATACAATACGAGAACGCTCAATTTATTACTTGTAACTGGGATTTTACTTGTCCATACGGGCATTGGAAACTGGTGGTGAGAGAGCAGCAAATTCATAGAGCAGCTGGCCACTATCAATGCGCCTTGCTGGGTCGGAAAAGGCAAAAAAGAAGAATTTCATGAAATCAAAGTCCTTGAAAAGCTGAGGATGTTCCTCATCTATAAGCTCTTTGGGTGTCTTGATTACGGTACCCTCATTTGGCATGATAAAGGCCGCTATAGAAAAACGATCTTTGTCGCCGCTCATCATCACTTTGTGATTTGTTGATTTCAATCTCCCATTACTTCATGCCTTCAATTTTCCAAATCAATATCGATAAGTATTCACATCCAACATCAATAATCTAATATATATTATGAGCAAGGCAAACAAATTATTCAAAATTTCAACTCGAGATCTAATATAAAAATATCAATAAATATTTTATGGTAATTGTTGACATCACTTGACTTATGATTTCTTGCTTGGGTTGTTATTTTATGGATTGGTGGCAAATGTTTATGGATTTATGCGGGGCAAATGAGGTGTGTTTTTGTTTGATGGGAACTTGGGGTCTACCATTGACTGCCTAAGTTTTCTTTTTTGGAGTCTTGTTCCCTTTATTTTGGTGTTTGATTTGGTTGCATCTTTTTGGAGTCTTGTACTCTTTTTTGGTGCCTTGCACCTTTATTAATATATATATATATATATATATATATTTTAATAAATTCATTTTTTTATGATCCTATTTGCTTTTTTTACATAATGACTAAAATTATTCATATTTCTCTCCTCAACTCATAAATAGGAGGATAATACGTTTCAACGCACTTGAACGCACATCCTCCTGCATTGGCAACAATGTCCATGCCAATTAAACTAAAACTCAAAAATCTATTAATAAAAATTTTATTTGTTGAGAAAAACAAGTAAATTGTAAGTTTATCCAATAATATAATATCATGTATCATTATATGTTTCATGCCATGTTAAATTAGATAAGAAAAGCTTACTCTATCAAAATAAAAAAAATACAATACTTCTTTTTAAAAAAGACAAAAAACCGAAGTCAATGATTGTGAAAGGTCAATTATTTTCAACCAAATGATTAAAGTAAATATTAAGGAAAAGGGAAAGCTTAAGAATATCGAATGGTTTTTTAGGAAAAATAGTAAAAATCAAATTCATTAAAAGAATCTATATTTTCTCAAAATCTCAAACAACACAAAAAAAAAACTAAAAAATAATTAAGTTTTATGACTTTTTATGTAATTTATATTTTAAAAATTTCGCCTTATATTTTATATTTTATTCATAAACATCATACATATTAATTTCTTTAATAAATTAAAATTTGAATATTAACCATATGTATAAACATACTTTGAGAGGATCTCCAACCATGAAGACAAAGGAAGAAGGAGATAAATTAGTCAGCTTTATCCATTGACCATCATTGACCTCAATTTCCAACCTTGGAATTTGATCCTCGTAAATTATTATGCTAACCGGTTTATCAGTATGAGCAAAGAGTCCTGTCTCATACTCCCCCGGTGGAGGGGCCATGTATTTCATCATCCGCATTGACATTGTATAGTTCATCTTCAATGAGTCCTCTCCTAATCCATAACTATCAATTAGCATTAACCAGATTAACTTGTGTAGCACCTCCAATTGTGTTCCCATGGTATGTATAGTGTCACTGAGACAAAAGATTAAATAGTGGACTTGATTTGTCAGATTCTGAATTTTATAAGATTCCAAATCTATACTTCTAAGTATTTTATGAATTCACAATCTAAATATCTTATGTGAAAATCTAGAGTTGTAAATATTTTATGATTTCACAATCTAAATATATTATGTGAACATGAACTCTGAAACTAATATAAAAATTAGAACCCCCTCTCCTATTCTCTTACAGCAATTTCTTTCATTAAAAAAATCATTACTAAAAAAACTTCCAATAAATTAATGAAAGAAAAGGAAACAAACCTGTAATACCCATAATTTGCCCGGCCCGTTTAAACCCCAAATTAAACAAAAAGTAAATTAAAACAAAGTCCAAAAAACCAACAAACAGTCCTTTTTTTTACAGTCTTTACAAGCCCGTGTTGTCAGGCCCAATTACCCACTAAAGCCCGTTAGAAAAAATAAACAAAAACCACTGAACCTAGCCCAAATCCCAGGCCCGATTACAAGGGCCCAAGACCACAAACTCCTCAGGAACCCTAGGGTTTCTGTCTCCAAGCGCCGCCGCCAACCTTTCATCTGCCCCGCGCGTCCCCTACACGCGCGTCGCCTCCACTCCCATGCGCGCATTTTGGAATCACGTGCTTCTGCCGTCACGCGTCTCGGTCCTCTCGTCTCCACCAGCGCCCATCACCTGCAAACAGCACCAAACACAGGAAACACGAGAAAGCAGAGAAGGATGGAAAGAAATAGTAAAGTATATTAGGAGAATAGTGCGTTTTCGGCTATAAAGCCATTAGAAAATGATGTACGAAGGGTCTTTTTTTTTTGGGTTGGAAATAGAAAGAAAACCGATTCAAAGTAAAAAAAATCGAGAAATCAATAAAAAGAAAACGTTTCCAGAAAACACAAAACGATAGCAATAGAGATCAAAATCCCGAAACCAACGAAGCAATCTTCAAAGGTATTTCTCATCTATTTATTTCCTTATTCAAAAATATATATATATATACGTATGTAAAGTCAAAAATATAAAAAGAATAAAAAAGATCGGTTTCCCTTACCTTTCGGGATCCGACGATAACATTGACGACGGCGGCGCGTGGCCGAGAATCATTTCCCAAACCCTAGCAGAGGAAATCCTCTTTTTCCTTCGCTTCTGTTCCTTTTCTTTTCTGTTTGTGGGCTAAAGGAAATTGGAATAAAAACCTAGGTTTAAGAGACTAAGAAGAAACGACGCCGTTTCGGAAGGGCAGGGTCCGCGCGTCGACCCGCCGGGCGACCCGGATCCGCGCCTTTCCGCTTCAAATGGGCTATTTATGCAATCGGTCCCTCCACTCTTAGACTCCTTTGCAGTTTCGTCCAATTCAACGCACCGTTTCAGTGAAGGGGTTTATTGCTGTTTTAAACCCTCCTGATTACGCGCATATTACACCTTAGTCCCCGATTCTCTTTCCCCTTTAATTTATTACTGTTTTGATCCTTTTAATTCTATCTTGATTACGATTTGGCCCTTTTCTTATCTTTTTGTAGTTATACCACTACTGTTTGTTATTAATTTTAATATTACCATTATTATTATCATTATTATAACTATATTATGTCATTATATTATATATAATTTTATATCACTATTATTCATTATTACTATTATTATTATTATTATTATTATTATTATTATTATATTTATATTATTATCACATATATTTTGTATTATTATTATCATTACTGTATTTATTACTATTATTACTATTATATTGTACATATTTTGGCATTATTATTACCTTACTATTATTACTATATTATTATTATATATTTTCATATTTTGCACCATTATTATCATATTTACTATTATCTCTATAACTACTAACACCTTTAGTTTCTATTTATCGTTTTTATTTTAATATTTTTGTGTCTTTATCATCGCATCTTTCGTTACCGTATGTTGTTAATCCCTCGTTGGCGTCATTTCATGTGGATCGACTCTTTTTCAAAATTGCAACCCGGCATTTTATTTTAAATTCATAAAAAGGATTTCATAAAGGTAACTCGTGAGTTTGGAAATTCAAGGAGATGGTGCCCAATCGTGCTGGGTGTGATTTTCTGTTTTACCAAATGAACGAATATCCTTTTAAAATTGCAATACATGTGTTTGAAGAATTTTGGAGATGATCTTGAATTCAAGGACTTAGATTATCGTATCCAATCGTGCTGGATGTGAGAATCTATTCCTTCGAAACAAGGGAAACTCGATGTTCGATAAAGTCATCAAAATAAAAAGAACAAAAATGAAATTTCAAAGATCTTTTTAAGCTTTTCGACATTAGGACATTGATTAATCAATTTGGTACCGATTTTTGGGCGTTGCGAGGGTGTTAATCCTTCCTCGCACGTAACCGACTCCCGAACCTATTTTCTCAAATGTTAGTGGACCTAAAAACACTGTTTTAGTAAATCAAGGTTTTATTAAAACAAAGGTGATCCGATCACACCAAGCAAAGATCGGTGGCGACTCCCGTTTTTATTTTCTAAACCCAAGTTCGATTCCCGTTCTCAAGAATGGTTTCGACAAAACCCATGACTTTTTTTTTTTTAAGTTGTGTGTTAAAGGGTTATTAAATATCAAGTACGAGATTAGAGTTAGAGTCAAAGTCAAAGTCAGACTTGACATTAAGTCTTTTGCCCCTTCATTGTGATTTAGTTCACAACTCAAATTTTAACCTCATTATTCATATAATATCAATACTTATAATCCATTAGCGTATCTTAAACATCTATTTTAATAAATAAAAATAGATTTGTCAATTGTAAATATAAAAAAGTTCAATTTGATTAACCTGAATTCAAACTCAACTCAGTCAATAACTCAAACTAGAAATTATTAAAACCAACTCAACCCCTGAAATTAAAAAAGTCAAAGAATTGTTGTTACCAAAAGCGTGGGTGACCTTCAGGCCACATAAGTTGAGCAAAGTCTTTAACAGAATCAGAGTTGGAGACATCTCCAATTCCAAAGCCTTCATACAACAAAAAAACTTGAGCGCATGGTCCAATCCACCCATGGTAAGGCAATGGACTAGTGTTTTTTTGTTTCCTCTCCACTGGGACCTCAACTAGTTCTTTCATCAACCTAAACATCTCCTCTCGAACTTTCGTCGATATCGTGTCATACACCACCTCAAAACAACCGAAAGTCTCACAAGCCTCTCGAACTTTCTTGCACAATTGGTGCCACCCATTGGTTCCTCGCTCCAAATCCGACGAACGGAACTCAATGACTGGGATCAACACTCATGTTGGTAACCTTTTTTTTATACTCTTTAAGGAAATGATGTTTCCTTGAACTAAATTATTCTATAAATGAACTTGGTTCTCTTTACATAGGGATTTAGGTCTATTTATGGCTTGTAAATTAACATCTCTATCAACTTCCCAAAATCTTTAATTTGATTATCCTAGCAGATGAAGTGGTTGAATATTTAAAACAATTATTGTAAACTCCAAAAATATCAAGGAAGAAACAGATGAAGAATATTCAAATGACATAAATTAAAAAGAAACACTCTATTATATAATAATTAATATTCCAATTTCGAATTTGAACTGACTCAATTGACAAAGATAAAAACCTAAATTCTTAAGTAATCATGTTCAAAATACATCATACACAATTATATGATGTAGATTACGGTACTTAAGTTTATAAAAACACTTAGAAGTGGTTGAACCTCAAACCCGGCCCATGCGTTTCGACCGGATCTGGCATGTCACGGCTTGTACTTTGAAAACTTTTGTTCGTGTGTTATGGAAATCATAAGTCAATTGGACATTTTTTTTGGATAGAAAGGTGGCATTTTTCTTTTAAAAAAATAAATTATAAAATCCTTTGTATTATTATTATTGAGTATAATTATACCTTTGACATAATCTCATAGGTTGCAAAACATTAAAACTACTTAATTGGATAAAACTATGGGGCCTTATTACATTGATAATTCCAAAATAACAATAAAATAAAACTTAAAGAAATTTCGAAAATAAATTTGTAGAAATAAAACTTGATGGCCCTTCGAGTCCGTTTCGGCTCCCATGTCCACGATCTACTATTCATCTGGAAGAGTAGAGAAAAGGAAAGCGTGAGTCACACAGACTCAGTGTATAAATCTCAAAACACACATCGACCTGAGCCCACAAACTCATTATGGGCCCTGGCCCATACAGGAAGGCATCAATCATAATCACATAATAAACAATAAAGAATGAATAACCCAACCCATCCTAGGTTTCCATCCTTTACACACCAACCCGTACCAACCATCACACCTTGGGGATTTCTACAATCAACCCTCCATCCGCTACACACCAAAACGACAGCCGTACTGCCTATTCCTATTAAGTAGGAATCATTAAACGTGGCATAGCCACCGATCACTATGTGACCTTACATTTAAATTATGTGGGATTTCTACCACCGATCACCAAGTGACCTATCATACACTTCCCCTTCAATATCATCATTCCCACCCCATGCATACATACATAAAGAAAACATCATGCAGACTTATATATTTTTCGATACACATAGGGAGTTCTATGTTTACGTACCTGGCATCCTTGCCTAACCCTTTTCGGGTTCCATTCGATTGTCTATACAGCCTCATTCCGGCTTTTAGCCCATAACATACATAAATAGAAATACATACAGGTTTATTAGTAGTGTGTTAGAGATCTACACACCTGGTTACCAATAAAACGATGCTTTCTATGTCGACGCTATCCTTAGTCGACACTACTGCTATCTGCCTAAGGTGTTGTTCAGAAGCCAGTCCACAACCAATTGGCCAATCTCGAACAGCAGATACTGCTCGTTTCTTAAACTTAGGGATTCTTTCTTTTGCCTGATCCATATTTAATTCCATCAAATCCTTATCAGAGCTACTATAACAATATTTAATCGTTAATCCTCCTTATAGAGTTAAAATCATATATATATTGAACGAATCTAATAAAATTCTAGGGATAATCTTCTTACCTTAAAAATCCCGAAATTGGAGACTTATGATTTTCGGCTTTTTAGATCTAGTCGACTAAGCTTCCTTCATATCCCGAATTGCCGCCCATCATAAAACCATTAAACTATTAGCTTTCGGCTTTTGCCTTTCAAAAACCGGGAATAGATTATGAGAACTAATCAAAAATCGACTCTTACCTTAGCTTAGGAGATTCGGCTAGCACTAGGGAGAGGATTCGGCAATGCCAATGGAAGATTTAAATGCCGGAAGTATAGAACAATTCCTCAAATAGGATGAATAAAAGAAAAAGCGATGGATGCTTCGGCTTTTTAGAGAAATCGGCACAAGGGAAAAGAAAGTGGGGAGAAGTTTCGGCTTTTGAAGTAATTGAAGAAAGAAATTTGGAGAGGGAGAGGCTAGGGAATTTCGGCACTAAGGGAGAGGATTTTAGGGTTTTCAATGTCAGAAACAAGGAGCTAGCCCCCCTATTTATAGATTTTTGACACCTACTACTAAATACCGAAAACGCCCTTAAAATTTAAGCTAGAAGAGAGGAGAATTTCGGTACCCTCTATGCCATGCAGTAGCCGAATTTTACACTCCTCTAGGTGGTGGATTTTCGGCCAACACTTCCTTTGAAGATAAGCTCCTAACTTTTCTCCTTTTTATCTATGATATTATCACTTAAATATCCATATAATTTTTCCTATTTTATAGCCTTGTAGCCGTCCACCTCTTACTAACCCTAATGCCAAATTTAACTCACTTAAATTAAAAGATCTGGGCCTCATTAAACTTAAATTTTGGGCCCCTAAATCCCTTGTGTGTGGCGTCACTTCTAATTCCCTTATAGTGCCACTTATTGTTGGGCCACAAGCCCATGTTTGGCATTTTAAACATAATTACCACCTTTTTAATTCCTTAATGCCCAAGCTAATAATTTAATCAAGGCCTTAGCCTAATCCTGAGCCCAATTTGGACCCCTATCACTTAAATTAACCTATTAAAGTTATCCCTACACTAAATGCATAGGCCCATAAATTTAGGATGTTACAGTTCTACCCCCTTAAAGAAATTTCGTCCTCGAAATTACCTGATCAGAAAAGATGAGGGTATTGCTGGCTTATTGCTTCCTCGGGTTCCCACGTAGCCTCCTCAGAACCATGATTCTGCCACAGCACTTTAACCAATGGAACCATTTTTCTTCTCAACACATTGACATCACGATCCAAAATTTCTACTTGTTCCTCTTCGAAGGATAGATCAGGTCTTACCTCGATTTCCTCCATAGGTACAATATGGGACGGATCCGAACGATATCGTCTTAACATAGAGACGTGAAATACATCGTGAATTTGACTTAGTTCTGGAGGTAACTCTAGTTGATAGGCTACTGGTCCTACTCGCTTCAACACCCGATATGGTCCGATAAATCTAGGACTTAATTTACCCTTTCGACCAAACCTTAGTACCTTCTTCCACGGTGATACCTTTAAAAATACTTTATCACCCATTGCGAACTCTATGTCCTTACGCTTTAAATCAGAATAAGACTTCTGTCTGTCCGATGCCTCCTTCAGTCGAACCCGAATCAATTCAACCTTCTCTTCGGTCTCAGTCACCAACTCCGGACCCAAAATCTGGCGTTCTCCTAGTTCTGTCCAGCATGTAGGAGTACAACACTTCCGCTCGTACAAAGCTTCGTAGGGCGCCATCTGAATACTTGACTGGTAGCTGTTGTTGTAAGCAAATTCTGCTAACGATAAAAACTCTTCCCAACTACCTTTGAAATCTATGACACATCCTCTCAACATGTCCTCTAAGATCTGGATCACTCGCTCAGATTGTCCATCGGTCTGAGGATGAAACGCTGTACTAAAATCCAACTTCGTACCCAACGCTTGATGCAACACCTTCCAAAATCGTGAGGTGAACCTAGGGACCCTATCTGATATGATCGAGACCGGTACTCCATGCAACCTTACCACCTCTGCTATGTATAACTTAGCTAACTTCTGCAAGGAGTAGTCAACACGCACTGGTATGAAGTGTGCAGACTTCGTCAAGCGATCAATAACTACCCAAATCGCATCTTTCTTAGGGGGTGTGAGGGGAAGCCCACTAACAAAATCCATGGTGATTCTTTCCCATTTCCATTGTGGAATCTTCACTGGCTGTAATAATCCTGATGGTAACTGATGTTCCGCCTTGACATGCTGACAGGTCAAACACTTGCCCACCAATTCAGTTACCTCTTGCTTCAAACCCGGCCACCAAAACTGATCTCTCAAATCCCGAAACATCTTACTTCCTCCAGGGTGCATAGCGTATGCACTACCATGCGCCTTATTCAGAATCCTCTGCCTTAGCTCCGGATCTTTTGGCATGCAAACCTTCCATCGGAAGCATAACAATCCTTCCTCATTCATACTGAATTCTACTGGCCCATCCTTTGGGATTAGCTGCAATTTCCCCTTTAGCAACTCATCGGTCTGTTGCCTCTCCTTCACTTGACTAATCCCAAGTAGGTTTCACTTGAAGTTCGGCTAATAAGCTTCCATCCTCATACAAACTAAAGTGAGCAAACATTGCCCTTAGGTCAGAGACTACTTTACGACTTAGAGCATCCGCTACTATTGATTGTCCTAACGGGCTAACTACAGTCATTGCCTTAAGGGTAATTTCATATTCTAGCCTTAAAGTTCCCGATACACTACTAGTTACGTACGAATGCGTCGACCCAATGTCAATTAATGTAGTGTAAAGCAATCCAAAAATTAAGAACGTACCAGTTATGACATCCGGTGCATCAGCCTCCTTTCGACGTCTGACAGCATAGACCAACCCCGGCTGTCTCGCCTCAGTGTTTCCTGCCCCTTGGCCTGGTGCTCCACGACCCCGACCAACACCATTACCACCTCGGCCTGCACCACGACCTCTTTATGGTTGCTGACCTCCTCTGCCAGGCTGAGCATTCCCTCGACCCATGGTCCCTTCACTGTCTTTTTACTGCGGACAGTTCCTAACTTGGTGGTCCTTAGATCCACACCTAAAACACTTTCCACTGCCTGCCCAACACTCACCGGCATGAAATTTGCCACACGAGCACACTTGGGTGTCTGGTTAGTAGCAGCAGGTTTCTCTTCTCGTTTTGGTCCATCAGGCCTGGACCTTTTCTGAGTACGCCCGCTTGACGATCCAAGATTGCTCTTATTTCCACCTCTATCTCTATCTCGATTTAATTTCTCAGTCCGCTTTACCTCCTCGGCTATCTTAGCCTTTTCCACTAGGACAGCAAATTCCCTCTCCCGCTGCGGGGCTATCAAAACACGCAAGTCATCCCTCAGGCCATCTTCAAACCTAACACAACGTTCATGCTCCGTGGCTACCATCCCACGAGCATATCAGCTAAGACGTAAGAAATCAGCTTCATACGCAGCAACTGACCTACTCCCTTGCACTAGATTTAGAAATGCTCTGCGCTGCGCATCCACATAACTTGATCCAATGTATTTATTCTGAAACACCGTTTTAAAGAAATCCCAGGTGATACGGTCAGCCACAGCACCATCCTTTACCGTAAGCCACCATTGATAGGCTTCATCCCTCAATAGGGATACAACTCCCTTCAACTTTTCCTCTTCCGTGAAATCCAAATCATCCATTATGCGTTCTACCGCCTCCAACCAATACTCAGTTGAACTTGGGGCTACATTAGAAATTCCCCTAAACACTTCTGCCCCATTGGCTCTAAGTCGTTCTGGCACAGATTTCCGGGCTCCTGTGCCCATACCAGCCCCAGCAACCCTCTCTAAAACCCTTAGCATTGCCTGAGATACCGCGTCATCTCCGGCAGTCTGATTCTGAAATTTCTCTTCCGCGGCTGGCATCTCATTTCCAGAATCATGACCAGATCCTATTGGTTCCGACACCGTCATCCTACCCCTACCACGACCACGTGGCGGACATCCTCGACCCCTTGTACTCATTCTATCGATTCGCGCTTATCTGATTAGAAATTTTATGAACTATTAGTTTTCTTCCACTGTTTTAACCACGAACAGTCTTATGAATAATAGCTTTAAGAGTGATTCTTTCGAATTCGCATTCACCATACAGTCTCAAGTTCATATCCTCTAGGAAACACATACATTCAATCATGAACTCACGTTCATTATAGAAAAGTGTTGTTGTTGTTGTTGTTGTTGTTGTTGTTGTTGTTTGTTGTTGTTTCCACTACTCAGGGGTATTTTCGTAATTTTATCCTACAGGGGTATTTTTGTAATTTTTCCAAATAAGGTTCCTTGGTGATTTTGTCAAATAAGGGTATTTTGGTAATTTTGCATTTCTAGGGGTATTTTGGTAATTTTGAAAATCGGGGGTATTTTGGTAATTTTAGAATCCGGGGCATTTCGATAATTTTGAAATCTGAGGGTATTTCGGTAATTTTAGAATTCGAGGGTATTTCGGTAATTTTGCAAAACAAGGGTAATTTGGTAATTTTCTTCATAGCTGTGAACATTTTCAAATCAAGTATATATATTTTTTTGAAGTGCACAAAACTTAGGGGTTTTTGTTTGCAAAATAGGGTGGTTGGTCCCTTTCGGGTTTTAATTATGGGTTCAGCCCATGAACAAGTCTTTATAGCTAGAGTGAACAGTCACTACGCACCAGGTAAGATTCCAGCGAAGAGGAGGTGAGTCACTAGGACTGCTTAAATACCAAGGTCTCCCTGAATCCACTCCTAGACATGCGTCTGCCTATTGCCACACCCCGTCATGGCTAAAGTGAACAGTCACTATGCACCAGGTAAGATTCCAGCGAAGAGGAGGTGAGTCACTTGGACTGCTTAAATACCAAGCTCTTCCGGATCTACTCCTAGACATGCATATGCCTGTTGCCACACCTTAGTCTTGCTACTCGTTTACACAAGTTTTGTTTAGTGAAATTAAGTCTTATGGAATTGAAGAGTTGTTTGTCTAAGCTTAGAGTCCATCAAGTTCTAATCTAGATAGTCTACGTCCCATAAAGCCCACTAAGCCCACATTTATATCACAATCAGGAGTTCAGAATACTTACCTGGGTGGATTGGGTGCCGGTAAACTCGGAGGCTATGTCTTCAAACCAAAATCTTTTTCTTAAATTCAATTTTTTTTTGCTTAAAACACTTCTAGACCCATTTCACAGCCCGAGTTTTGAACTGGGCTCTGATACCAAAATTGTAACACCCCAAACCCGGCCCATGCATTTCGACCGGATCTGGCATGTCACGGCTTGTACTTTGAAAACTTTTGTTCGTGTGTTATGGAAATCATAAGTCAATTGGACATTTTTTTGGGGATAGATAGGTGGCATTTTTCTTTTAAAAAAATAAATTATAAAATCCTTTGTATTATTATTATTGAGTATAATTATACCTTTGACATAATCTCATAGGTTGCAAAACATTAAAACTACTTAATTGGATCAAACTATGGGGCCTTATTACATTGACAATTCCAAAATAACAATAAAATAAAACTTAAAGAAATTTCGAAAATAAATTTGTAGAAATAAAACTTGATGGCCCTTCGAGTCCGTTTCGGCTCCCATGTCCACGATCTACTGTTCATCTGGAAGAGTAGAGAAAAGGAAAGCGTGAGTCACAAAGACTCAGTGTATAAATCTCAAAACACACATCGACCTGAGCCCACAAACTCATTATGGGCCCTGGCCCATACAGGAAGGCATCAATCATAATCACATAATAAACAATAAAGAATGAATAACCCAACCCATCCTAGGTTTCCATCCTCTACACACCAACCCGTACCAACCATCACACCTTGGGGATTTCTACAATCAACCCTCCATCCGCTACACACCAAAACGACAACCGTACTGCCTATTCCTATTAAGTAGGAATCATTAAACGTGGCATAGCCACCGATCACTATGTGACCTTACATTTAAATTATGTGGGATTTCTACCACCGATCACCAAGTGACCTATCATACACTTCCCCTTCAATATCATCATTCCCACCCCATGCATACATACATAAAGAAAACATCATGCAGACTTATATATTTTTCGATACACATAGGGAGTTCTATGTTTACGTACCTGGCATCCTTGCCTAACCCTTTTCGGGTTCCATTCGATTGTCTATACAGCCTTATTCCGGCTTTTAGCCCATAACATACATAAATAGAAATACATACAGGTTTATTAGTAGTGTGTTAGAGATCTACACACCTGGTTACCAATAAAACGGTGCTTTCTATGTCGACGCTATCCTTAGTCGACACTACTACTATCTGCCTAAGGTGTTGTTCAGAAGCCAGTCCACAACCAATTGGCCAATCTCGAACAGCAGATACTGCTCGTTTCTTAAACTTAGGGATCCTTTCCTTTGCCTGATCCATATTTAATTCCATCAAATCCTTATCAGAGCTACTATAACAATATTTAATCGTTAATCCTCCTTATAGAGTTAAAATCATATATATATTGAACGAATCTAATAAAATTCTAGGGATAATCTTCTTACCTTAAAAATCCCGAAATTGGAGACTTATGATTTTCGGCTTTTTAGATCTAGTCGACTAAGCTTCCTTCATATCCCGAATTGCCGCCCATCATAAAACCATTAAACTATTAGCTTTCGGCTTTTGCCTTTCAAAAACCGGGAATAGATTATGAGAACTAATCAAAAATCGACTCTTACCTTAGCTTAGGAGATTCGGCTAGCACTAGGGAGAGGATTCGGCAATGCCAATGGAAGATTTAAATGCCGGAAGTATAGAACAATTCCTCAAATAGGATGAATAAAAGAAAAAGCGATGGATGCTTCGGCTTTTTAGAGAAATCGGCACAAGGGAAAAGAAAGTGGGGAGAAGTTTCGGCTTTTGAAGTAATTGAAGAAAGAAATTTGGAGAGGGAGAGGCTAGGGAATTTCGGCACTAAGGGAGAGGATTTTAGGGTTTTCAATGTCAGAAACAAGGAGCTAGCCGCCCTATTTATAGATTTTTGACACCTACTGCTAAATACCGAAAACGCCCTTAAAATTTAAGCTAGAAGAGAGGAGAATTTCGGCACCCTCTATGCCATGCAGTAGCCGAATTTTACACTCCTCTAGGTGGTGGGTTTTCGGCCAACACTTCCTTTGAAGATAAGCTCCTAACTTTTCTCCTTTTTATCTATGATATTATCACTTAAATATCCATATAATTTTTCCTATTTTATAGCCTTGTAGCCGTCCACCTCTTACTAACCCTAATGCCAAATTTAACTCACTTAAATTAAAAGATCTGGGCCTCATTAAACTTAAATTTTGGGCCCCTAAATCCCTTGTGTGTGGCGTCACTTCTAATTCCCTTATAGTGCCACTTATTGTTGGGCCACAAGCCCATGTTTGGCATTTTAAACATAATTACCACCTTTTTAATTCCTTAAAGACCAAGCTAATAATTTAATCAAGGCCTTAGCCTAATCCTGAGCCCAATTTGGACCCCTATCACTTAAATTAACCTATTAAAGTTATCCCTACACTAAATGCATAGGCCCATAAATTTAGGATGTTACAGGTCAAAGGAATTACTTTTTACGATAGGGACACATAGAGGCAGTGCAAGTGGGGGATAGATAGTAAATTGGCCCCTCAAAACGGAAAAGTATTTAGGAGAAGAAAATTCTTACTTCGTCGGAGTTCCCTAAGGCTTTGGTTTTCCTCAAAAGGGTGCAGATTGTTGAAAAAAGAAATCATGACTATTCAAATTTACTAATTTCAACAATAACATTTCAAATTATTTGATTTTATGTAAAAATATATATATATATATATATATATATATATATATTAGAGTTTATTTCACATGAATATAACAACGTGCAAGAAAAGAAATAATAATAACTACTAAAAAATAAGGGAGGTGTGCACTGCTCAAAATAAAATTTAAAGGATAAATATTTATATAGTTTTGTTTTAATATGTAATTTGATAAATAAATTTGATTTAGTGTAATTATACACATGAAATTTGAATTGTAGTTTATATATACGCATAAAATTTTAATTTTGATTCAATTGTATACAATTAGAAAAATGAAAGCATATATTTATTTTCATATTAGATTAATATAATTGTTTGAGTATGCAATATATAAACGTAAAAAAGTATTTCTTCGATAATATTATTAATGGTTTGTAAAAATTGAATTAAATAAAAATTTTTTTGCTTGCATAACCCAATCAATGGCAATTAGTGTGCACTAGATTAATCTAATTATATGACATTTATCAATAGACAAAAAAAAATTAATGTTAAACTTTTACTTGCATGACCTTAGGCATAAATCCACCCTTAATTTTGATTGCGTATCCTCCACTCTCCGTCCTTACTGGAAATTATATTTGGGAACATACATGTGAAAATATGCATGCATGTGTAAAACATATATAATCAGTGTTCTCTATAACATCTACTCTCTATAATACTTTCATTATAAAATATAAAATTAAATATACTTTTATTTTCTATAAAGTGAAAAAATAAGTTTACAACAACTATCCCGTTATAACATCCAAATTATGCTATAGATGTATAATTATTACTTCTTTTTAACAGGTAAAAGATAAAATCTTAATAGACAAATAAATCTTTTATAAAGAGCGATGAGTATACTAATATTACTTAGACCATGCATGGCTTTACATGTCAATCCACACTCAATGAAAAAGTTCTAAACTCAATCAAGAATAATTAGTGTGCACTAAATTAATCAAAAAAGAGAAGGGCCGAAAGTTTTTTTAGTTTTTTTAGAAGGCGTCGCCTTCAAATCGGGGTCAAGAGGGCTAAAAAGGGCTTTTTTTGCAACTCCAGCCATCGAAAGCAGCATAAAGGACCAAATTAAAAGTTCAACAAAATCTTATGTCTAAAAAAAGGAAACTAAAGGACTTAAATTAAAAAGCAAAAATGAAGAGGGACCAAAAGGGACATTATCCCACCCATATCACACGTGTCCTTCCCAATTTAGGTTCACAGTGCACGAGGGATTAAATAGCACAAAAAACAAAACAAAAAGGCAAAAATAGATGCAAAAATACTAGGCTATGGGACGAAATTGAAAAATACCAAAAAAGCAGAAGGACTGAAGCAGCAATTAGACCCTTTTTCAAGAAAACACGCAGATCCTGCTAGTATTCGGGTCGGATCTCGGGTTGTGCTTCAAAACGACGCCGTTTTGGGGCTACTGAAGCTAGCCCTAAACGACGTCGTGTGATAGCCCTATAAATACCAAAAAAATCCCAAAAAAAAAAAACATTTCCGACCTAGCCTTAAAAAAAATTAAAAAAACCCCTTTTTTTTCTCTCAACCTTCCAGAATCAGGCCACTGGGTCGCCATGGCCCCGTCGTTGCCCTGCCGTGGCCAAAATTATTATAACTTGTTTTTCTCAAATTTTTGGAGCAATTTGTGGTATTATTATTATTAATTTAAAGCTTGTTATTTTAAAATTTTTAGAGAAACCTTCTAGCATACTATTTTCAATTTTTAAGAGAAATTGTCATATTTTTCTATATACTTGCTGTAAGTACTAAATTTTATCCGGCTTGACTATGTATTTAATTTTCAAAATTTTAAAAAAAATAAAACAAATTAAATTTTGACCTCTAAACTTTCCTTAAATTACATTTCGGCCCTTAAACTTTCCAAAATTATATTTTGACCCCTCATCTTTCTCAAAATTACACTTTGACCCTGCCTATTTTGTTGTGTTTGCAGTTTGGTCCTTCTGTCGTAAAATCTCCAAAAATCCGACGGATTTCACGCACCCACCCCCGATTTTCCGACCACCGGCCTAAGGGATGGCCTCCCTTCCCCCTAGCCACCTAATACTTGCAAAAACATAACTATAAAAAGGAATTTTTCCCCAAAAATCAAACCCCCCACATTTTCAACAAAAACAACCCGAAAAAAAAAGAGCAAAAAAGAGAAGGAAAAGAGAAGAGAAGAAGAAGAAGAGAAGAGGGAGAAGGAGAAGGCGTCGCACCCCCGGCAAGGAAGCGGCGATGGTGTCGACGGCGGTGACAGTTGAAGAAGAAGAAGAAAGGAGAAGAAGAAAGAAGAAGAAGAAGAAGAAAAAGAAAGAAAAAGGAAAAAAATATAATTTTTTTTAAAATAGTCGGGCTGACCCGACCCGACCCGTGCGACCCACACCCAGCAGGCCCAAGTCCCAATGGCCTAATAAAGAAACAAAAAAAAAAGAAAAGGAAAAAAGAGGGCCCAACGCAGCAGCCCAAAGAAGAAGAAGAAAAAAAATAAAGCAGCCCAGTATCTATTACCAGCAGCAGCCCAAAGAAAAAAAATAGGAGCAGCCCATTCTTTAGGCCCATTTTTTTTGGTAATCTTTTAACCCGTTTTAAATTTATACATATGTATTTCGATGACATCTTGTGTTTAATTTTATTGGTATTTTTAAATATTTTTCTTTCTTAATTTTTTTAAAAAAAATTATTATATTCATTCTAGTTACAATTTTAATAATTTTAATAAATAAGGCAACGAATCGGTTTAACACTAAGTTGTTGATTTCATCGCTATGTTGGGTGAATATCATCGGTTCGTGTTAAATACGATACATCCTTCTAAAAATAAGAAAAAATTCTCAGGTTTCAAAATAAAATGATTATTTTTAGTTATTTTTTAATTATCAAAATTTCATTTTTAGATTATAATACGTCAATATGTAATTTATCAAAAAAATTCGTGTTTCAAAATTCTCGTATTTTCAAAAATCTCCAGTTTCAAAATTTTCGTGTTTTTAAAATTTTCGTTTTTTTTCAAAAATTCTTGAGTTTCAAAAATTTTTGTGTTCCAAAAATTCTTGCATTTCAAAATTTTCGTGTTTTCAAAAATTCTCGTGTTTTAAAATTTTCGCGTTTTAAAAAATTTCGTGTTTTCAAAAATTTTCGTGTTTTTAAAAATCCACGTGTTTTAATTAGATCACGATTAAATATTAAATTGAATTTGTATTTTTGAAAATTAAGACAACACACGTTTAACGAGATACCAATTTTGGGCGTCGCGAGGGTGCTAATACCTTCCTCGCGTGTAACTGACTCCCGAGCCCTATTTTTCTCTGGAATTTTGACGTAGACCTAAACTCGGCCTTTTTTTAAGAAAATTCAAAAAATAATTTTTCTTTTAAAAAAGGAGGATTTATTAGGTGTCCGATCACACCTAGAAAAAAAGATCGGTGGCGACTCCCTTTTTTTTAATAAATTGAAACTCTGTTTTCAAATGTTCAATAATTTTTTCAATTAGCGCCCGTACTAAATTTTACGCCGCTACAGCTGGCGACTCCGCTGGGGATTTTTTTTTGAGAGTCGAGTCTGGGATTAAACGCGTGTTGTCAAAATTTTTGAAACTCCTTGTTTAAATTAATATTTAGTCGTGATCCTTAAATTTTGTTTTTTTTTTAAAAAGTCATGCATTTGCATCGTGTTGTAAATATTTTTCTAACTTGTTTTATCTTTTTGTTTTTTAGCTCTAAGTTTTTACGGTTTTAGTTTTTTAGTTTTAAAATAAAAACGAAAAGGTTTGTGAGTTTCTCCCCACACACCGTGCACTTGCATTTTTTTGCATAACATGAGCTCTCTACCCGAGCTCCGTCCGCTTAAGTGGAAGTAAACGCTATGCCTTCGTGAGTTAACTCGTCCCCCTGTACAGGCTAGTGAATACTTCCGGGTTACATATGACTTATGCTTTCGTGAGTTAACTTGTCCCTCCGCATAGGCATAAGTAAATGTAATCCCTCGAATTGAGCTCGCGAGCCTATGATAGGCGATAACCGAGGCTCTGTGCTAGCCTTAGTAGGCTACAATACGGACAATTCGAGTACCTTTTTAGAACCGAAACCTCATATAATGAACCGTATGAGCCACCCAACTAGAGCCATGCCGAACTTTCGTCCGTTAATAGTCACCAAAATAAGTACATGGGAGAAATGCCTCTTACCTTTTATGTATTTTACATTTACACTTTTTATGCAAGGGAATCGGGTCCGTTTAATAATTTGGATTGGATAGATTATTTGATGAGCATGTGGGGTAGATTTTTGTAAAGCATGATGAGTGTAAAAAAAAAAGTAGGTTGGTTCCACTAAAATGCACAATTAAATAGCTTAATTTGTTAGATTTTCCATTTTTTTATCTGTTTATATTTGTTGTGATTACTAACCAAGGGTATTTTTTTATATTTTTTTTATCTTGTTAGGAAGGTGTTGATTAGAGATTGGTTGCAAAAAACGGGTTTCTGATGGAGGAGTCAATTACACAAATAACCGAGAAAAATGCAGTGGTTTGAGACTGGTCTTTGAAAACCCAGAAAGCAAAAGGGGACAGTTTAAAGGAAGGATGTATCTCCAATCTTCTCGAGCATGTGACTTCGAATGCTCGTCAGAATAACCTCAAAGACTTGACTTGGATCTGGAAACAGTGGGACTCGAACACTAGGGGCATCTTCACTGAAAAGTATGGGGATATAGCTCACTTGATCGCTGTCAACGTAGACGAATAGTTGATTCAAGCCATGGTTCGATTTTGGGACCCAGCTTACCAATGTTTTACTTTCAATCAGGAAGATATGACTCCAACCATAGAAGAGTATGTCGCCTTGCTTCGCGTTGACCATGCACAATTCAACAAGATATATGTGAAAGAGCCCAAACCTATGACCTTCAAGAAAAAGCTAATGAAGTTGACGGGAATGACTGATACATGGGCTAAGAAACAGATAAAGAAAAAGAACGAAGTCAGTTGTGTTCCATGGTTTTCTCTATGAGACTTAGTTCAAAACCATCCAGATATTGTGAAGAGAGTGGATCTGTTTGCTTTGGCCATTTACGGATTAATCGTTTTCCCAAAGGTTCTTGGACATATAGAAGTTGCGGTAGTGGATTTCTTTGAAAAGTTGAGGCAAGGAATTAACCCCGTCCCGACTATCTTGGCCGAGACTTTTAGATCTCTAAGTAGTTGTAGGAGGAAAGGGGAAGGACGTTTTATCGGATGCACGCAGTTACTTAATGTTTGGATTCTGAGCCACTTCTGGAAAGTGGAGCGCACACCTTTCCACATATTTTCAAAAACATTCTCTCCATTGGAAGCTTACCTTGGAAAAGATTGGCCAAAGGATGTCACCAAACAGCACTGGGTTTCAATTTTTCAAAAACTCCGCTCCGAAGATATAATTTGGAGAGCACCATGGATCCGTCCTTCGGTTCTGTTATACAAATGCAGAAGCCAAGATTGGGTGCCTTTACTCGGATTATGGGGAGGAGTTGGATATGCTCCGTTAATGGTTCAAAGGCAATTTGTTTCACAATAGTTCATACCAGCTACCGAAGGATTGGCACAGTCGGAGTTTGCTTTTATAGGTGAAGGTTATATGAAAAAAGCCCGAGAAACTGCAAAGTCTTGGAAGGAAATTTACCTAATGGAGTTAGCTCTGTATGCTGATACTATCACTCAAGATTATGACATATGGAGACAACGATGAGTGAATAGTCAATAAATCTCACTGATGGATTACACTTTCCAGAATCCTTTCTTAGAAGAAATACCGTCCGAACTGGAAATGGCAAGACATGAATTTGAACGTGAAAAGGCCACTATTACGGGATATTAGTTCTCTTCAAGAGGAAAACTACCAGCTGAAGATCGATGTTCAAATTGAAAAATCCAGAACCGAGAAAGCCCAGAAAGAAGCTGAGATCATGAGAAATGACTTAAAGGATCTTCATTTGGAAAATAAGAAATTAAGAGGCACTATAAGGAATAGTGGGCTGGGAAAATCACCGGCAGAATGGAAGGAAGAACTAAGCAACATCAAAGGTGGGATGGAATTTTGGAGAGGGAAAGCGAAGAAGGAAGAGGAAAAAGATGCATGTGCTATGATGGAGTTAAGAAAGAAGAATGTTGAATACGAAACCGTGTCTGTAGAGTTAATGACTAGTCAGTCTGAGCGTCAAGAGCTAAGAGAGAAAATACAAGATTTAGAAAATACGCTACAAGCTCATCAGCAACATTTGGATACTCTCCTAAAAGCCCTAGAAGAAAAGAATGGCCAACATGATAGAGACATTCGTGCCTACGAAAGAGCTCTCCAAGAAAAAGATCTGCATCTCGGCAGTTTGATAAATCAAATTTACAAGGCGATTGTGCAAATCGTGCAATTATAAGATGAAGCCGAAGCTCTCAGTTGCCATTTCCCTCCGAGCCAAAGATCAAGCATGTCAGAATTCCTAGAACTAGTGAAGAAACAAGGCGATGTGGCTAGGAAATTTGTGTAACTATTAAATCAGATATGGCAAAATGTTTTGTAATGGACTCTTTTGATTAATAAAATTTGTGTAACTGTTATATTTGTAGTGATTACTAACCAAAGTTATTTTTTTATATTTTTTTATCTTGTTAGAAAGGTGTTGATTAGAGATTGGTTGCAAAAAACGGGTTTCTGATGGAGGAGTCAATCACACAAATAACCGAGAAAAATGCAGTGGTTCGAGACTGGTCTTTGAAAACCCAGAAAGCAAAAGGGGACAGTTTAAAGGAAGGATGTATCTCTAATCTTCCCGAGCATGTGACTTCGAATGCTCGTCAGAATAACCTCGAAGACTTGACTTGGATCTGGAAACAGTGGGACTCGGACACTAGGGGCATCTTCACTGAAAAGTGCGGGGATATAGCTCACTTGATCGCTGTCAACGTAGACGAACAGTTGATTCAAGCCATGGTTCGATTTTGGGACCCAGCTTACCAATGTTTTACTTTCAATCAGGAAGATATGACTCCAACCATAGAAAAGTATGCCGCCTTGCTTCGCGTTGACCATGCACAATTCAACAAGATATATGTGAAAGAGCCCAAACCTATGACCTTCAAGAAAAAGCTAATGAAGTTGACGGGAATGACTAATACATGGGCTAAGAAACAGATAAAGAAAAAGAACGAAGTCAGTTGTATTCCATGGTTTTCTTTATGAGACTTAGTTCAAAACCATCCAGATATTGTGAAGAGAGTGGATCCGTTTGCGTTGGCCATTTACGGATTAATCGTTTTCCCAAAGGTTCTTGGACATATAGAAGTTGCGGTAGTGGATTTCTTTGAAAAGTTGAGGCAAGGAATTAACCCCGTCCCGACTATCTTGGCCGAGACTTTTAGATCTCTAAGTAGTTGTAGAAGGAAAGGGGAAGGACGTTTTATCGGATGCACGCAGTTACTTAATGTTTGGATTCTGAGCCATTTCTGGAAAGTGGAGCGCACACCTTTCCACATGTTTTCAAAAACATTCTCTCCATTGGAAGCTTACCTTGGAAAAGATTGGCCAAAGGATGTCACCAAACAGCACTGGGTTTCAATTTTTCAAAACCTCCGCTCCGAAGATATAATTTGGAGAGCACCATGGATCCGTCCTTCGGTTCTGTTATACAAATGCAGAAGCCAAGATTGGGTGCCTTTACTCGGATTATGGGGAGGAGTTGGATATGCTCCGTTAATGGTTCAAAGGCAATTTGTTTCACAATAGTTCATATCAGCTACCGAAGGATTGGCACAGTCGGAGTTTGCTTTTATAGGTGAAGGTTATATGAAAAAAGCCCGAGAAACTGCAAAGTCTTGGAAGGAAATTTACGTAATGGAGTTAGCTCTGTATGCTGATACTATCACTCAAGATTATGACATATGGAGACAACGATGAGTGAATAGTCAATAAATCTCACTGATGGATTACACTTTCCAGAATCCTTTCTTAGAAGAAATACCGTCCGAACTGGAAATGGCAAGACATGAATTTGAACGTGAAAAGGCCACTGTTACGGGATATTAGTTCTCTTCAAAAGGAAAACTACCAGCTGAAGATCGATGTTCAAATTGAAAAATCCAGAACCGAGAAAGTCCAGAAAGAAGCTGAGATCATGAGAAATGACTTAAAGGATCTTCATTTGGAAAATAAGAAATTAAGAGGCACTATAAGGAATAGTGGGCTGGGAAAATCACCGGCAGAATGCAAGGAAGAACTAAGCAACATCAAAGGTGGGATGGAATTTTGGAGAGGGAAAGCGAAGAAGGAAGAGGAAAAAGATGCATGTGTTATGATGGAGTTAAGAAAGAAGAATGTTGAATACGAAACAGTGTCTGCAGAGTTAATGACTAGTCAGTCTGAGCGTCAAGAGCTAAGAGAGAAAATACGAGATTTAGAAAATACGCTGCAAGCTCATCAGCAACATTTGGATACTCTCCTAAAAGCCCTAGAAGAAAAGAATGGCCAACATGATAGAGACATTCGTGCCTACGAAAGAGCTCTCCAAGAAAAAGATCTGCATCTCGGCAGTTTGATAAATCAAATTTGCAAGGCGATTGTGCAAATACTGCAATTATAAGATGAAGCCGAAGCTCTCAGTTGCCATTTCCCTCCAAGCCAAAGATCAAGCATGTCGGAATTCCTAGAACTAGTGAAGAAATAAGGCGATGTGGCTAGGAAATTTGTGTAACTGTTAAATCATATATGGCAAAATGTTTTGTAATGGACTCTTTTGATTAATGAAATGCCTAAGTATGGGGCTATCTTGAAATCAACACCAAATTCTTGCATATTTATTCATGACTAACATCCATTTGTCATTTATCCATTCATCCATTCATTGCATGTGCATATCACCCTAATCATTCACTGAGGCTAAAATCGTATAATCCACAGTTGCGACACTACGAATCTGGAATCACGTCATTCTTATAGGAGGCGTCTAAGAGCTAGAACTATGGATGTTGAACTCAACGAAAGAATTGAAAGGATAGAAAGGATCCAAAGAGAGTTACAAGAGCAGTTAGCCAAGTCACAGCAGGAGGCAAGAGATCTGATGGTAAGAACTTGAGAGAAATCGCTCGAGCAAAAGGATCAAATGGCCAAAATGATGGAGATGATGACAGCTTTGGTAAAAGGAAAAGGACCCATGTAGAGCCCTGATATCATAGAACCCCTGTCAAGAGCTAATCAGGGCCCACTCCATTCCCCAGGATTCACTCCACCTCACGTTCATGCAATGCAAAGAGGATATCATCAAGGGGAACCTGCAGACCTGGAGCAACGACCTGCACCACCTGCTCAAGAGGGGCAAGGTATATTCGTATCGAACTCGGAGCTAATCCTACTGATCCAATTGTTCCAGATTTAGATGATCCGGTAGAAATAGCCAGGTTGAAAATGGATGATCATAATGCTCAGGATAAGTATAGGAGCCTGGAAGAATGGCTCAAGGCGATAGAATGTACCGAAGTCTTCTCTGCACTGAGTGCCAAAGAGCTCAGTTTGGTGCCCGATCTGGTTCTGCCTCTAAAATTTAAAGTGCCAGATTTTGAAAAATATGATGAAACGAGATGCCCAAAGGCGCATCTCATCATGTTTTGTCGGAAGATGACTGGTTAAGTGAATGAGGATAATTTGCTCATACACTGTTTCTAAGATAGCTTGGTTGGATCAGCTCTTCGATGGTATAATTAACTCAGTAGAGAAAGGATCCGATCATGGAAAGACTTAGCATCAGCATTTTGTGAACAATACAAGCATGTATCCGACATGGTGCCAGGTCGACTAACTCTGCAGATGATGGAAAAGAAGCCGACGGGGACTTTTAGACAATATGTGCAAAGATGGAGGGATATCTCAGCCCAAGTAGAACCCCCATTAACTAAAACTGAGAGAACGGTCCTCTTTATCAACACTTTGAAAGCGCCGTTTTACGATAAATTGGTAGGAAGCGCCACGAAAGACTTCGCAGATATTGTAATATCCGGGGAACTTATAAAGAATGCCATCAAGAGTGGAAGGATGGAAGGTCCCGAGAGTTCAAAAAGGGCAGTACCGATAAAGAAAAAAAAGGCAGAAACCCATATGGTGGGGACTGAGAGCCACTATACTTCTAATTCGTACCCAACCCAATCACGACCTCGATATGGCCCACCTCCAAACTTCTATTTTCCTCCCCAAAGCTCTTACTATCAATTACCTCCTCCTTACCCCGTCTACGCCATAAATAACCAAAGACCACTCGCCATGTTCCCACCAAATACCATGCCTGCTCAAAGCCAACCCAAAAATGAACAAAGACTGACAAGACCCAATCCTGAAAAACCTCAATTCACCCCTATTCTCGTGTCATATGGAGAGCTCTACCCAAAACTATTGGAAAAACAATTAATATCCCCACATTATATGGCACCCCTAAAGCCTCCATACCCAAAATGGTACAATTCTAATGCTAGTTGCATGTACTACGCTGGAAACCAGGGGCATTCTACAGAAAATTGTCTTGCCTTTAAAAGGAGGGTTCAAGGTCTTATTGATGCAAGCATTTTACGATTTGATGGTACTAGTAATATGGCTGGAAATACGCTCCCTAACCATACTGAAGGGAACGTGAGCGCGGTGACAAAGAAAGACAAGTGGCGAGCCAAAAGTTGTGTTTCTGAAATAAAGACACCTTTGTGGAAGGTATGTGAAATAATGGCTGAGAAGGGTTTGTTTTGTCCACTCAACAGAAGTTTCAAGGAAGAAAGTACAAAAGGTCAAAGTTTTTGTGTCTTCCATGGCATAGAAGGGCATGACATCCAGTCTTGTGAGGGATTCAAAAAATTACTTCAAGACATGATGGACAACAAGGAAGTCGAGATCTTTAATAGAGTGGAAGAGGCCGATGAAGGAGAAATATGCGCTTCTGATAATCAATCATTAGGTTCCCCTTATAACGTCGATCGACCTTTGGTAATCTATTACGAGGCAAAAAAAGGAAAAAGTAAAACAAAATGATAATTGAAGTACCATCTCCTTTCCCTTACAAGGACAACAAGGCGGTACCATGGAAATATGATGTCAATATTATCATACCCGAATGTGAAAAATCCAAAGCTACGACTGGAAGTGTTGGTGAAGTGGGACAGTTTACCCGCAGTGAGAGATGTTATTCTCCTGATGTGGTTGAACCAAGGAAGAAAACTGGTGACTCGAACCAAAAAGGAAAGGCACCGATGCATGAGGCTGAGGTCGAGTTTGAAACTCCGTCCGAACAAGAAGTTAAAAAGCCTGTAAATGAAGAGGAAGCACATGAATTCTTGAAGTTCATTAAGCACAGTGAATATAACATCGTAGAATAATTAAACAAGCAACCGGTTCGAATCTCAGTATTATCCTTACTATTGAATTCAGAACCACATCAGAATGCTTTGATGAAAGTGTTAAACCAAGATTATATGGCGAGCAACATATCTGTTGAAAAGCTTGGTAGGTGGGTGAACAACTTGAATGCGGATAATTTTATCTCTTTCAGTGACGATGAAATACCGCCAAATGGTAGGGGCTCCGTAAAAGCATTGCATATCACAACCAGTTGCAAGGGTTATATAATACTGAATGTGCTCATTGACAAAGGATCTGCACTCAATGTCATGCCTTTGGCCACACCTTCCAGGATGCCAGTTGATATGTCTTATCTAAGGCCTTGTTATTCCACAGTAAGGGCATTTGATGGGACACGACGAGAGGTCATGGGAAAGATTAAAATTCCTCTAGAAGTGGGCCCATGTACATATGATATCGAGTTCCAGGTCATGGACATTACACCTTCGTATAATTACCTTTTAGGGAGGCCTTGGATCCATTCTGCTGGGGCAGTTCCTTCATCTCTCCATCAAAAAGTAAAGTTTATCATGGATAGCCGCTTGGTCACGGTCGCTGGTGAAGAAGACATTGTTGCATCTATCTCTACTGACGCACCCTACATTGAAGTAAACAAAGATGCAATAGAATGTTCCTTTCGTTCCTTCAAATTTATCAATGCTACATTTGTTGCTGAAGGAAATAGCATTCCTACACCAAGCTGTCAAGGAATACCAAGATGAGAATTAAGCTGACTATGGGAAAGGGAGCCCGAGTGAAGAAAGGTTTGGGAAGAAATCAGCAAGGGATAGTTAGAGCACTAAAACCAGTATATCACAAGGCTCGATACGGTTTAGGATTCAAGCTGGATATGCGACAAAGAAGAAAATAGTTGCAGAAAGATCAAGAAAGGAGGATTGCAAGAGCCTCAGGCCGAGAATTGGAATGGGAGCCCATAGCGTATCCTACTTAGTCAAAAACATTTACATCTGCAGGAATGATGTACCCAGGGCGAGATAATACATGAAGCACGCTGCCATTAATTGAAAGGGGTCTTCAGAACGTCAGTATAAATGTTATTGACAAAGGAGATTATGCAATTAAAGATGTTTCAATGATACGCCCTTGTCCTCCTGGATTCGTTTTGAACAATTGGACTGCTGTGGACCTTCTTGTAGTTTCTAAGTCCTCTCCAGAGTAATGCTCAATGTTAACTCTCTTTTTTTGTGTGCCCCTAAGTAATAGTGGGATTCTTTTATAAGAGCTTATGTTTGCTCTTTATCATTTAAATGAACATTAATGGAGATGCATTTTGTCATAGTCTTTTCATTCTCATTAACTTCATAATTATTCCCCCTTCTCATAGTTTGTCCTTACATGTATCTCATATCATGCCATAACATTATGTTTTTTTTATTCCCATACCTTGATGCCTCTCTATAGTTTTCTTTTCCATTCACCTTTCAGGTGCTCAGATATCAACAACATGAGCAATCCCGTTATAAGTCCTGAAATCGATTTCGAGAAAGCTATTTGTTTAGGAGAATTCGAAGCTGAGGAAAATGTTGAAGATTATGTTTCGTCTCCTGACTTACTAAGAATGATAGAACAAGAAGATAAACAGATTCTACCCCATCAAGAATCTGTTGAGACAGTAAACTTGGGAAATGAAGAAAAGAGGCAAGAAGTGAAGATTGGGACCTCCATTTCAGAGAATACCAAACATGATTTGATCGCTTTGCTTCGTGAGTACAAAGATGTATTTGCATGGTCGTATCAGGACATGCCAGGGTTGAACGAGGATGTAGTGGTTCATAGACTCCCACTAAAACCAGAATGCAAACTCATTCAACAGAAGCTAAGACGAATGAGACCTGAAATGCTGTTAAAGATAAAAGAAAAAGTCAAGAAAAAATTTGATGTTGGCTTCTTACAAGTCTCTAAATATCTAGAACAGGTAGCAAACATAGTCCCAGTACCGAAGAAAGACAGCAAGGTACGAATGTGCGTGGATTATTGCGATCTGAATCGAGCACGCCGAAGGATAATTTTCCTTTGCCACACATTGATACGTTGGTGGATAATATAGCAAAACATTCTTTATTTTCTTTCATGGATGGATTCTCGGGCTATAATCAGATAAAGATGGCTCCCGAGGATATGGAGAAAACTACCTTCGTAACGATGTGGGGAACATTCTGCTATAAGGTGATGCCGTTCGGATTAAAGAATGCTGGGGCAACATATCAGAGGGTCATGGTGATGTTGTTCCATGACATGATGCACAAAAAAATAGAAGTCTACATTGATGATATGATTGCCAAATCTCGGGGGGAAAGAGAGCATGTTGGGAACCTCAGGAAATTGTTCGAAAGACTAAGAAAGTTCCAGTTGAAGCTTAATCCGGCCAAGTGTATGTTTGGGGCTACCTCGGGAAAATTACTAGGCTTCATTGTTAGTAAGAGAGGTATTGAGGTTGATCCAAATAAGATAAAAGCCATACAAGAACTACCACCTCCGCGCACACAAAAAGAAGTCAGAGGATTTTTAGGGAGGTTGAACTACATCGCTCGGTTCATTGCTCAACTTACCAACCAGTGTGACCCAATTTTTCGACTCCTTCGAAAACACAATCCTGGAGAATGGAACGATGAGTGTCAAGTGGCTTTTGATAAGTTAAAACAGTATTTGTCTAGCCCCCCGGTGCTAGTATCGCCAACTCTCGGGAGACCATTAATATTGTATCTAACTGTGTTCGAAAACTCAATGGGTTGCGTACTGGGGCAACATGATGAGTCAGGGAAAAGAGAAAGGGCGATTTACTACCTCAGCAAGAAGTTCACAGAGTATGAAGCAAATTACCCATTAATTGAAAAATTCTGTTGTGCTTTGGTCTGGGTAGTTCGAAGGCTCAGACAATATATGTTGTGTCATACGGCGTGGTTAATTTCAAAGCTAGACCCAATAAAGTATATGATGGAATCACCTGCACTCTCAGGAAGAATGGCATGATGGCAGATCTTACTATCGGAGTACGACATCGTATATGTGAGTCAAAAGTCAATAAAGGGGAGCGCGATAGCTGACTTCTTAGCAACTCGAACAACGGAAGAATACGATCCATTGAGATTTGATTTTCCAGACGAAGACTTGATGTGCATTACAGAAAAAGAATGTGAGTCGTCAAAAGAGAAATCATGGAAGATGAGCTTTGATGGTGCATCGAATGCATTGGGGCATAGGAATGGAGCAGTCTTAGTGTCACCATTATCTGCTCACTGCCAGATTAAATTTCTTCTGTACCAATAATGTAGCAGAATATGAGGCTTGCATCATGGGACTTCATGCAGCTATTGAACGATACATCGAAATCTTAGAGGTGTACGGGGACTCAGCGTTGGTGATTTACCAAATCCGTGGAGATTGGGAAGTGAGAGATTCAAAATTAGTTAAATATCGTGATCTAGTTGCAGAACTGGTTAAAGAATTCAAAGAAGTAACTTTTAATTACTTCCCACGAGAAGAAAACCAGTTGGCTGATGCCCTGGCCACTTTGGCTTCAATGTTCAAAGCAAACAGAGAAACAGAAATAATGCCTCTCACAATGAGCATATATGAGGTCCCTGCACATTGTTTTAGCATTGAAAAAAAGAAAGATGGACGGCCATGGTTCCAAGATATCTTAGAATATGTCAAGAATCAAAGGTATCCCGAGCAAGCAAATGAGAACGACAAAAGAACAATCAGAAGAATGGCAGTGGGATTTGTCCTTGATGGGGATACCCTGTACAAAAGAGAAAAAGTTCAAGTGCTCTTGAGATGCGTGGATGCTGTTGAAGCCAGAAAAATACTCGAAGATGTCCATGAAGGAATTTGTGGGATGCATGCCAATGGTTTCACTATGGCTAAGCAGATTATGAGACTCGGTTATTACTGGCTGACGATGGAAAACGACCGCATTAGTTACGCACGAAAGTGCCACAACTGTCAAATTTATGGCGATAAAATTCATGCAGCCCCTTCGCCCCTTCATGTCATGACTTCTCCGTGGCCTTTTTCTATGTAGGGCATGGATGTTATAGGGCCAATTTCCCCAAAAGCTTCTAATGGGCATCGATTCATTTTTGTGGTTATAGATTACTTCACAAAATGGGTAGAAGCCGCTTCATTTGCTAATGTGACGAAGGCAGCAGTTTGCAAGTTCTTAAAAAAGGAAATCATATGTCGATACGGTTTGCCTGAGAGAATTATTTCAGATAACGCTTTAAATCTGAACAACAAGATGATGAAAGAAGTGTACGAGCAATTTTAAATAAAGCATCATAATTCCTCACCCTATCACCCAAAGATGAACGGAGCAGTAGAAACGGCTAACAAAAATATTAAGAGGATTATTGGGAAAATGATCGAGACATATAAAGACTGGCACGAGAAGCTACCATTCGCTTTGTATGCATATCGCACATCTGTGCGGACATCTACAGGAGCAACTCCTTTCTCTCTGGTCTATGGAATGGAAGTTGTGCTGCCCATCGAAGTTGAGATCCCCTCTCTACGAGTCTTAATGGAGTCGAAACTAGAAGAATCAGAATGAGTTCGAGCTCGGTATGACCAGCTAAATCTTATCGAAGAAAAAGGCTTGAAGGCAATCTGTCATGGACAGATGTACCAGAAGAGAATGATCAAGGCCCATGACAAGAAGGTGCGGCCAAGAGAATTCCGCGAGGGAGAACTCGTACTGAGAAAGATTCTCCCAATACAAAAAGACTTTCGAGGAAAATAGGCACCAAATTGGGAAGGGCCATACGTCGTAAAGAAGGCTTTCTCGGGTGGAGCTTTGATTCTCACTGAGATGGATGGGAAGGAGTTACCTAATCCAGTGAACTCAGATGCCGTGAAAAAGTACTATGCCTAAAAAAAAGAGATCAAGATGAAAACCCGAAAATGGCGTCTTGATAAAAAAAAAAGAGGAAAAGAGATCAAGATAAAAACCCGAAAAGGGCGTCTTGATAAACAAAAAGGATTAGGATGAAAACCTGGAAGGGTGTCCTAATGAAGGGGGTTCGGACATAAGGAGCAAGACGATTTGAACAGGAAGTCGTGTGGTGAGATTATAATATTTGAAGCATTCTTGGAAGCTCAAAATCTTCTACACAAAAAGCCGTGCTCGAAAAGATCCAGGATGAAGAAACGTGGAGTAATTCATGCGTTGAATATCTAGAGCATTTGTGACAATTGAATATGCTTTCCTTTCTTTATAATGTTTTCTTTATTGAACTTTTCCTTGTCAACTTTTTTTTATTGTTGCTTTTGAAATAAAAATGAACGTGAGATATTCCTTTCATACCTACTTTGCCATTTTCATGCATCTCATTTATGGTTTATTTAAATGATAAATAGTGAAATGACATACTCTAAACAAAAGGAATGTTGAGCATTACTCGGATGAGAATTTGGTAATTACAAGAGCTTCAAAGCAAGGACAAAGTTCAACAAGGGGCAAAAAGGTGATATACGAGAAACGCAGATTACTCGTAAAGCTTGAGGACGGGTACAAAACCTGAAAAGAAAGTCAAGAATCGAAGCAATGAATGCAGTTCATCATGAAAGTCGTAACGAAAAGGGATATGTGACAAATAAATCCAGGGCGCATGGCATGATCATGTAGGCATAAAAGCATTTAAGACAAACATGTGCATATCATGATAATATTATGCATGACATATACAGGTACTCCAGTAAAGCAAGAGGTTTTGATGATAGCTGTACCGAACCAAGGAAAAGGAAGACATTCGATTCCCACCAGATGATATGTTTTGAAATTCTGATACTTTTTTAAAATTATTTCATTTCGGTTTTTCAAAAAATCAACTCATATTGCGAGAGGTGAATTGAGCCTCAGGTCACACGTTGAGGTATTTTTCAATTTCCATTTTTCAAAAAATCAACTCATATTGCGAGAGGTGAGTTGAGCCTCGGGTCACACACTGAGGTATTTTTCAATTTCTGATTTTCAAAAAAATCAACTCATATTGCGAGAGGTGGGTTGAGCCTCAGGTCACACGTTGAGGTATTTTCAATTTCTGTTTTTCAAAAAAAATCAACTCATATTGCCAAAACTGAGTTGAGCCTCAGGTCACACGCTGAGGTATTTTTCAAATTCTGTTTTTCAAAAAAATCAACTCATATTGCGAGAGGTGAGTTGAGCCTCGAGTCACACGCTGAGGTATTTTCAATTTCTATTTTTCAAAAAAATCAACTCATATTGCGAGAAATGAGTTGAGCCTCAGGTCATACGTTGAGATATTTTCAATTTTTGCTTTTCAAAGATCAACTCATAATCCGAGGAGTGAGTTGAGCTTCGGGTCGCATGATGAGCTATTTTCGATTTCTGTTTTTCAATAAAAATAAAGAATAAGGATTGGACAATCGAACAAAATTTAGCTCTTTTAAGTCTTTGCTCTCAGCGATGAGCAAAGAGGGGCAGCTGTAAGCACTAAATTTTGCTCGGCTTAACTATGTATTTAATTTTCAAAATTTAAAAAAATTTAAAAAAATTGAAAAAATAAAAAAATTTTACATTTTGACCCCTAAACTTTCCTTAAATTACCTTTCAGCCCCTAAACTTTCCAATATTATATTTTGACCCCTCATCTTTCTTGAAATTACACTTTGACCCTGCCTATTTTGCTGTGTTTGCAGTTCAATCCTTCTATCAAAAAATCTCCAAAAATCTGGCGGATTTCGCGCACCCACCCCCGATTTTCTGGCCACCGGCCTAAGGGATGGCCTCCATTCCCCCTAGCCACCTAATACCTGCAAAAACAACATTATAAAAGGGAATTTTTCTCCAAAAATCAAACCCCCCACATTTTCAACAAAAACAACCCGAAAAAAAAGAGCAAAAAAGAGAAGGAAAAGAGAAGAAAAGAAGAAGAAGAGAAGAGGGAGAAGGAGAAAGAGAAGGCGTCGCACCCCCGACGAGGAAACCGTGACGGTGTCGACGGCGGCGGCGGTTGAAGAAGAAGAAGAAAGGAGAAGAAGAAAGAAGAAGAAGAAGAAAAAGAAAGAAAAAGAAAAAAAGGAAAAAAATATAATTTTTTTTAAAATAGTCGGGCCGACCCGACTCGACCCGTGCGACCCAAACCCGACCCGCACAACCCACACCCAGCAGGCCCAAGTCCCAATGGCCCATAAAGAAACAAAAAAAAAAGAAAAGGAAAAAAGAGGGCCCAATGCAGCAGCCCAAAGAAGAAGAAAAAAAAATAAAGCAACCCAATATCTATTACCAGCAGCAGCCCAAAGAAGAAAAAAGAGCAGCCCATTCTTCAAGCCCAATTTTTTTTGGTAATCTTTTAACCCATTTTAAATTTATACATATGTATTTCGATGACATCTCTTGTTTAATTTTATTGGTATTTTTAAATATTTTTCTTTCTTAATTTTTTTAAAAAAATTATTATATTCATTCTATTTACAATTTTAATAATTTTAATAAATAAGGCAACGAATCAGTTTAACACTAAGTTGTTGATTTCATTGCTATGTTGGGTGAATATTATCGGTTCGTGTTAAATACGATACATCCTTCTAAAAATAAAAAAAAATTCTCGGGTTTTAAAATAAAATGATTATTTTTAGTTATTTTTTAATTACCAAAATTTCATTTTTAGATTATAATATGTCAATATGTAATTTATCAAAAAAATTGTGTTTCAAAATTCTCGTATTTTCAAAAATCTCAAGTTTCAAAATTTTCGTGTTTTTAAAATTTTCGTTTTTTTCCAAAAAATTCTCGAGTTTCAAAAATTTTCATGTTTCAAAAATTTTCGTGTTTCAAAAAATTCTTGCATTTCAGAATTTTCGTGTTTTCAAAAATTCTCGTGTTTTAAAATTTTCGCGTTTTCAAAAATTTCGTGTTTTCAAAAATTTTCTTGTTTTTAAAAATTCTTGTGTTTCAATTGGATCACGATTAAATATTAAATTGAATTTGTATTTTTGAAAATTAAGACAACACGCGTTTAACGAGATACCAATTTTAGACGTCGCGAGAGTGCTAATACCTTACTCGCGGGTAACTAACTCCTGAACCCTATTTTTCTCTGGAATTTTGATGTAGAACTAAACTCGGCCTTTTTTTAAGAAAATTCAAAAAATAATTTTTCTTTTAAAAAAGGAGGATTTATTAGGCGTCCGATCATACCTAGAAAAAAAAAAGATCGGTGGCGACTCTCTCTTTTTTTAATAAATCGAAATTCTGTTTTCAAATGTTTAATAATTTTCTCAATTAGCGCCCGTACTAAATTTTAAGTCGCTACACATACTTTTATACATGAATTTTTCTTTTCTTTCTCTTCGATTATCAAAACAAAAATTAATGAAGGGGGCGGTGGAAATTTAATATTTTCTTTCTTTTTGTACTGAATTTTAATTTTTACAAGTCTATTTACTTATTTATTTTTACTAAACTCTTCTTGCATGACAACTTCTTGTTTAGAATAGTTCTTTCTCTATATAATATTTTTTGTCATTCAAAAAATTAATTATTGTTTAGAATAGTTTTGGTTGAATATGAAACGAAAAATGAAATAGCAATTAAAGAAAGTCAGCTAGAAGATTTTCAGATAAGGAACAGCTTTTTGGGCTCATTATTCATTATTTATTTATTTCAAAGTTAAAAGGACAAATCAGTTAACTCAATTACACAATAAACTTAGTAACCTTTAGCACGATACAATCACACAATTAGTTTATGCAAATTGATTTCAATGGAGGTAGGTCCATGTATTGTGATATATATATATATATAAAACAAACAAAATTTTGAGCCTCCAATTTTGATTAAACCAACTTATGAAATTCGTTACCACACTCGTTGAAATTAATGCCGACATTTGTCGAAACATGTGCATTGTGGTGACTTTTTTGGCTGTGTCAAAGCTTCATGGCAACTTTTACCTTTTTTTCTCTTTATATTCTTAAATTCCATTAAATATATATTTTAAAGATTTTTTAAAGTAAGTGCAATTTTATATCTGGGTGTTGTCAATTTTTTTTGAGAAATACTATTTCAGGTTATTCTTGAAACGTTTTATTCTAAGTGTTTTAAATTTTAGATCTTTTCTAGAGCAACAACTCTTGCTTATAATAGTTGTTGTTTAGAATAACGGTTATTCGAGAATAATTATGTCCAAAACATGGTTTTAGTTAGAATAGTTGTCATCTAACGTAGTTGTTATTTTAGAACAACTCGTTGAGAATAACTAAAATTCATAACAGCTGTAATGGCCGATTTTTGCCCGGGCCGGAATAAACCAAAACAGAATAAATAAATGTCTATTTAAATGTCCTTTTACAAATAACCCAACACCTAAATGGACTAACTCAGCAGCCCAAATTAAGCCTAAACCAAATAACCCAATACAGACCCCAACTAAATAGATGGCCCAAAACCAACTTATAAACCACTAAAGTGACCCAATAACCCTAAACGGGCCTAGAACCTAAACCAGCCCACAAAGGCCCAGACTCAAAACAGTCTCAGCAACTTAGGGTTTTCAGGAAACCCTCGCGCCGCAGCCTCGTACCCAGACCGATCGTCGCAATCCTCGTCTGGCCTTTGATCACGCCTCCGCCCGCGAGTCACGCCACCATTAACGCGCTTCATCGCCACGATCTCCGCCTTTCACCTGCACAAAAAAGGAAGGAACGCAACAACAATTGCAAAACAGTGGCAAAAATCTTTTGTTTCCTTTTATTTTGTCATTTCGAAGGCTATAAAAGCCTTCCAAAATCTGTAAACGGAGGGGGAACACAATATACAGATAGATATATACGAAAATACAATACAAAAAAGAAAATAAAAGAAAGAACAAGGTTTTTTTTTCTCTTTCTATTATTCATTTCCTGAATCCATTTTTTTATTTTTCTTTATTTTTAGTTTTTTTTCGCTCATATAAGAGTTAAAGCATATTAAAGAAAAAAAAAAGAGAAGAAAATCTTACATTTTTGAGCTTGCAGGAAGCCGATCGAAGACATCAATCTGACGATCCCTGAGCTTACAGGGATCATATTGAAAATAGCAGATCTGACAATTCCTGAGTTTGCAGGAAGCAGATCGAAGCCACCAGCCCTATCTCCCTGACCAGCAGTGGAATAGGTCAAAGATTGTAGATCTTGTCACCCTAAGCAGTAGGGAACCAAGATCGAGCGGCAAGTCTTGTCTCCCTAAGCAGTAGTGGAACAGATTTAAGCCACCGGCCCTATCTCCCTGACCAGCAGTAGAATAGGTCAAAAATTGTAGATCTTGTCACCCTAAGCAGTAGGGAACCAAGATCGAACGGCAAGTCTTGTCTCCCTAAGCAGTAGTGGAACAGATTTAAGCCACCGGCCCTATCTCCCTGACCAGCAGTAGAATAGGTCAAAAATTGTAGATCTTGTCACCCTAAGAGTAGGGAACCAAGATCGAACGGCAAGTCTTATCTCCCTAAGCAGTAGTGGAACAGATTTAAGCCACCAGCCCTATCTCCCTGACTAGCAGTGGAATAGGTCAAAGATTGTAGATCTTGTCATCCTAAGCAATAGGGAACCAAGATCGAACAGCAAGTCTTGTCTCCCTAAGCAGTAGTGGAACAGATTTAAGCCACCGGCCCTATCTCCCTGACCAGCAGTGGAATAGGTCAAAAATTGTAGATCTTGTCACCCTAAGCAGTAGGGAACCAAGATTGAACGGTAAGTCTTGTCTCCCTAAGTAGTAGTGGAACAGATTTAAACCACCGGCCCTATCTCCCTGACCAGCAGTGGAATAGGTCAAAGATTGTAGATCTTATCACCCTAAGCAGTAGGGAACCAAGATGGAACGACAAATCTTGTCTCCCTAAGCAGTAGTGAAACAGATTTAAGCCACCGGCCCTATCTCTCTGACCAGCATTGGAATAGGTCAAAGATTGTAGATCTTGTCACCCTAAGAAGTAGTGGACCAAGATCGAACGACAAATCTTGTCTCCCTAAGCAGTAGTGGAACAGATTTAAACCATCAGTCTGGTGATCCCTGAGTTTGTAGGGATCAGATTGAAAATATCAGATCTGGTCTCCCTGAGTTTACAGTGGAGCAGATCAAAAGATAGTGGATACTGCCTTCATGAAGTTAAAGCTATCAAACTTACTGAAATCAAGATGAAATTCCAGTACCCCTGAAGATGCAGTTCAGATTAGAAGCATTTGAAGAAGACGAGGATCAAGAAGACGAGGCTTGGCCAAGACTGGGCAAAATTGGTCCTTCTATTGTCTTTGCTCTATTCTCGTTACACGACAATGAGCAAAGAGGGGCAGCTGTAATGGCCCATTTTTGCCTGGGCCGGAATAAACCAAAACAGAATAAATAAATGTCCATTTAAATGTCCTTTTACAAATAACCCAACACCTAAATGGACTAACTCAGCAGCCCAAATTAAGCCTAAACCGAATAACCCAATATACACCCCAACTAAACAGATGGCTCAAAACCAACTTACAAACCACTAAAGTGACCCAATAACCCTAAACAGACCTAGAACCTAAACCAGCCCACAAAGGCCCAAACTCAAAATAGTCTCAGCATCTTAGGGTTTTCAGGAAACCCTTGCGCCACAGCCTCGCACCCAGACCGATCGTCGCAATCCTCGTCTGGCCTTCAATCACGCCTCCGCCCGCGAGTCACGCCACCATTAACGCACTTCATCGCCACGATCTCCGCCTTTCACCTGCACAAAAAAGGAAGGAACGCAGCAACAATTGCAAAACAGTGGCAAAAATCTTTTGTTTCCTTTTATTTTGTCATTTCGAAGGCCATAAAAGCTTTCCAAAATCTATAAACGGAGGGGGAACACAATATACAGAGAGATATATACGAAAGTACAATACAAAAAAGAAAATAAAAGAAAGAACAAGGTTTTTTTTCTCTTTCTATTATTCATTTCCCGAATCCATTTTTTTATTTTTCTTTATTTTTAGTTTTTTTTTCTCTCATATAAGAGTTAAAGCATATTAAAGAAAAAAAAGAGAAGAAAATCTTACATTTTTGGAATTCCCTGGGACATCGCCGAAAATCGTCCAGCGAGAGCAAATAGAGAGACTCTCTCTCTGATTTTTTTTTTTTTAAGAATGAGTGAAAATGATTTTTTTTGAATTTTTTTAAACTTATATAGTAACATCAAAACGACGTCGTTTTGGCTTAAGGCAATAAGCATCAAAACGGCGCCGTTTGACTGTTACCCGAAATCCGACCCGATTTGACCCGAAGGATCCGCGTGTTTTAAAATGGAAGGGTTATTTGCTTTTTTAACCCTTCCGCCTTTTTGACTGTTTTCAATTAAATCCTTTCTTTGTTTTTACTTGTAATTTTGCCGTTCAATTTTGATTTTATTTCAATTTAATCCTTTTTTTATTTGTTTTATTTTTTTAGATTATTCTAATATTATATTGAATTAAAATTATATTATATTTATATATTAATTTGTTTATAGTATAAAATTTATATATATATATATATATATATTTTTATGTATTGACCTTATATGTATTATTTTTAATTATTATATATATTATTTTACTTGTTTAATAATTTATATATTATTATATTTATATATTTATATATTTATTATTTATATTTGGTATATATATATTATTATGCTACATTATATTGTTTCTAAAACTTTATTTTATATAAAATTTATTTATATTATCTAATTTATTTTATTTTATTGTTATATTATGTATAATTAAATGTATTACATATACATATTTTCATTATTTATTATTTTATTTAATATTATTTTTATTACGTATTATTTTTTATATTATTATTATATTATATATATTTTATACATTATTCATTTTATAAATACGTTTTCTTTTATTTTATTATTTATTCACTATTTAATCTTGCATGAAAAATTCATATTTATTTAGTATTTTTAATGGTTTTATATATATTGCTTTATATATTTTATTTATCTATGTAATGTCCTTTTATTTATTTATTTATTTATTTATTATTTTATGATTACTATAGTATAGTTATTTTAGTTGTATTTTTATATCGTATGCTATTGTATTATAATTGTTTTTTTAATATTTGTGTATGATGGTTTATAAATGCAATATTGTCACATGGATTATTGTTTTTGCAAAATTAATACTTTATCTAAAAGTTTTTTTTTATAACGCAATGTTTTGGTATTTAGAAATTCCGGAAATAGTGTCCAATCGTGCTAGGTTGCGATTTTCCGTTTGGCTAAATAACTAAATACCCTTTTAATAAATCTCGTAAATTATGAGACGACTTTAATTACGAGGGTTTAAAAAATGTCTTGTCCAATCGTGCTGGATGTGATGTTTATATTCTTTCGGAATAAAGAAATCTCAAGTTTCAAATAAAAAAACTTATTCTTGAGAACTCAAAATGTTGTATCCTAACTTATTGGATGTGACGTTTTGTGTCTTGAGGTAAGAATTTTCTAAAATAAAGATGCACCTAACTTCAAGGTTATAAAATACTGTAGATCAAAATCAAATGTTTTAAAATGAAACGTTTTACAAGGTGATCCAATCACACCTAAGTAAAAAAGGATTGGTGGCGACTCCCATTTTGTTTTTAAAGTCGATCCTCGTTTTCTAAACCCGATTTTTAAAATGGTTTCGACAACAGCTATTGTTTAGAATAATGATTGTCGAAACCATTTTTTTAAAAAAGGTCAACTTTGATTTTGAAAACGAAAACGAATATGGGAGTCTCCACCAATCTTTGTTATGAGGTGTGATCGGATCACCTTGTGATTTGATCGTTTTAATAAGAGGTTTGATTTATTAAAACAATGTTTTTTTCGACCTACAAAAATCCAAAAAATGAGTTCAGGAGTCGCTTACGCACGAGGAAGGGTTAGCACCCCTGTTACGCCCAAAATTAGTACCTAATTGATTATTTGATGTCTTTATGTCGAAAGTTAAAAAAACTCGAAAAGAATTTAAACTACGATCCCTCTTTGTATTATGTCATTTTTGCTTACAAATTACTTAAATAAATCAAAATAAACATTAAAGACCCTCTCGTTTCAAGATAATGAAATCTTGTATCCTTTTAAGTTAGGAAACGATATTTCAAATCTTCGAGCATAAGCTTGCCTTTGTTTCTTATTTTGAAATCTTATGGATTTCGAAATTTAAAAAGATATTCGGTTATTTAGGTTTAATGAGGAAATCGAAACCCCGTAAATTAGGGTACGTTTCTCAAACTTCCCAAATACCAAACATTGCCTATTTTGAAAATTTGTTTGATTAATATTAGGTATAATGTTTAAACAATATACTTATTTTGTTTAAAAATACTACATTAATAAATAAATATATATCCAAACTTAAAGTGTAGTATGATGATAAATGGAATATTTTAATGATACGAACATGATTGTAATAATAACAATTATATTAATGATCGAATTGTATAATCAATAAAATAAAATATGAAATCTTAAAAATAAAACAAAATGAAATGAAAAATGCATGATAATAATAATAAAAACTAAATAAACAATAATCTTAAGAATAAAAATAATAAAAATAATATAGCAACAAAAATGCAAAAATAAAAGATATATTATAATGGAAATATTAATTTAAGGAATTAATCAACAAAATAAATAAAGTAATTCTAAATAAAAAGTGAAAATGAAAAGTGTTTAATGAAAATGAGATACAAATAATATCCAATTTAAATATTTAAAATGGGAGAATAATAAATAAATAGATGGAATAAATAATAAACAACATAAAATTTAAATATTTAAAAGTAAAAGTAAAAGATATATATATATATATATATATATATATATATAAGTAAAACGAGTAAATAATGTATTGTCTAACTTAAGCGTTTAAAAGGTAATAGAATGATAGATAAATAAAATAAATATACATAATATTAGATTTAAATGCTTCAAGTGTAAAAGAAAGATGAATAAATTGATAAATTGATAAAACAATTATAATTAATAACAAATTTAAATGTTTAAAGGAATAATGAACAAATAAGTCAATAAATTCAGTAGATATGAGAAGTACTAAGTTTAGGTATTTAAAAAAATATTATTAACTTAAGGTATTAAAAAAGAATAATAAATAAATGAATATGTGAAACAAATATGGGTGCTATGGATTTTAAATAAAAATACAAGGTAATAGAATAAACAAATAATAATAAAGTAAAAGAAATAAATTAATAAATGAATAAATTTGTAAAAAGGCTGAAACCAATTAAATAAAGGATTCAATTGAAATTTAAACGAAATTAGGAGTATAAATTACGAATAAATAAAAATTGGAAGCTAATAAGGACCAAAATATGACGCGTGCAAAGAATGGGGAACTAATTGGGAAAATATTCCCAGCCCTTATGCGCGGCGTTTCAGTATGGACCAGAGTGAAGCAAATGCAAAATTATGTGGCAAGATTTAAAAAATAAAATAAAATAAAAACAAACAAGGGCCGAATTGCAATGCGTCGCAAAAGCGGAGGGACCGTGTGCGCAAATAGCCCATTTTCCAAAGAAACACGCGGATCCCCTGGAGAGGGTCGGGTCGCGCGCGGGTCATCTCCAAAACGACGCCGTTTTGGCGCTAAAACACCCAAGGTGAAACGCCGTCATTTCACTAGCTTTATAAAAGTCAAATTTTTTTTAAAAAAAAAATCATTTCTCCTTTCTTTCAAAAAAAAAAACAGACTCTCTCTAAATCCTCTTTGCCTCTCCGTCTCCGACCTAGGGTTCCGGCATTGGACCATCGTGACAGCCTCCGGTCACCGGCAAAGGCGCCGCCATACGCGGTGGCTGGAAAGCCAAAAAGGCACCTTTTCGAAGCCGGTTACGTGCAGGACGCAGATCTGAGGTCTAAACGACGTTGTTTCAGTGCCTAAATGCACGGCCTAACACGACACCGTTTTCATTCTGTATATAAGGCCAAAATTTTTTTAAAAAATCATTTTTCACCAAAGTTTTTAAAAAAACAGAAAAAGGCTTTCCCTTTTCTCTCTGAGACAATCTAGATTCTGGCCGCAGAGACCACCGGAGGCCCGTCGCTGCTCCGCCGCAGCTCCGCCGTGGACGGCGGTCGGACTCCCCAGGTATACTTTTTTTCTTTTTTTTTTTACCGTATTTTATCACGTATATATATAGTTTAAAAAATAATAATAAAACCTTTATGCATGTATAAACAATTTCGAATAAAACAAAAAGAAAAGAAAAAGGAATAAAAGAAAATACAATGGACCTTTGCTGATCTTTTTTTGTATTGATTTCGTCTGTATTCGTAAAAAAATGTAGGAGACCAATACAGAGGCCTTCCTTTTTGGTTTTATAGCCGAAAAATCGAAAATAAATAAAAAAAATACAATGTTTTCTTTTTTGTTATCCCTCTTTGCTGGCTTTTGTTTTGCTTCTTTGTTTACAGGTGAAACTGTTGTGGAGGCCCGAATGCATGGGGTGACGTGGAAGCCCGAGCGCGTGGGGGCTGCGGAGGGGCGCGTGTGGGGGGAAGAGCGGCGGTACTGGGAGGTACTAGAAACCTCTAGGGTTTCTGGAAATGTTAGAATGTTTGGGCCATTTGGGCCTTGTTTGGCATTTTTGTATTGGGCTAAAATTTGGGCTTCGGGTTTGTATTTGTAAAAAAAGAAACTGGACATTAGTGGGTTTTTTATTTTGGTTCTGGACTGTTAAATTTGGGCTGTTGTTATTGTTTTATTTTGGTTTTTTTTATTTTTTTATTTTGTTTTTTGGTTTAAATGGGTCCCGGGCGAAAATGGGCTCTTATAATTATTATTAATTTAAAGCTTGTTATTTTAAAATTTTTAGAGAAACCTTCTAGCATACTATTTTCAATTTTTTAAGAGAAAAATTGTCATATTTTTCTATAATATACTTACTTTTATACACGTTTTTTTCTTTTCTTTCTCTTCTCTTATCAAAATAAAAATTAATGAAGAGGGCGGTGGAAATTTAATATTTTTTTTCCTTTTTTTACTGAATTTTAATTTTTACAAGTATATAATTGTTCTATTTACTTATTTATTTTACTAAACTCTTCAGTAGCATGAGAACTTCTTGTTTAGAATAGTTCTATATAATATTTTTTCTTCAGATAAAGAATAATATATTTCAAAAAATTGTGCTACCAAAAATATCTCTTTCAAAAAATTAATTATTGTTTAGAATAGTTTTGGTTGAATATGAAATGAAAAATGAAATAGGCAATTAAAGAAAGTCAGCTAGAAGATTTTCAGATAAGGAACAACTTTTTGGGCTCATTATTTATTATTTATTTATTTAAAAGTTAAAAGGACAAATCAGTGAACTCAATTACACAATAAACCTAGTAACCTTTAGCACGATACAATCACACAATTAGTTTATGCAAATTGATTTCAATGGAGGTAGGTCCATGTATTGTGATATATATATATAACAAGCAAAAATTTGAGCCTCCAATTTTGATTAAACCAACGTATGAAATTTGTTACCATACGTTGAAATTAATGCCGACATTTGTCGAAACATGTGCATTGTGGTGACTTTTTTGGCTGTGTCAAAGCTTCATGGCAACTTTTACCTTTTTTTCTCTTTATATTCTTAAATTCCATTAAATATATATTTTAAAGATTTTTTAAAGTAAGTGCAATTTTATAGTGGGGTGTTTTCAATTTTTTGTTGAGAAATACTATTTCAGGTTATTCTTGAAACGTTTTATTTGAGTGTTTTTAATTTTAGATCTCTTCTAAAGCAACAACTCTTGTTTATAATAGTTGTTGTTTAGAATAACTATTATTTGAGAATAGTTATGTCTAAAACATGGTTTTAGTTAGAACAATTGTCATCTAATGTGGTTGATATTTTAGAACAACTCGTTGAGAACAACTAAAATTCATAACATCTATTGTTTAGAATAATGACGTTTCAAAAATAGCTATGTTTAGAAAAACCATTGTTTGGAAAAATTTGTATTTAGAACAATTGTGGTTTTTCGGAAGAGCCATTGTTGAGGAACAACGCTTATTCAGAACAACCTCTACGTTGAGAACAACTATATTGAGAATAATTCATTTTTGGAACAAGACAAAATAACTATTATCCAGGAACAACTCCCATCCAAAAATAACCATCATCTTGTGTTTCAAGAGATGTTCTGCGAAAAATGTTTCACATGTTACCGCTTCACCAAAGTAGAAGAAGTGGAAGTAACCTCCGAATATGACAAGATTCTTGGATTATCTTTACTATTCGGATATTCTGGAGAGCTTAACTTGGTAGATCAGATATGGAGGCAGTTAAAAGTTTTCCTCTAACATTGAACGTTTTTCCCTTCTTTCATAAATATAGCGAATTCTTCTTCACTATTCACCATTACCATCCTTTTCATCTAATAAAACCTAGTCCCCAATCTTAAATTGACTCGTTCCATCCTTATGTTCCTCATGGCTTTGTTTCGATTTTGCATCGTGTATTTTTGGTCCCTCCTTGACATGTGTCCGCCATTTGTCTAGTTCATCAATCTGAAGCCTTCGTTCTTCATGAGTTATTCTATTTTTGTTAGTTGAGCTGGACTGTGGCTCTATCACCTTTTTCCGAGGAATTTCCTGCAAAGAAGGTTGAGTCGCAAGGTTACTCACATTAAAAGAACTTGTAATATCATCTCGATCACTAAATATCCTAACAAAATCACGAGCTTGGAGTTTAATCGTGTCATCACCTACACGAAGTATCAATTCACCTGTACCAACATCTATAATAGTTCTAGCAGTTGCTAAAAAAGGTCATCCTAAAATTAAAGGTACGTCACTATCCTCATCCATGTCTAGAACAATAAAGTCAAATGGGAATATGAATTTATCAATTTTTACGAGTACATCTTCAACAATACCCCTAGGAATTCTAATGGTTTTATCTGCTAATTGAATGCTCATCCTAGTTTGTTTGGGTTTCCCAAGACCTAGCTGTTTAAACATTTTGTAAGGCATGACATTAATACTTGCCCCTAAATCAGCTAAAGCATTATTTACATTTAAACTACCAATTAAACAAGTAATAGTGAAACTCCCTGGATCCTTTAATTTGTTGGGTAGTTTATTTTGTAAGATAGCTGAGCACACTGCATTTAGCTCCACGTGTGACAAATCATCTAACTTCCGTTTGTTTGCCAAAAGCTCCTTTAAAAATTTAACTGAGTTGGGCATCTGCGAAAGAGCTTCAACAAACGGTAAGTTAATATGCAACTTTTTCAAAAGTTTAAGAAATTTACCTAATTGTTCATTTGTACGGTCTTTCTTTGTCACGTTGGGATATGGCACACGAGGTGTATACTCCTTACTTACCGGTTTTTGTTCGTTGTGGCTTACCTCAACCTTACCATTGCTTACCACAGTTTCTCACTTCGGTTCAGATTCAGATTCTACTAACCCTTCTTCGTCAAGCACAGTGATGGCATGGAGTTACTCCCTTGGGTTAGTTTCGGTGTTACTCGGTAAGCTACCTTGTGGTCGTTCTGAGATCAGCTTAGCAAGTTGACCTATTTGGTTCTCGAGCCCTTGAATCAATACTTGCTGATTTTTTAGTACTATTTCGGTGTTTTGAAAATGAGTTTCTGACACTGAGATGAATTTTGTTAGCATCTCCTCAAGGTTCGGTTTCTTCTCCTGTTGGTAGGGTTGTTGTTGAAAGCCTGGAGGGGGTTGTGGTCTCTGATTTTCTTGACCACCCCAAGAGAAATTGGGGTGGTTCCTCCAACCTGCATTATAAGTATTACTATAGGGATTATTCTGAGATCTAGAATTATTACCCATATAGTTAACTTGTTCGTCTTCTGTGCAAAGGTTGTAGGATCAATTTTCTGAGGTATTCATCCCTCCTCCATTTGTGTCGCATTGCATCACTGGATGTACCTGCGTAGAAACACATAAACTATCAATCTTTTTATTTAAGAGCTCTACCTGGTTTAATAACATGGTGACTGCATCAACGTTAAAAACACCAGCTGTTTTCATCGACTTTGTCCTCATAACTTACCACTGATAATTATTTAGTGACATCTCTTCTATAAACTCGTAAGCCTCCTCAGGTGTTTTATTATTCAAGTACCACCGACGGATGCATCGATCAATTGCCTAGTTGAAGGGTTCAAACTGTTGTAAAAAGTTTGAACCTGTAGCCATAGAGGTAACCCATGGTGAGGGCACCTTCTCAATAAGTCCTTATACCTCTCCCATACATCGTAAAGAGTTTCTAAATCCATCTGCACAAAAGAAGAGATATCATTCATCAACTTTGCCATTTTAGCCAGCGAAAAATACTTTAATAGAAACTTTTCGGTCATTTATTCATAAGTAGTGATGGAACCTCGTGGTAACAAGTTCAACCACTGTTTAGCTTTATTCCTCAATGAAAAGGGAAATAACCGTAAGCAAATGGCATCATCAGAAAAACCATTAATTTTAAAAGTGTTGTAGAATTCTAAGAAATTAGCCAAATAAGTATCTGGGTCTTCGTCCTGCAAACCATCAAATTGAACAAACTGTTGAATCATTTGAATAGTGTTAGGTTTCAGTTCAAAATTATTTGCAGCAATAGCAGGTCTAACAATACTCGATTCAGCCCCAATTAAATTGGACTTAGCATAATCGTACATAGTACGAGGAGCAAGATTTTGATTCAAAGGATTCGCGGCAGCCAAAGGAGGTAGCGGATTATTCTGATTATCAGCCATCTCCTCGGTAATATTGGTATTGTCCTCTTGCTCTTCCTCTATATACTGTAGACTTCGCCTTATTTCTCTATGATTTCTGCGAGTTGTGCTTTCAATTTCGCTATCAAATAATAAAGGTCCTGACGGGTTTCTTCTATTCATAAACTAAAGATACCTGCCAGAATCAAAACGAAAGAAAAATTAGAAACAAATAATAAACTAAAAACAAAAAATAATTTGCAGAAAATAAAAAAATGGCTAAAGTAATTAAAATTAAGTGTTCCTAATATTCTAGTCCCCGGCAACGGAGCCAAAAACTTGATGACGTCGCGAACTAACTAAAATACGACCAAGGCAAGCGCACCTATCAAACAGTAGTATAGCTATGGTGAGTCAGGAATATAATATCCATGAGGACTAAAAAAACTAGTAATAACTATCTTTCTATTATTTAGCCGAATAAATTAAAGGGTTTTGTTTTAACCTAATCTTAACTAACTTATTTACTAAGATGAAATAGAAAGTGAATTGGGAAAATACTTTAAGAAAACCAATGAGAGAGACAATACCTAGGAAAGAATCCACCTAGATTTCACTTATTATTCTGATTCTGAATCAAACAATTTATTCACTTGCCTTTATCGTAGAAATCCCTAAATTATGTTAATATCTCTTTTGAGACTAAGAACAACTAACTCTAGGTTGATTAATTGAAATATCTTTCAAATTAAAGCCCCTATCGTTGCATTAACTCGATCTATAGATTCCCCTATTAGATTTGACTCTAATCCGACAGATTTATGTCGTCCTATTTCTAGGATTGCAATCAACTCCGCTCAATTATGCTAGATCTACTCTTAAACAGGGACTTTTGCTCCACTGAATAAGCACATCAAACTTGAATTAATATCCTGAAAATATTAAAGCAAGAATTAAGAACACATAATTAAAAACAAGAACAAGTATTTATCATGTAATTCAGATAATTAAATAATAAGATTCATCATAGGTTTCATCCTTCCTAAGTATTTTAGGGAGTTTAGTTCATAATGTAAAAGGAAAACATCTCAAAATTAGGAAAACAACAAGACATAAAGAACCCAAAAACTTCTAAGGAAATTGGATGGAGATCTTCAGTCTTGAAGGAGATCTTCAGTCTTGAAGGAGATCCTGCTTCTGAATTAATTCCGACGACTTCCTTCGAGTAATTTCTTCGTTCTACTCTGCGTGTCCCCTTAGGTCTTCTTCTAGTGTGTTTTTATAGACTTTGGAATGCTCGAAATACCTAAAAATTGGCTTTTTTCGCGTGAAAACGAAACAGGGTTCGACAGGGATACGGGCGTGTGATCAACCCGTGTAAGAATGCCCAGGCCATGTGCAAATCTAACATGGTTCGAAATCGACACGGGCTGGCACACGGGCATGTGTCCAGCCCATGTGGTTCACACGGGCATGTGCTTAGCCCGTGTGGGATTGGCTTGGCCGTATGGATCCTTAAGACAGCCCGTTTTGTCTGATTTTGGCCCGTTTTCCGCTCCTTTTGCTCCCCTATGCTCACCTAAGTATAGAAACATGAAATTAAAGGATTAGGAGTATCAAGTTCACTAAATTATATAATAAATCATCCAAAAACATGCTAAGCATGGGATTAAAATATGTTACATTTTATGGTTTATCATCAGGTTATTCTTGAAACGTTTTATTTGAGTGTTTTTAATTTTAGATCTCTTCCAGAGCAACAACTCTTGCTTATAATAGTTGTTGTTTAGAATAACTGTTATTCGAAAATAGTTATGTCCAAAACATGGTTTTAGTTAGAACAGTTGTCATCTAACGTAGTTGTTATTTTAGAACAACTCGTTGAGAACAACTAAAATTCATAACAGCTATTGTTTAGAATAATGACGTTTCAAAAATAGCTATGTTTAGAAAGACCATTGTTTGGAAAAATTTGTATTTAGAACAATTGTGGTTTTTCGGAAGAGCCATTATTGAGAAACAACTCTTATTCAAAACAACCTCTACATTGAGAACAACTATGTTGAGAATAATTCATATTTGGAACAAGTCAAAATAACTATTATCCAGGAACAACTCCCATCCGAAAACAACCATCATCTTGTGTTTCAAGAGATGTTCCGCGAAAAATGTTTCACATGGTACCGCTTCACCGAAGTAGAAGAAGTGGAAGTAACCTCCGAATATGACAAGATTCTTGGATTATCTTTACTATTGGGATATTCTGGAGAGCTTAACTTGGTAGGTCAGATATGGAGGCAGTTAAAAGTTTTCATCTAACATTGAATGTTTTTCCCTTCTTTCATAAATTTAGCGAATTCTTCTTCACTATTCACCATTACCATCACCAACAAAAACTCTTCATCATCACATCTTAACCATTAATGTCATTGTAACTAAAATTTATTTAATTATTCTTAGTAATTGTCGACTTTGTAACTCCCATTTTTTGAGACATTGTAAGAAGGAGCTTTTCACAAATGATGAAAGGACTTTTGACACTTTAGAATTCTGACTCTCAAAGTTTTCTTTGAAATTCTCCCAATTTATTTACTTTGCTTAGCTTTATCTTCAACCACTTTTCCCTTTCTCCACCATACCAATCACCACCTGTCATTGAGTTCAGTGTTACCAAATCTACTCCGATCTTCTTATCTACCTTCTTCCGGTACATCTCATTCACTTACTTATAACGCTTACTCTCTCCATCAAAACAACTCTCTACAATTCCAAAACATTGTCCTATTACTTGGATGGCTGTCTTCAATCGTCTTCCACATGAAGATAAATATATAATTAACCAAGCAAAACAAGGATGGTGCACTTGGTTAAACAAAAAATATATATATACGGTACTTAATATAAAATTAAGAGGTTGAATATTAAAACTCCATCAATTAAAAAATTGAAAAAAAGTAAAAATATATTTTCTATAATGTATCAAACCGAACAACTTATTTATTCTCCATAAATTGACGAATATAATATTAAATTTTTATCTATGATTTGATTTATTTTTCGCATCTTAATTTTTCTCATTTCCTCAATATGAAAAATAAATGATGAATTCATTTGTCGTAAATGGAAACGAAAAATGATATAAAGAAAGTCAGCTAGAAGATTTTCATACAATAGTAAATGGAACAGTTTTTTGGACTCTTTATTTATTATGTATTTATTTAAAAGATAAAAGAACACATAAGCGAACTAAATTACACGATAGATTTAGTAACCTTAGCACCATACAATCACACAATTATAACTAACCACAACATAGTAATACAACACGAAAATGCAGATCTTGAGTATAGGACTCAATTTATTATTTGTAACTGGGATTGTACTTGTCGAAATGGGCAAGATTTTAATTGGAAACTGGTGGTGAGAGAGCAGCAAATTTATGGAGCAGCTGGCCACTATCTCTGCTCTTCGCTGGGTCGGCAAATGCAAAAGAGTAGAATTCCATGAAATCTAAGTCCTTGAAAACCCGAGGATGTTGCTCATCTATAAGCTCCTTGGGTACCTTGATTATGGTACCCTTATTTGGTAAGATAAAAGCTGCTATAGAAAAACGATCTTTGTCTCCTCTAATCATTACTCTGTGCTTAGCTGCTTTCAATCTCCCATTACTCCATGCCTTCAATTTTCAAAATCAATATTGATAAGTACCAATTTTATGATAAGCATTCACATTCAATGTCAATAGTCTAATATATATTATGAGCATGATAAACAAGTTTCACAATTTGAACCGGAGATTTAATGTAAAAACATCCAAAAATATTTTATGGTAATTGTTGACATCACTCTACTTATGATTTCTTGCTTGAGTTGTTCTTTTATGGATTGGTGGCAAATGTTTATGGATTTAATTATGCGGGCTTATGTTGGAGTTTGTTTTTAAAGGCTTGTTTCGTGAATTGGAGATGAGTTGCTTCATGAAGCTAAGATGGAGATAGTTCTTCATGAAGCTGTGAGATTAATGGGGTGTGTTTTTGTTTGATGGGGACTTGGGGTCTAGCATTGACTGCCTAAGTTTTCTTTTTTTGAGTTTGTTCCCCTTGTTTTGGTGTTTGATTTTGTTGCATCTTTTTGGAGTCATAAGTTTATCGAATAATATTCATTTACATTATTATTGTAACGACCATGTTTTGATTCGAAACTAGGTACAGTGATGGATCGGGTTTGAAATTAGTGGAGAATTTTTGAAATAGAACAAATAGAGACTTTGAGTATGAAATTAGAAAGTTTTTAGACTCGATAGGAAATTAGAAAATACTCTTTAAATAGGAAAACTTTAAATAAAAGCATTGACTAAATTGAAAGAGTATAGAAATTGTTGTGGTGAAAGTATGAAATTAGAAAGTTACGAGAATATAAGGAAAAGGTGGAAAAACAAGTAAACGTATGACTAATACATGGAATTGTAAATATGATTGAGGGTAAAATGGTAATTGGCCAAGTAGATATTTAGAGGCATAATGATTAGGAGTCTTAGTGTAAAGATGAATAGCTAGGGGACTAGATAGTAATTTGACCATTTTTATTTAAAAATCATTAGATTTTTTAGTAGAATTGTGTAAAAAGGAAGAGAAAAAAATGAAAAGATTATCATCTTTCTCCACAAGCAAACCGTCACCCCCAAATTTCTCTTCATCAAAACTTTAAAGGAAGAGAAGAAGATTGAAGATCAAATTGAAAGAAAAGGGAAAGAGCTGGCTAAAGAGTAAGAAGGAAGAAGAATCTATCATCCAAATTTTTGGTTGTATGTACTTCAAGTATTTAACCTTGTTTAAGCTATGTTAATTAGGAAATTATGTAAATTAAGTAGTTTAATTACTAAAATCATAATGTTATGTGAAGTAATTATTAGAGGAAAGTAATGTAACTATTATAATCTTAATTTATATTGTGCAATTTTGGTAGTTGTATTGAAAATGGAAAAATGACTAATTTGTAATGAAATTAAAATTTGATATGATATTTCTAGAAGAAAAAAATGGTTTTAGATGAAAGAAAGTGAAAGTTGTGGTGTTGTGTGTAATAAGTGTGAATAAGATTTACAGGTTATAATTCTTGCAATAAGGTCTAAATTGTGAAAAGAATAAAGTTGTAACAGTTTCTGTTAAATGAATAAATGTAATGGTCTGATGATAAATAAATCCCATGTAGATGAGTCCCGAATTATTAGGATATAGATGGCATGCCATAAAGGAAATCTAGTGTGCTTATCGTATTAATTTGTTCTTCAGTTCTTATCGTTACATATAAAATTGCACTATGTGCTTATTGTTACATGAAATGCATAAAAATGCATTAATTTATCCCTTCTGTATATCCTAAGTGTTCAGCTAGTCTACATTGGGTTATAATATCATAAATTCGCTTAAAACCAATAAAGGATTACGGTAAGTAACGATAAGTACAACCTTGGTAAATGTATTGAATATTAGGGATTAAATTGATATGAAGTATGTATTTATATAATAAATATTATTTATTTTTATTGGTTGTAGATTTTCACATATTGAAGTATTTACTAAGTCTTTACAGACTTAATGCATTAGTTTTCCAACGAGTAGGTACAATTGATCCTATTGGGCTATTATCGAGGTCGAGGGCATCACATCTCATCACTGCCCCCAAGTGACAAGAGGGTATATATAAATTTCGGAGTTAGTATGGCATGTACATAGGTACTTGGTGTAAGTTTTTGCTAAAGTGACTAATATGCAGACTTTGAGAAGTTGAGTTAGTTTGGTGCACAAATGAAATACTTTAATACTATTGAATTGAGTTTATTATTAAGAGTTTAAAAATTCATGTATTTGTGATATGATTTTGTAGTAATTGTGGTGGAAATTGGAATGTTTTGGATTGAATTGAATTGATTTTAAATGTTAACATGATTCAAATTCATATGGAACATATAAAATAAGTTTTTAGTAAATTAAAAATTGAATATAAACAATATAAACATACCATGAGAGCATCTCCAACCACAAAGACAAGAGAAGAAGGAGATAAATTAGTCAGCCTGATCCATTGGCCATCGTTGACCTCAATTTCCAACCCTGGAATTTGATTCTCACAAATTATTGTGCTGACAAGTTTATCAGTATGAGCAAAGAATCCTATCTCGCTCTCGCCTGGTGGAGGGGGCATGTATTTCATCATCCGTATAACCATTGTGTAGTTCATCTTTAGTGAATCATCTCCTAATCCATAACTATCAATTAGCATTAACCAGACTAACTTGTTTAGCACCTCCAATTGTGTTCCCATGGTATGTGCAGTGTCACTGGGACAAAAGATCAAACAACGGAAATGATTTGTTAGATTTTAAATTTTGTAAGATTCCAAATCTATGATTCTAAGTATATTATGAGCTGAGGCGAATCTAGGGGGCCAACCCCCCTAAAATAGAAAATTGTTATTTAAGCCTTTTAAAAAAATTTAAAATTTTAAATTAATAAAGGTAAAATTATAATTCGGCCCCCCTAAAATTATAAAAATTCAATTTAATCTTTTAAAAATTATAAAGATAATAAAATACTAAAATTTAATTCAATCCCCCTAAAAAATTGTTCTAGCTTCACACCTGGTTATGAGTTCAAATCCAAATATGTCATGTGAAAAAGATAAAAAGTTGACTCTGGAACTAATACATGCAGCCACTCTTAAGAGGTAACCTATATAAAAATTAGAATCCTCTCTCTCCTATTTTATTACTACAATTTCTTTCACTAAAAAAAATCATTCCTAAAAAAATGTCCTGAAAGTAAAGGAAACAAACCCATGAAATTTCTTTTCAAGTTGTCGGTGGTAAGGGTTATTCAAATACCGAATATGAGATTAGAGCTAAAATCAGAGTCAGAGTCAAAGCCAAACTTAATCACAAGTCTTTAGTTAATCCAGTGTGATTTTAGCCGACGACTCAAAATTTAACCTAATTATTCATATAATATCAATACTTATAATCCCTTAGCTTATCCTGGACATCTACATTAATACATTAAAATAGATTTATCAATTTTAAATATAAACAAATTAATTTAATTAACCTGAACTTACACTCGACTCAATTTAACTCAAACTAGAAATTATCAAAACCAATACAGCCTGTGAAATTAGAAAAGTCAAAGAATTGTTGTTACCAAAACCGCGGTTGACCTTCAGGCCACATAAGCTCAGCAAAGTTTTTAACAGAATCATAATTGGAGGCATCTCCAAGTCCAAAGCCTTCATACAATGGAGAAACGTGACTGCCTGGTCCAACCCAGCCTGGGGTAGGCGGGGGAAGAACGTTCTTTTGTTTTCTCTCCAGTGGGACCTCAACCAGTTCTTTCATCAACCTAAACATCTCCTCTCGAACTTCCGTCGATATCGTGTCATACACCACCTCAAAACAACCGAAAGTCTCACAAGCCTCTCGAACTTTCTTGCACAATTGATGCCACCCATTGGTTCCTCGCTCCAAATCCGATGAACGGAACTCAATGACTGGGAACTCAATCTTGGCATCAACACTCATGTTGGTAACCATTTTTTTACTCTTTAAGGAAATGTTTCCTTGAACTAAATTATTCTATAAATTAACTTGGTTCTGTTTACACAGTGATTTAGGTCTATTTATAGCTTGTAAGTTAACATCTTTATCAACTTCCCAAAAATCTTTAATTTGATTATCCTAGCAGATGAAGTGGTTGAATATTCAAAACAATTATTTTAAACTCCAAAAATTTCAAGGAAGAAGCAGGTGAAGAATATTCAAACTATATAAATTCAAAAAAAAACACTGGATTATATAATAATTACTATTCAAAACTCGAATTTGAACTGATTAACAAGGGTTCGGCTCAATTGACAAAGGTAAAAACCTTAATTCTTAAGTAATCATGTTCAAAATACATCATACACAATTATATGATGTAGATTACGGTAACACTTAGAAGTGGTTGAATATTCAAATTTTTGTTTCTGTATGAAGATTACGTATTGACAGGTGCACTGCACTGGTCAAAGGAATTACTTTTTACGATAGGGACACATAGAGGCAGTGCAAGCGAGGGATAGATAGGAAATTGGCCCCTCAAAACGGAAAAGTATTTAGGAGAAGAAAATTCTTACTTCGTCGGAGTTCCCTAAGGCTGTGGTTTTCCTCAAAAGGGTGCAGAATGTTGAAAAAAGAAATCATGACTTTTCAAATTTACTAATTTCAACAATGACATTTCAAATTATTTGATTTTATGTAAAAAAATAATAATATTAGAGTTTATTTCAAATGAATATAACAACGTGCAAGAATAAAAATAATAATAACTACTAAGAAATAAGGGAGGTGTGCACTGCTCAAAATAAAATTTAAGGGATAAATATTTATATAATTTTGTTTTAATATGTAATTTGATAAATAAATTTTGATTTAGTGTAATTATACACATGAAATTTGAATTGTAGTTTATTTATACGCATAAAATTTTAATTTTGATTGTACACAATTAAAAAAATGAAAGCATATATTTATTTTCATATTAGAATAATACAATTGTTTGAGTATATTGTAATGGGCCTATTTCGCCCGGGGCCCATAAGCAATTAATCAAATTTAAAAAACCAAAAAAATTTAATAAACAGTCCATTTTAATAGTCCAATACAAGCCAAATGCCCAAACCTAGCCCAAATTAATTCTAACCCTAGGCCCAACTAGCCCATAACCTAAACACAAAAAATCAAAACCCTAGCTAGCTTTCTTCAGCCGCCGCCGCTCCCCCACACGCGCGCCGCCATGTCAGCAGTCCCTTCCGTACACCGCCACGTTCGCTCCGTACCTGTAAAAATAGACAAACAGCACAGCAAACCAAGAAAAACAGAAGAAAATTTATTGTATTTCATTTTTTTTAATTTTTCGATTTGGCTATAAAACTAGAAGGAAACTATTGTAACTTTTTTTACACACAGACACGAAATACAGAGACGAGAAATCAAAAACAAAAATTTTCAAGGTGATTCCTTTTTATTTTGCGTTTTCAATACCCATCTTTCGTTTTTATTTTTGTTTTCTTTCGACGAAAAAAACAAAAGGGAAAGAGGTCTTACCTCGCTGGTGGCCGGAAGGGAGGAAATCGAAGAGTTTTTCGGTCTTCCTTTGATCTTTGAAGGCTCTTTTAGACGATTTTAGGGTAGATCGGAGTCACCAGGGGTTAAAACGGTGCAAAAGGGTCGCTTTTGGGATTTTCGGCCACCACGCACGGTGGCCAACAGCGCCGGAACCCCACCGATATCCTGGCTAGAGTTTGGGCAGAGTATAGGCAGAGAGAGGAGAGTTGAGAGAGAGTTTAGTTTTTTTTTTTTTTAAAGAGAAAGGGCTGAAATGAAAGTTAAAAAAAAATTGGGCTTAAATAGGAAGCATAAAACTGCACCGTTTCATTAGGCCCCCCAGACGCCCAAAACGGCGTCGTTTTGGGGGGGCCGACCTGAGACCCGACCCATGCTTCCTTAGGATTTGCGTCCATTTAGCCCTTCCACCTTTTTGGGCTGTTTTATTTTAGTCCTTTTCTTATTTTTAATTTGGCACTAAAATTTTTTTTATTTCAATTCAGTCCCACGCAAAATGAAGCGTTTTGGAGGGTGGGGATATTTGCTTTTCTGGTCCTTCCATTTCGCCCGCGCACTGCTATCTAATCCTTCCTTTTCTTTTTATTTTTGATTTTTCCCCAAAATTTCGTTTTAAGTTTCAATTTAGTCCTTCTTTGGTTATTTTTGCAATTATATTATTATTAATTTTATTAATAATATTATTATTACTATTACTATTAACTTTAAATATTACTACTATTATTCTCACTATTATTACTATTATTTTAATACTATTATTACTATTAATATTATTATTGTTATTATTACTATTACTATTTGTAACACCCCAAACCCGACCTAGAAGTTAGGCCCGAATCTGGTGTGTCACATTGAAGTGTTTTTCGAAAACCATGTTTTCGTTGAAAACCCTTCTTAATATTTAAAAACTTCTTCCATTTAAACTTGTGTAAAGCCTCAGCTTGCGTTCGTTTATTTTCAAAACGGGGTTCATTGAAAAAGGTTGTTCACTTTTAAAACGTTATTGATTTCCATCAAAGTCTCCTTCAACTGCGGAAGCTTTTTAAAACGTTGTGGAAACGTGATAACCGAAAACAGTTGTTGTAACGTAGTGCTTTGAAAACAGTAATCATTTTGAAAAAAAACCACGATTTACTTCTAACAGGTATAAATTAAAATAAAACCAAACCTAAAATTTAAATTTTGAAAATTTTAAGAGGCCTTATTACAAACCAAACCAAAATAAAGTACTTATGAATAACTTAGTAGAAAAACAGAAGCAGTCGTGTGGCCATCTCCGAGTCCCTCGCAGCTCTGATCCGTCTAAGGCTGGGGATTGCCTGCACAGTCAAAAAATGGTGTGAGTTTATGAAAACTCAGTGTGTAATCCCCTAATATAAAAATAGTCAGTCAGATAAAGAGAATACAGAAGCAGACTGGGCTTGAGCCCTATTCAGTCACAGTACAGTTTCAGTGGGCCTAAGCCCATTGCCATATCGTTTGGGTCTCGGCCCATAACAGAGTCGTTTGGGCCTAGCCCATGTCAGTATCGGATCTCATAAACGGAAATGCAATAGTGTACGAATGCACCCTACCCTAATCCATCCAGCACACCACCCGTACCAACCAACACACCATGTGGGGATAAAATCGATCCATCCAGCCAGCACACCAATATTAGCACCGGTTGCGGCACTAACCGATATCGAGCAGAGCTGCCAAGGGGCTTAAAGTAGTCGGTAGGTCCACAATCGTCTCGGGCGACCCGTGCGACCATAACAATCAAATTGGTGGGTCCACAGTCGTCTCGGGCGACCCGTGCAACCCTAACAATCAAATCAGTGGGTCCACAGTCGTCTCGGGTGACCCATGCAGTATGTCATGTATGCAAAGCATATATATATAAATCACATGGCATACTCTAGAAAGACAGACAAATCATAGCTCAAGTCAGTCAAAACATAGCATAAAACAATCATTTACCCACGAGGGCAAAATAATCATTTTACCCTTTAGAGGTATTTTGGTATTCCTACACTACAAGGGTATTTCGGTAATTCTACCCTACAGGGGTATTTCGGTAATTTTGCAAATTGAAGGTATTTCGGTAATTTTGCAAAGTGAGGGTATTTTAGTAATTTTGCAAATTTGGGGTATTTCGATAATTTTGCAGGCCGAGGGTATTTTGGTAATTTTGCAAAACGAGGTATTTCGATAATTTCACAAATCGGGGGTATTTCAGTAATTTTGCAAACCAAGGGTATTTCAATAATTTTGCAAATCGAGGGTATTTCAATAATTTTACAAATTGAGGGTATTTCAGTAATTTCACAAATCGGGGGTATTTTGGAAATTTTGCAAACCAGGGGTATTTCGGTAATTTCACAAATCAGGGTATTTCGATAATTTTGCAAACTATGAGTATTTCAATAATTTCACAAATTGGGGATATTTTGGTAATTTCACAAACCGAGGGTATTTCGGTAATTTTGTAAACTAGGAGTATTTTTGTAATTTCACAAATTTGGGTATTTTGGCAATTTAACAAATCGAGGGTATTTTGATAATTTTTCAATTCAGGGGTATTTCGATAATTTTACAATCAGGGAGTATTTCGGTAATTTTGCAAACCAATGGTATTTTGGTAATTTCACAAACCGGGGGTATTTCGGTAATTTTGCAAACTAGGGGTATTTCAGTAATTTCACAAATCGGGGGTATTTCAATAATTTCACAAACTGGGGGTATTTCAGTAATTTTATAATTCAGTGGTATTTCAATAATTTTACAATTCGGGGGTATTTTAGTAATTTTACTCCCTAGGGGTCTCGGTACAGTATACGACCTTTCCAAAGGCCTATTGTCGTCTCGAACGACTCGGATAAATTATATGGCCAAAACAGTGTAATTGGGCCCAAGGACCAATACTCGGCTCGTGTGGCCCGTTCAGCCCAAATTCCATTGCGGCTATATGAATTTCGCTGCTCAATCTATTATTATTCGCTTACCCTGGATTTTACCCATGTGGGGCCCATGAGCCCATTGGGCCCACATGGCCCATTTTGGCCCTACGATGCCCATTACGACCTAAGCCCACGAGAACGTTCGTGGCGGCCTCTACGGTCTATCGCCAACGGCTGTGGCTCGATTTGTCCCTATTAGCATTCGCACGCTCGTGAGCCCTCAAATGCCGAAGTTTCTGCTTTTCGGCTTTTGCCGATTCACAATTAAGCAGGGGTGTGAATACACCCCTTCATCCATCATTTTGACAGAAACAACATTAGGTGTATGATTACACACCTTTTTCGCAGCTCGTACAAGCAACCCACGAACGCCAAACCTACATCCATCAACGTTTTTCCTTCGGTTAATATCAATATCTAATACTAACGTTCAATCCCAGCGAGCATGGAATTGATACTCACCTTCACCCAAGAATGCTGTCCAACCCACTTATGATGCTAACCGAAGATGTCTATACCCCTATCCTGTCGAAATGCTGCATTAATCAAAAGAATCCAACACAAGAGAAAGGTCCAAGAGTTAGCAACCTTAAACCGAATCATTCAACTTTGTCAGTGAAGAGCCATCAAAAAGGGACCAAGAACCGAATAGGGACAAGGAATACTTTACCAAAATTAGTCGATAGAAACGGTAGAATAAAGCAACAATCGGCCAGCTGACAGAGGTTGGTGTCACAAGGGAAAGAGACTAATTAACTGAGGGAATCAAGAGAGACAAGGAGTTAGGTTCGGTCAAAGGAGAAAACCAAGAGAAGAAGAAGATGAATCAGATTTGGCAGAGAGAAAGATGTGGAGAAGAAAGGTAGGCTTCAGTGAAGAATTCGGCAATTGGCAATTGGTATTGTGTTTGACAAAAATGAATAACAGTTGTGAGAAAAAGAAAGTAGAAGGAAGAAAGACTCGAATGGTCAAAAATGTTGCACAAGATGCCACGAAAGAAATAAATCCCGAAATGAAAAAGAGAAAAACCCAAAATTGCAGAGAGGTTTTCGGTTTCTATCCTCACACAAAGATGTCAAAAATGCACAAATGAAACCCCCTTGGCCGAAATCCCCCTACTCAAGCTCTTCCATTAGGCCAAGACTCCCTTCTCATTCAAATTCCCTAAAAATCTCCACCGATTGCTCCTTGATTCACTCCACACCCCTCATTCAAACTTGATGACCAAGTCTCCAACCTCCTCTGCAGAGTTTGAATCAAACTCTACCTCTCACGCCACAGAGATGAAAAATAAAACCTCCCACTTGCATGCCATGGGATTTAAACCCCCTCCCCCATGCATGCCCAACACGCCACTTGCCACCATAACACAAGCTCACTTGTGTCCTAAAACAACACAACTTAATATATAAACCCTTTAAGCTAACATCCAGGTTTTAATGCACCAAAAACCAAAATTTTTTCTAAAGTCCATGTTTGAACCCAGTACTTCTCCAAGACCCCAAACACTCCAATATTGCTAACCCAGCAGTACTAACATGCATTAGTGCTGTTTTCTTGCTCTCAAGAATTTCAGGCGCTCTCAAGCCCAAGGCCCAATTCTTTTAGGCCCAAAATTCGGGGCGTTACACTATTACTTTTATTATTACTAATATTTTTATTATTATTATTATTATTTTTTTAAACGGTTTTACCTAATATTCATTCGTTTATTCATTTATTGGTTCACTATTAAATTTTTAATTATTTTTTAGTGTTCATTTATTTACTTACTCATTTTTTTATATAATTAGTTTTTTTATTTTTTTATTTGTTTATTTTTGTTTTTATTATTTAATCTTATTTTTATTTTTACTCCTATTATTCCTTTTTTATTTTGGTTTGTTTTATTTTAACTTTTACATTTATTATTGTCATCATCATTATTTTGTTGCACATATTAGCACTGTAATTCATTTTACATTTTACTATACGATCACATTACATTTTATCCAATGCATTAAAATTTATGTTTTGAAATAAGCAAATACTTCACGTTTTAAGATTCGAAAGAAATCGTGCCCTAATTTACTAGGTTTCGATTTTCCTCATCGAGTCTAAAGAACCAATTATTTTTTTTAAAATCAAAGCATACGAGTTGAATAAAAAAAACCTTATTCTCTGGAATTCAAAAATGTTGCGTCCTAATCACTGGATGTGACACTTTGTTATTTTGAGGTAAGGATTTCTAAAAAATAAAGGCAATATTCTGTATTTGGAATTTTGAGAAATTGTGCCCTAACTTACTGGGTTTCGATTTTTCATTTGACTCAAATGACCGAATATCCTTTTTGAATTTAAACTTACAAGTTTTAAAAGTCAAAAGACAAGCTTAGTTTCCAGGATTCAAAATGTCGTATCCTAACTCACTAGGCATGACATTTTACTTCTTCGAAATAAGCGGGTCTCAGCATCCAATTTAATTTATTCAAGTTTTTCTTTAAACAAAGAGGGTCGTATTTTAAAATCTTTTCAAATTTTCAACATTAAGACGTTAATCAATTAATTCGGTACCAATTTTGGGCGTTACGAGGGTGCTAATCCTTCCTCGTGCGTAACCGACTCCCGAACATGTTTTCTCGAATTTTGTAGGCCAGAATGATCGTTTTAATAAATTAAAATGTTTTAACGATCAATCTCAAGGTGACCCGATCACACCTCAAAAAAGAAGGATTGGTGGCGACTCTATTTTTGTTTTTAAAGTCAACCCCGTTTTCCGAAAAAAATGGTTTTGTAACGCCCCGAAAAAAAGATGAGTGTCTGGTTTAGTGGATAAGTGTTTTGGGTGTGTGTGGGAGGTCCCAAGTTCAAGTCTCAACTTGGGTAAATTTTGGTATTTTTATGAATAAAGCCCAAACTTTGGTTAGCAGGCTTATAAGTATTTAAGTGTAAGAAATGTCAGAATGGGTCTACTGGTCTAGTGGTTAAGAGGAGTGTTGGGATGGAAAAGATCTTGTGTTCGAGTTGTGGCATGAGCATTATTTTTGTCTGTCATGATTCAGAGAGTTTTAATTTTAGTTAAGCGCTGCTGATGGAGTGTTTGAAGGAGAGAAGTAAGGAGTTGGGAGGGGGAGTTATCAGAATCTTATAAGTGTTTCAATTAGGAAATTTTTGACTCTCTTCCTCTCTCTCTCTTTTCTCTTCTTGTAGTTTTTTCCCTCTTTATTAGCTGCCGAAAACCCACCACTCCTTTTGTTTTTGTTTGTTGTTTCACGTTTAATTGGGTTCTGTTCTGCAGTTGTCGCTGCCCTTGTTCGGTAAGTGGTTTACTTTAAGTTCTAGCATTATTTTAATTAATCGACTAACGGAGGAATCGTTTTACTCACGTTAGGTACTGCTCAAAGGTTGTAATCGGGTTCTCGTATTTCATAAGCACTATTCCCTGCTCGAAGGTGAGGTTTTTGAAAGAAATCAGGCTTGGCATCTCGATTTAGTTTTATTTTAAATACTGATTTTGGGCGTTGGAATATCAATTATAGGTTCGGGATTGCTCGGGATTACGTTAGCGTCGATTCGATACCAGGTGTGTACCTAAAAAAAGTAGAAAATGAGGTTTCGGTGAAAGCCAAAAACCCTTTTGTCGACGCCATACGGGCGTATGGTCGCCCGTGTGGTAGGCCGTGTGCAGGACTGTAAGTCACCACACGGCCGTGTGATCGACGATCCCGGCCATGTGCAACACACGGGCTCGACTAATTGGGCCGCGTGGGCCATATAGTCGTGTGGGATTCTAGGCCAGGCCAGTTTGGGCCATGTGGGCCACATGGGCGTGTGAGCCCATTTTTCTGAAAAACTCTGTAAGGTTTCACGAGTAGCCTAAGTCGACTGCGGACCTACCGTAGGGTCGGTAAGCAATACTTAGACCCCTAACTGAATGATCTGTCTGTCTAATTTATGTACTAAGCATGTATGCTGATTTGAATATATGAGTTTTATTTGCATAATAGCATGTCATTCTTGTATGTTGCATTGCATCGGGGTGGTGGATTATGATTGGAGGAAGTATCTGAAAGGCTCTTAAGCCTGTTATCTGGCAGCTCAGCTACAAATTTCTGATTATGTGCCTTATTCAGTACACCATGGTGTGTAGGGCTGGGTGGGTTGAGTTTTTCCCTACATGATATGTAGGGTTGGACGAAGTTGGTGTGTAGAGGCTGGTGGGTAGGATTCTGCTTTTGCATATTCTGTCTGAAATGGACTAAGGCCCTGTAATATGTCTGATTCTGTATCTGAGTAGGCTAAGGTCCACACCATTTCTGTAATGGGTTCAGACCCGAACTGTGAAACTCATGTCTGTTATCTGATATTTCTATTTGTATGTTTTCTGTGGGGATTACACACCGAGTTTGCGGAAACTCACCCCCTTTCTGTTTAATCTGTTCAGGTAATCCCAGCAGTAGACGGATTGGTGCAGTGGAGGACTCGGCGGTAACCACAGTTCTGGACACTTATTTACGGTTTATTTTTAATTATGATTTGGTTATAATTGGGTAAATTTCATGTAATAAGGCCTTTACGGATTTTAACTTGGGATTATTATTTTATGAACTGCTAGCAGTAGGACAAGACTCGAGTTTTCAAAGTAAACAAATGTTTTATCAAAAACACACGAATTCGCAAATTACTTTTAAAAAGCTTCCGCAACGTATAACGTTTTGAGAATGGTCAATAAATGATTGAATGACACGTTTTGACGAAAGCCTAAGATATTCACAAATGGTTTTAACGTAGTTAAGTTTTCAAAAACACTATCATGTGACGCCGCCAGATTCGGCCGTAACGTCTAGACCGGGTTTGGGGTGTTATAGGTTTCGACATATGCAATATATAAACGTAAAATAGTGTTTCTTCGATAATATTATTAATGGTTTGTGAAAATCGAATTAAATAAATATTTTATTGCTTGCATAACCCAATCAATGACAATTAGTGTGCACTAGATTAATCTAATTATATGACATTCATCAATAGACAAAAAAATTAATGGTAAACTTTTACTTGCATGACCTTAGGCATAAATCCACCCTTAATTTCGATTGCCTATCCTCCACAATCCGTCCTTACTGGAAATTATATTTGGGAACATACATATGAAAATATGCATGCATGTGTAAAACATATATAATCAGTGTTCTCTATAACATCTACTCTCTCTATAATAGTTTCATTATAAAATATAAAATTAAATATACTTTTATGTTCTATAAAGTGAAAAAATAAGTTTACAACAACTATCCTGTTATAACATTCAGATGATGCTATAGATGTAAATAATTACTTGATAAAAGAAAAAATCTTAATAGACAAATAAATCTATTATAAAGAGGGATGAGCATACTAATATTACTTAGAACTTGCATGGCTGTACATGTCAATCCACACTCAATGAAGAAGTTCTAAACTCGATCAAGAATAATTAGTGTGCGCTAAATTAATCAAATTACGTGTGGCAGTAACATTTGTCAAGTGACGAAAAGAACAGTATCAGTTCTTGCTTGCATAGCCTTACGTGTAAATTCACCCTTTGACTCGATGAACAACAATTAGTTTATGCAAATTGATTTCAATGGAGGTAGGTCCATGTATTTCGATATATTTATATATAACAAACAAAACTTTGAGCCTCCAATTTTGATTAAACAAGCGTATCAAATTTGTTACCACACTCATTGAAATTAATGCCGACATTTGTCAAAAAATGTGCACTGTGGTGACTTTTGGCTGTGTCTAAGATCCATGGCAACTTTTACCTTTCTTTTCTCTTTATATTCTTAAATTCCATTAAATATATATTTTAAAGTAAGGGCAATTTTATATTTTTCATGTGATGAGTGTCGAAACCATTTTTTGGAAAAACGGGGTTGACGTTGATTTTGGAAATGAAAACGAAAAAACGGGGCTCGTCACCAATCTTTTTTAATGAGATGTGATTGGATCGCCTCATAATTTGGTCATAATAGATTTGATTTATTAAAACAATGGGTTTGGTCCACGAAATTCAAAAAAAGGGGTTCAAGAGTCGATTACGCACGAGGAAGGATTAGCACCCTCGTGACGCCCAAAATTGATACCTAATTGATTATTTGATTTTCTTTATGTCGAAAGTTGAAAACTCAGAAAGAATTTAAAATAAGATCCATTTTTGCATTAATGTATATTTTGTCTTGGAATGTTTAAATAAGTTGAAAAAGTATATTAAAGACCTACTTATCTCGAGGCAACAAAACGTCACATCCCGTAAGTTAGGACATGACATTTCGAATCTTGGAGAATAATTTGGCCTTTGTTTTTTACTTGAAATCTTACGTGTTTTAATTTTTGAAAGGATACTCAATTATTCGAATTCAACGAGAAATATAGAAACCCCATAAGTTAGGACACGATATCTTCGAATCTTTCAAATACGGAACATTGCCTATTTTTTTTGAAAATTTTATTGACATGTTCGGGCATGAAAATGTGTGAATATATTTAAAAATGATTCATGACATAATTACTATAAAATGAAATGGTAACACCAATGATTTAAAGTATCGAAAGCAAATAAAAATGATAATAAGCAAGTAACGGTCATAACAAAATTTTAAAATCTATATTAATTAATTAATTGTGAGGGAAAATAAGCAATGATGTAGAACAAAGAGAATGTAAGCATCATATATATTTCACACATATAAAGGAAGAAGCGGTAATGGGTGAACAAATAAGTAAAATAATGTATTAATTTTGATGTGAATCATTCTAACATGAATTAATAATACTAATAATGATAATGATAACAATGGTAATAATAATGACAATAAAAATAAAACACCAATGCATAACGAAGAAATGAACCAATTTCAAGTAATAAATAAAAAATGCTCAAAAAAAATATGAAATAAAACTTAGATATGCAAGAAATAATGAATGAATAAATAAACAAGCAAAATAAAAAAGGAATAAAGACTTAATTGAAACTTAAATAAAATAAAGGGATAGATTAAATAAAATAAAATAAAATTAATAATAGTAATCATAACAAAAATAGAATAAAAAGAAATAAATGGATGCCCCCAAAAAAAACAAAATAAAAAAAATATAACAAATAAGGAAATAATGAATAAGCAGTTAAGTGAACAAATTAATTAAAATGAGGGACTAAATCGAAACTAAAATGAGATAAAAGGGATAAATTAAATAAAAAATGATAAAAGGACCGAAATATAATGCGCTGAAACTAGCAAGGACTAAATCGGAAAATATCCCTGATCCTTATGAGCTGCGTTTCAACTAGTAAGGTCACGGACTAAATTAAAAACGAAATAAAATTAAAGGGGTAGATTTAAAAAGGATTAGGACCGACCTAAAAGGCGCGTAAAGAAACGAGGACTAAATGGGAAATTATCCCTGTCCTTCAAAATGCACCGCTTTATCAAGGACTAAAATGAAGTGAAAGACAAACTATCGGGCCAAATTAAAAAGGAAAGAAAACAAAAAAGGATCCAATTGAAACAGATAGGAAAAGCGGAAGGACTAATGGCGCAAATAGACCCTTAGTCTAAAAACAAGCGGATCCTAGGCTGATTTGGGTTGGGTTTTCGGGTCTAAATAAAACGACGTCGTTTTGGCAATTAAAGCTTAAATCCAAAACGGCGCCGTATTACCCTTGTATAAAATAAAATAAAAAATCAGAAAGAAAATGCATTTCCCCCTTATTTTTTAGAAACAGTTTTGAAATCCTCTCAAATTCTCCCTTTTGCTCTCTGGTCCGATCACGAGACGAACGCGCTGTTGACGGCGGTAGCCACCATATACGGTGGTCGGAGTCTGAAAAAGGGGGATTTTCAATAGTTTCAACCTTCCCAAACTCTAATCTAAAACTAAAATACCCAGAAAACCCCTTTTAAAGTTCGACAAGACGAAGGAAACCTTTCGGTTCCCTCTCGTCCGATCACCAGAAAGGCAAGACCTTTTTTTATTTTTATTTTTATTTTTATTTTTTTATGTATGTATTATGAGTCACTTGAAATAAACATGCGAAGAAAAAAAGGTAATACCTATGCAAGAAAAAAAAAGATTCTTTAACTTTCAATCTCTTTTGTATTTGATTTTTTTTTCGTAAAAAATACATGCATTCCTTCATGGCTTTTATAGCCGAGAATATCACAAATATCATATGTTTTTGCTACTGTTTGGGGTTTGCTTCTGTTGCTGTCTTTGCGTGTTTGGTGTTCTTTTGATTTGTTTTGCAGGTCTGCTAGGAGTCAACGAGGAGGGGTTTTGCCGTTTTGGTGCAAGGGAGGCCACCTCGGGCGGTGGGCTCGCTGACACCACGTGAGGAGCAGCGCAAAGGGGACCCTAGGGTTTCTGAGAGTGTTAAACTTTTGGGGCTGTTATTTGGGCTTCGGGTTTTGTTATTGGGTTTGAATTTTGTAAGGGTTGGACTGTTTATCTGTTGGATTTTATTTTAACTTGGTTTTTTGTTTTGGCCTGGGTAAATTTGGGCTTGTACAATGAGATTGGAAAATTTCTATATTGTTTGAGATTGTGTGATGAGTTTCCCCTAACGCTCAAGCGACATGAGCAAAATTGTGTGGCGAAACTAGAAAATTGTCTGGTTTGAAGAGAGATTGAAGAAGTCAGCTGAAGGAGAAGAAGAGTGGATGAAGGAATAAAAATAAAATAAAAATAACTAAATATACCACATGTCATATTCTGATTGGTTACGAGATTTTTTTATTGGAGCAAGCAATTGGACCAAAAGTGGTAACGAAATCAAAGTTTAGGTACCGCTTTTGATCAATCCTATAGTTTAAGGGTTAATTTTTCATTTAAGCCTTTTCTTTTAGTTAAATTTGACCTCAATCTTTTTAAAAGAGCCAAATTTGACCATTAACCTATCAAAAGAGTTAAATTGTTATTTTTTTAACCGAAATATTAACTAAAATGTTAAATTTTTAAACATGACAATCCACATGTATTTCATGCTAATTTTTGAATTTTTATATTATTTTTTTGAATTTTGAGTTATTTTATTTTTTAATATTTTTTAAATTTATTAATTTATTGTTGGTGTGGCATATAACATAAATGGGAAAGGATTGTATGAAACAGTGACACCACGTCATCTGTATCCCTTTTCCAATAGTTTTATGTCACATCAGCATTTTCATCCTAAAAAAAATTAAATCCAAATTAAATCCTAAAATTCGGGATAAGAATAATAATGTGGCATAACACTACTGGAAAGGAATAATATTCCTGTTTCATACAATCCTTTTTCTAACGTAAATAGTATTATTTCAGCATGAAGCGTTCGTGGAGTGCCACTTAAGCACCCCACCAACATCATTAAAAAATCGATGTTTTAATCAACATTTCAATTAAAAAAATGATTTGACTACTTTTTGAAAGATCAAATTTAGCTCAAAAAAGAATAAAAGTCAATTTCACAAAAGATATAAACATCGAGAGCTAATTTATCATTATGCATTTAATATATGATGTATCATATAATAATAAACAAAGCAATCAACTCATAAACAAACAAACTTATTTTCGTCACCCCAATTCTTTTTTTTAATTTGGTTACCCAAAAAAGAAATTGATAAAATCAGTCACTCTGTCATTAAATAGTAACATAAGATTAACGGTGCATTTGTTCGAAAAAATTTGGTGCGACTAAAATATGAACAACCCCTATATAGAGTGATTGACGGGTTGTTTATCCTAATTCTAGAGTGACTAATGTCGAAATGCACCATTAATCAAGGGCAGAGCCGGGGGGCTGGCAAGGGCTTCGACCCCCCTTAAAATGAAAATTTCTCTTTTTAGCCCATTTTCCAGTTACAAAATTTTAAATTAGTAATGGTAAAATTTCATTTTGGCCCCAAAATGATAAAAATTTGATTTAATCCTTTAAAAATTATAGAGATATAGGCTATTAAAATGGTAAAATTACATATTATTATCGTAAAAATATATAATTTAATTCCGACCCAAAATAAATTTTGCTTCGCCCCTACCGTTAATTTCTATTACTATTTAATAGTAAAGAGATGAATTTCATCCATTTTTATTTTGAACGATGAAATTAAGGTGAAGAACGAGTACCTTAACCTTTACTTGAAAAATAAGATAAAGAAACAAAGTCTTGAATAATTGTATGGCAGTCTCTCTGACTCGATGCGTTGAATGAGAATTTTATTTCTCTTTTAATTTCCAACAAAACAAAAAAGAGATTGATTGATTGAGCATTAAAAATAATTCAAAGAGGAGAATTTTGGAAGAATAGCATTGTGAGTAAGAAATAATTGTTTAAGAGAGGGAAGACTAATGTGAGTATGAAGTTTTGACTTGAGTTGGTGTAGAAAATGTTAGTTTTTTATTTTATATATATATATACATATATAATGCTTAAAATTATTCATAGTTCCTCACTAACCCATAAATAGAAAGATAATGTGTTTCATCGCACTCGAACCCATGTCTTCATTTGTTTATAATGACCAATTTTTAATAGCAAAAATGAATAGAATTGTTAATAAAACCAATTTATTATTTGACTAACATACAAAGATTAATTTATTCATTTTTTTAGTAAAAGGAATAAAATAAAATTTAACTCCTAATATAGAGGCCTCCATGACATTTTTACTCTATATCAAAATTAGTATAATAGCAACTTTAGCTCTCAATATTTATAAATTATATTAATTTAGTCTTATTCTAAAATAATTTAATTCTCTACTTTACACATTGTGATTTACTTTTTTATTTTTTTGCAGTATTGCATTTTTTTCATGACATTGAGAACTGTTTCTAAAATATTGAGAAAAGATAAAAACTAATATCTTGAATTTTTTGGTTTTTTTTTTTTTTTTTGTTTCTTTTCAGTCAAATTTAACGAATAAATTTGGATTTTAACTTGAAAATGCCACAATAATAAAACTACATTTTTCGACCCCAGAAAAGATTTCGGACTTATTAAAAGCCTATAATTATAAGATTGTCTTCCTTTTTCTTCCATTTCAATGATTCAAATCAGTGTATTTTATTGCTACTAATTAGCTCTCAAATTCGAACATGCATGCATGCATTGATTTCATTAACAAAAATTCCGCAAAAACTATCACAGATGTTACCATCCATGGCTTCAAATCTTCAAGCTCAAGGAATATGTACCTTATCCATTCCATGAACAGTCATCTCCGACTTCGAAAAAAACAAAAACAAAACAGAAAGTACCAACAAAACATCAAAAACACAAGGTGAATGAACAGCAAGAATGTCCGAGTTAAAGATACAAGGGTTACATAAACATGCATGCAACAACAGCAGGGTTAGTTTTTACTAGGGTTACACAGGGAGCCAAGACAAACCACAGAAAACGGACACATCGAGCAACCACAACAGCCACAAGCTAAGCGATCAAATCACTTCCACAGTTTAACGAACTTGTCATGACTTGCGGAAGAAACCAACCTTGTCACTGGTGATACAGCCAATGCAGCAATGAGTCCTTCATGAGCCGACAATGTCATGGTCTTATTCTCCGACATATTCCATAGCTCCAAAGACTGAATCCAACATGGAAAGGGAGCATGTCATTGACAAGGTAGTATATATAACAGCAAATACAAGACTAAAAGTAACGTTACTTGCCTGGTAACAGCCAATAACGAGCAGTGATTGAAACGAAGGATGGAAAACACAAGAGTGGAACTTGTTGCCATTACAGCTCAATTCGTGAACACATTCCCCTTCACTGCCTGACGCAAAGGACCAAACTCGAACAGAGTCCTCACTAACGGATGCTAGAAGCTCACCTGAAGGGTCCCAGCATACGGAATGGATCAGTTTAGTATGTCCCTGCTATTACAAATCAGAAGACAAAACCAAAGTTAGTCATGTTAAAATGAGGAAAATGCTTAAAATACGTATAAATGAGATCACTATTGTTGGATCTTTTGACTCGACTAATCAAGTCACCCGAAAACAAACATCGGTTCGGCTAGCCTTATTTGGTTATCTTAATAAGAAGTTTTCAAACTACGCCAATCTAGTCGTAATATAATAAAACCTGAATTAAAACCAAACCAAACACTACAGTTCGGATAACCATGGCTATAATTGGCTAGTCCAAAAATATTTTTGTAGTAATCATTGGAATGCACGTTTGAGTCAGCTAGTTCCTTAGGATTTCTTTTATATAGTTTATAACCCACGTAGACTAATTCACCTGTAAAGAGTGCCGGCAAGTTTGAGTCTCAGTGTCCAGTATAGATACAACATTCTCAGCAGCTGCTGCAAGATATTTTCCGAGGCGAGGTTGAAATCTCAATTGGGCTGTACCAGGGGCCGTACCACCCTGATCCACACAAAGGAAACAATCTCAATAGCTGTGCATCAACCTCAAAGAGAGATGCCTGAGTTCGATATAGATTTGCATTGCAAGGAAATCCGAAGCAAGATCATACCTTGAAAGCTCTTGCACAGCTCCCGTTGTTGATACTCCAGTATCGTATTTCACCATCACCATCACAAGAGCAGATAAGATCATCCTTAGTTGGATGGAAGTCAAGTGACATAACGTTACCAGAATGTCCCCCAAATGTACGAAGCGAATAACCAGGCTGCAGAAAAATTGAAAGAACAGATCCATCAAACAGTATAGAAAGATTTAAAAAGCAAGCATGACAAAGAAAAATGCAGAAACCAAACCAGTATCCTTTCGATCACTGTTTTGGAACATAGCATGCGTCATCGATATGAAAATGCTAATATGGTACATGCATAAGGATTCAGCAAAACGCCTAATTGTATTTTGATGACAATAGCATATGTCAATGCAGATTAAATGGAAATAGCATGAAAATAACCAGGACTAAAATTGAAACGAAATGTCCACTAACACTGTCGGCCTCCCAGACTCTGACAGTTTTGTCAAATGAAGATGTTGCAAGGCGTGACATGCTTGGACTGAAACGAACATCAGTAATCAAACATGAATGTTCTTCAAACGTAGACTTCAGCTTCAAAGTGTCCGTGTACCATAATACAGCCTGCGTTGCAAAAAAAATGCAAATGATTGCACTAGTATCTAAAATTTCAAAAGAATGAAAATTTTCTGTTCCCCTCTTATAACTCACCTTTTTATCATGGCCACCAGTAGCTAGTAACTTTCCGTCTGACGAGAAATGGCAGCAAGTAACTTTGCTACTGCTTGCTCGAACAGAATTTACTTCCATAAATGTGAAACCTGAAGTCAAATGCAAATTTGGTACACTGTAAAACTAGTCCATTTCCGATATAAAAGCATCAAACCTAATCCATTTACATTATGTAGTTACATAACAATTGAATATGGCATGCGTACAGGATAGATGATCGCGCCCTTACAATTGCACAATTTCTTGGGCCAATTTCAATTGGCATTTTGATATATAAACAATGAAGCAAGGTCATGAATTAGTAGCAATAAGCAACATCTAAAATAATAATAATTTAGAGAGGATAACACCAAAATGTACAAAAGTTTAATGAGATATACGGACGTATCATTTGCCATAACCGTTTGACAAAGGAATTAGCAAATTATCATATCGTATCCAAGAATAACTGGGGATGTGAAAAAAGCCAATAGAGTGAAACTACAATGTTTGAAAAAATAAGCTACAATAGGTTCCCGACAACAGTAGACTTTATCAAATCATAACAACCATACAAGTAATATTTATACACCTTTAGTTACATCCATACATCGGCCAACGGCATCTCTAGGATCCGTATCATCATGGGATAAAAAAGACTCAACGTTATCATCAAGAGATCCATCCTCCACTAATCGATCCATTTCAGCCTGCAATTCAAGATCTTTATCATCCCACTGCCAAAATGGAATTCCCATGAGAATTTATGCAAGGAATTTTTAATTCCTCCACAAACATGGGAAAATAACTAATAGACTCACCAATTGATTTGAAGGTGATGCAAGTGTACCAGCACCCTCAGCACCAAACATCATCAAAGGCTTGGAAGAACTGCCACTATGAGGCATCGCAGGCATTGAAATCACATCTCCAGGAGTGTGTGTTGATGGTGTTGAAGGTGCAGAACTAGGCGAAGGTCCAGCTGTGTTTGCTGTCCCTGAGCTATTGGCAGGGCCTGAAGAAGACACTGGCTGTTTTCTCTTTCTTCCATTCTGGTTTTTTGAAACCTTAAAATGAATTTAAGGAAATCATGTTAGAAACCTAATCATATATGTTATAAAGCTAAGAATCAGAACTAAATAACTTTACATGACAATTCGCATACATGTGGCCGCAAAATAGCCTATAATTACAACCAAAATCACTTGACCGGGAAAAAGAAATAAGTTTTCAAGCTAAACACCATAGCACCATGTGCAAAGGGTGTCACATGGAAGCAGATACAACCCTCAGCCAGGAATGATATTGGCAAGTTGAATTACATATAACCAGAAAAGGGCAGACCTGATCATTCCCTCGAAATGAGTTTGACATACTCCCATCCACAGTGACACTTCCACCTCCACCAACTTTATCTTGTTGATGTAAACTCGGATTAGAACTCTGTGACTGTTGATTCGAAAGTGCATGCTGCTGAAGCTGTTGTTGCTGCGAGTTACTGTTCTGTTGCTGTTGCTGTTGCAGTTGCTGCTGCTGTTGTTGCTGCTGATGCAACTGAGCTAATTTTAACTACAAAGCAAATGAAATATATAAGAAACAGAAAGATACCAAGGAATAAAGCGAGGTAAAAGCACACTTCATAGGGACAGTAATACCTTCATTAGCATATCTGTATCTCCCCGAGGCATGAGAGGACTGCCAGCCTGCAAAGGTGATACATTTGGAACCACATCACCAACAGAATTAGAAAGGCCATCCTTTCCAAGGCCCATGGTCCGATTATTATTCAATAGCATTCTCAATCTTCTATTATCATCACTGCCAGATGATGATGTCAGATTCTGCTGAGCAAGCATGAGTTGCTGCTGGTGCTGTGGTGTCAACATCTGAAGTTGATGAAAGGGCTGAGGAGCTTGCATAAAAGACTTTTGCGGCTGAAGGATCCCACCGTGCAGTTGGTCCAGTCCCTAAAAACAGATAAAATGAAAACCATTCAAAGGAAACATAAGATGAAAAATAAAATTTACAGTTCACTAATACATGTATGAATAAAAACATTCCAATGAAAAGATAAAACTTACTGTTAATGGCCATCCTTTCAAAGTTAAATTATTACCACCTTGATTTGACCCTGAGAAACATGAAATCACATTATTTAGATTCCAAATATACAAGTAATATGAACTTAGATTCCAAATAAATAAGTAAATGACCCGAGTCAATCACAAGGACAAGCACATGCTATCATTAGTGTGCCATTTTCAAAGGAAAGATGCAATTTAAACAGAAAAACCTGTTAAAGAGAAACTTACCTGGAATTCCCATTAAAGATCCATCGGGACCAGCAGCTCTAGGATTCAATACTGGATTCATCTCACTCTTTATATCCTGCTTCCATATAAAATTTCAGAACATGACAAAGGGAAGAAACATGAAAGAGATCCATTTAAGGTGACCCTACCGGTGTTGTTCCTGCCAATTGCTGACTCCGAGCTTGAACTTGCGGAGACATACCACCAGCTGTACCATGCAATACTTGCCTAAAATATACATGAATCCAAATAAGTTTATCGCTGAAAACAACTTAGTCTTGGATGCTTGAATAAACCCTAAATGCATGAGACTATTTTAGATGAAAAAGGAGGTTTCATTGGCATTCAGTGGCTCAAGTTCATGTTAGAGCAGATAGACCACAGGACACAAGGGAATTACTGTAAAAATTTTGTTGTAAACCTTCAGCAGCATTTAACCGAATTATCTTACTTAACACTGCTGAAAATTTTGTTTAGGTTTCACTTCAGAAAACATTTGCATTCAAATACTCTTCTTTGTGTAATAAAAGGAAAGTAAAATAAATCACCCGGAAGGTGGACCAGTTGCAGCTGCAGGCTTCAATATCGAGGCATGATTTGGATCCAAGAGCTGGCCGACATTGTCACTGTACCTTTGCTGTAAGGAAATCCTAAAATGATCAACTAAAAGAAGAAAACATTTCTAAGAAATCAAAAATGATCTACCAACCTTCATAGCTGCATCATCCAAAGAATCCCTTTGATGTGGCAATTTTAGTCTTTCCTCATACATCTTAGTCGCCATGGCATTAGCAGTTCCAGCAGGCTGACGTATGAGAGAATCATTTCCAACAAGTCCATTTGTATTGCCATTTAGGAGATGAGACCCGTCCCTTCGTTGCTGAGGCTGTTGTGCCTGCTGGGACTGCTGTGGTGGCTGCTGCTGCTGTTGCTGTTGCTGTTGCTGTTGTTGCTGCTGTTGTTGCTGCTGTTGTTGCTGCTGTTGTTGCTGTTGTTGCTGCTGCTGTTGTTGTTGTTGCTGTTGCTGTTGCTGTTGCTGTTGCTGCTGCTGTTGCTGCTGCTGTTGCTGCTGCTGTTGCTGCTGCTGTTGTTGCTGCTGTTGTTGTTGTTGGGCATGCCTCTGCAATAAAAGCTGTTGCATCTGCAGTTGTTGCTGCTGCTGTTGCTGTTGATGCTGATGTTGATGTTGAGGCTGTTGAGGTTGCTGCTGCTGTTGCTGTTGTTGCTGCTCCCGTGCTTTAATCAATTGAGTCTGCAACATCAATGCACCATATACATCACATATGTTAAGAAGAAATCATTTGGAAGACAAGAAAATTTCGTAATCTGCTCTATAATAAACATTCTTAACAAAATACAACAGGGAACACTTCTCCTGCCCTCGATTGCTTCCTTTCTTTCAATAATAAAAATACCCTTAGTTAGCCAGTTGCCCAGTTCCCAGTAAAAGTACCATGGAGGCCCTTGTACTAGGAGTCAGATTGCATTTTGCCCCCTCAAATAAAAACATGGGCAAATTAATCCCTGTATGTTAGATCAAAGAGCAAACTAATCCTTTTGTTAAAAATTCCATCTTTTTTTACTGTTAAAAACTGGTCCTTGTACGCCAGCATAAGGTACACATGACACATCATGTGTAACTATCTGGTTATTTTGTCAGCCACACCAGTTTTTAACAGTAGAAATGGATGAAATTTTTAACATAAATGACCGGTTTGTTCTTTGATCTAACATACAAGGACTAATTTGCCCATTTTTTGAGTTAAGGGGGCAAAATGCAAATCTGAATCCTAGTATGGGGGCCTCAATGATACTTTTACTACCAGTTCCCATAGAGCATTTTGATACAAGCTCATCATGCAATATGCTTTCAGGAGAGGACTCCAATTTCCAAGTACAGAAAACAATCCACGACAAATTAAACAAAAAATAAAATGTTGATGGTAGGTTATCCATAGCAAGTACAAACTTTAAACAAATTAACAGTTCAAAATAGAAAAATAAAATCAAAACCAACCTCAATATAAGATGCAGCAACCTCTGAATGCTTCTCATTAGTCCTGGCAATGAATATATCCCAAAAAACAGACCACCATTCAAAGAGAAAACCTCCAGGTGCATCGATAGCTGGATACCAAGTTCAGCACCAGCATCAATGAAAGTACTAAACAATCTAATATAAAAGAACAGATCTTCGGCTTTAACATAATTCCCGAACCCGTTTAGTTGCTTACCTACAGGATCTGATGATACTTTCCCTTCAGCTTGAAAAGCCTGAGCTGAAGCCTTTAAATCCCTCTTTACTAAATAATCATGGATATACACATCTAACCTGTTGTTGACAAAATACATGGCCATACAGTATGCTTATAAGAGCAAAATCAGAACTTACAAGCATAACTAATAACTACATAAGCAAATAAAATTATAAGCTTTATACAACGAATATCTGATAAACAACAAAACCCTAAATCAAATTTATCCTTTTACATAAAAATAATAATGCAAAACAGAAGAACAGTAACTTGAAGTTCCACAACAAACAAAACCCTAAAAAAACCAAGCTTTCAAAGAACAAAAATTGAAATCTTTGAAGACATCAAAATGAACAAACAAAAACCCAGAAAAAGCTTACATACCCAAAATTCAAATAAAACCAAAAAAGAAAGGGAAAACATCGAAAACCACATTAAAAAGCTAAAGAAATTGTAATAAATATAATAATAAAGATTTAAAACCCAAAACAAAGTTAACTTTAACAAGAAGGGAAAAAAAAGAAAAGACTTACATTTTATCAGCTTCCCAGTTGGTTTGAGACATCTTGTTGAATCCAACAACAGACCAAAAACACTAAAGAACAGCTCCAGATTCCTAGGTAACTTGTCTGAAGCAGCTTCACTTCAAGTTTCTAAAGCTACCCAGAAAAATAAAAATATTAACTCATTGTAACATTGTTTTTTAAAAATTAAAAATAAAAACTTTTAAAAACCCAAAGAAGAAAAACTTATTACAGTAGTAGAAAGAGAAGAATCTATGTAGAGAATAATAGAAGATAAACAGACAGAACTTCTCTAATTTTAGCAATATCAGAAATTATATATATTTATGGATTTTTTAATAAAAAAGAAAATAAAAAGAATAAAGAAAGGGAAAGATACCTGCAATCCCAAAAACGTTTATTAATTTTTGAGAGCTTTTTCTTTCTTTTTCTTTTTTTGGGTTTTTTTTTTTTTTTTTTTTTTTGTGTGTGAATTTATTTTCTTTCTTTTCTGTAGCTTTGGGTGGATTTGGTGTTGCTGTTGCAGGTATCATAATGCCTTGTTACTTGAATTTACACGGAAAGCCCTTTCAATTTATTTAATTTTCAAAATGAGACTGATTTCGTGGCAGTACTTCAATTCAAATGACCAATATAACCTTAATGATTTCCCTTAATTTTATTCCAGAAAGCTGTGAGTTAGGTGAGGTTAGTATGGATTAATTAGTAAATTGAGTAGAAAAATACAATTCTATTGCTTTTTCTATTGTGGGGCTTCATTTCTTTAATATTTATGAATAAACCCCAAATGTTTTATTTTTTCTGGTTTTCATCTATTATTTTTGTTTCAAATTTCAGCTGTGCCCATGGTTTGGAGTATTAAAGGTAAGTTTGGATGTACACTGAAGTGTGTTTAATGTCTCATGCTACTTTCTAATTTTTTTTGGTGAGCACCCTAAACTTTTTTTATTAAAAGATATTATAATTAATTCATTATTGTAATTTTCCTTTTTTGGTAATTTTAGATTCCAACTTGCCAGAATAGTTCTAAACTAATGTCCTTTAAAATTAGCTTAAAATATTACAAAATTCTTCCACTATATTTAAACTTTAAAAATAAAATATAACTAATAGCTGACAGTCTAAATATTAAAAATTAAAATAACTATTGAAATTTTGAAATAATTTTTGCTTTTATTAAATATTTTTAACAGTTTTTAATAAGGTATTTTTTTTTACTTTTTTTCATTATAAATTCGAATATTGGACCCTATAAATATGTTCATTCATCCTATATATGACCCAAGTGAGGGGAAATTTATTTTCAGGGGTCTTTTCACTTCATTGTCTATAGTGCCCTCAATTAATTCCATCCTACGTATGACTCCTGTCGTTTTTTTTTTTTTTTTTCTAGAATAATCTCAAAAAGAGTAAAGAAAAATAGACAAACTAACCATAAGTGCAATACTAGAATAATTCGAAAATAAATCAGATAAGCATCAAATTGTTGAATTTTACATTTTAACTCCGCTATCCAATCTGACAATAAACACCGATCAACTAAAAGGCAACTGTCAAAAGCTCCAAGAGACCCGTTATATCAATGATTTACAAAATGTCAAGTCTTAGATAACTTATCATCATCATCATTTCAAATATATCACCATCATCATGATTTATCATGATAAGACCTTTTGAAAACAATTCCTAATAGATTCGGTGATGCCCTTGCATTTTCAAATCTCATATTTACGACATAACATAACTAGATTACGATAATATAGGCTGAGATTAAAATACAAAATAAAAACCACGAAAAAAATGTTGAAACAATCATGACCAGTAACTAGCTTAAAGGCTGACGCCATCGTCAACAAAGTAGAGATTTAAGTTAAAAAGGTTGAAAATCTAGGATTTTTTTCTATAAAATGAATAGCAAAAGTTAATTAATGGACAATAAAATTTCATGATATTTTCTTAATGGTTGATTATTCAAGTTTTAATATTAATTGAACTTAAACTATGGATCCATTGATTAAAGTGTTCTGAGTTCATCTATACCTAATACCAAGGTTCAAATCGTAGGTTTGTTTATGCTGTAGTGTAGTGTGTAGATGTGTGAGTTTGAATTTGTATTGTATCAAAAATTTTTAATATAGTTAAATGTTAAAAAGAAGTTAAATGCTTAAATTAGTGCAAAACCTTTTTAGGATTGTTAACATAAGGGTAAAATCTTTTAGGAGTTCTTTCATGCATTTCACCCAAAGCTATTAGTACAAAATTAGGTGACTACTAACATGTTTAAAATTAAACACATAGTAGCTATGTCAGATATTTTTTAAAAAAAAGAAAAATAAAAATAAAAACATAGATTAAAATATAATATACAACAATTGAAAAGCCTTTTGTTTGACTACATTCAAAACGGTCTGCCACTTATTTGATAATTTTGAAAGATTAGACCTTTATTTGAGTAAATTTAAAAAAGTTTAGTCATTAATTGACCCTTATTTTAGCATTTTTTTTTTAATGTTTAACCACTTATTTGAGCACATTTGAAAAAGCTTAGTCCTTATTTGACTATTTTAAAATTTTTGACTATTATGTGAGTTAGATTTGGCCCCAATTTGAACATTTAGCAACAAAAAAAGAAAAAATCAACGCTTCAACTATGTTGAAGCAAAATTAAAAAACTATCCAAACCTGAAAATATATAAACAAGACTCCATCCCAATGTTAAACACGAAACAACTTCAAAACCCGAAATAACTCAAATTCAAATTTGATAAAAATTTGAAACCATCCAAACTCTAAGTAATTACCTAAAATAACCCAAAAATACTAAAACTTGAATCAATTGGACCTAATTTAACTCATCCAACTGGGGCTGGCGGGGCAATGGGAATGTAGCATTATTTAACCTATAAAATTTATAAAATTATAAATTAATAAATGGTCAAATTACATTTTCTCCTAAAAAATAATAAAATTTTAATTTAACTCTTTAAAAAATTAAAAAATATATATAAACTAATACAATGATAAATTTATATTTCAACTATTATAAAAGTAGTTAACTTAATCCCGACCTCAAAATATTTTCTTATTAAATCTACATGTCTAATTCTATCATCCATCTCCACCAGCAGCTATCTAACTCTAGATCACCTCTACTTTTTGTTTTTATACAATTCTTAAAATTAAGCATAGTCCTCGAATTTAAAAATAGAAGTATAATACGCTTCAATGCACTTGAACTCATATACTCTTGTATTAATAACAATACTTATACCAATCGAGTTAAGATGCAACGGACAATAAAACCGCATTTTTATAACAATAGATTATATAAATTGTTTTTATATATACATAAATAATAATTCATACATAACCAAACTGGGCCAAAGAAGATAAATTTTCCTGCAGCCCAATCCAATGGGTTGAATTGGATAGGTAAATTCTCGACTGTTGTAGGTGTAAATGTTTAGATGTTTAATTTTTAATTTTTAATTTTTTTTATGAATTTTATACATTGATGAATGTATTAATTATAGCTTCCTTTTACCTATGTTTCCAATCTATTAGATGTTTTTATGATTGTTCCTTCTAATTGTAAAAATGATTTTGGGATTTTACTAAAAATAAAGTGTTGTTTGATAATTTTTATTTTTTAATTTTAAAAGCCTTAAATGATAATTTTATGATATATAATATTTTGGTTTACTATGACAACATAAATGGTTAATAGATTTTTCCTATTAATTTCATTAAAAAAATCAAATACATTAATAAAAAAATAGAAAAATTTTAAAACTATTATACATGAATTTTAGTTTAATGTGTAATTTTATATATGAAAGTTTTTACTCGATTCAATTCTTATAAATTATTGACACAATTATTGATATAGCATCATTTTATGTTTATATATTTCATATACAAATAATTACATTTATCCAATATAAAAATAATTTAATATATTTATTTCTTTAAAATGAGTATAATTGAATCAACATTAAAGTTTCATGTATATATTTGAACCACAATCAAAGTTTCATGTGTATAATTGCACCAAATCAAAGTTCATGCATCAAATTGCATATTCAATCAAAGTTCATGTATCTTTTTGAGATTTGTCCCAATAAAAAAAATCACTAAAACTTTTTCAATAATTTATCAAATATAACCCAAGTTTTGAGCCATTGAAGATTTTAAATTAGTAATAAAACTAGAAAATGTGTCAACCGAAAAGAATTGATCAGAATCGAAAATCAATTAACTTGAAAAAATCATATTATTCAACCTAATTTAAGTCAAGGCTTTTCTCCATCGATGTTATTAAGTTTTCCTGTTATCCAAGTGTAATTATTTCATCTATTTGATAGATTATTAAAATAGTCAAAACGATTATTCATCGAAATATACAAATGTCAATTATTATCTCCATATTAGAATGTCAACAATGAGTTTGCATGTAAAGCAAATGGTTAAGCACATATTGACTCACTAATTTGTTAATGTTTAACTAATATTAAGTTGCTTTACAATGAGTAATGGTAGAGCTAGTATGTTGAGCCTAATAGTAGAGGTGGAGGATGGACTTTGTAGTGGGGCTCAGAGTGGAACATTATTGTTAAAGAGAGTTCTCACTTATTAATTGACGTTCAAATCATTGATGATTTTATGCATATTCGTTGGCATTTCTTGTTTGTTTACGAAAATATCTATAAAGAAAGATGGAAGGAAGTGAGGGAGTGGATAACCTAGAAGCTAAGGATGAGCACAATTGGTGTTGTATTGGACACTTTAATGCCATATGCTCTCAATAGGAGAAATATGGAGATAGATCAGAAGACTGAAGACAAATTGAATTCGTCAATGCTTTCATCAACAATTTATGTCTTTTCCAGACATAAATAGAAAGGGCGAAGTTTTCGTGTAGAAGACCATAATATCAAAACTGAGGATGGTAGTCTTGTACACTATTGAGTGGAGCAAAAGCTTTCAAAATGCTCATTGAATTTACAAGGTGGCATTAGCCGCGGACCACTGCCATATTATCTTATCCCTTGATATGAAAAGGATTGGAGGCAAAAAGAAATCAAATTTGAGCCAAAATGGCTTGTGAACAATGAAAGTGACCCAGTGGTCCAAGAGGCATAGAATTCAACAAATGATAGCACTAAGTTGAACTACTTATCAGGGAATTTCAACACTACCAATTGCTTATCAGGCAAAGAGGAGATGGAATCTATTAAGCATGTTCTCTTCTTCTGCCCTTTCGTATGAGCTACATAGTGTGCATCGTGCTTTAGCTATTTCCCTCGGAATGTGGGATTCTTAAGCCTCAAAGAATGGTGGGATAGCATCACTACATCTTTCTCATTTTTCATTCTTTTTGCTCTAAAAATTTAGTTTTAGCTCGATTGGTATGAATCTTGTTGCCAATACAGGAAGATGTGAGTTCGAGTACGCTGAAGCGTATTATCCTCTTATTTATGAGTTGATGAGGGGCTATGGGTAGTTCTAAGCATTAGGTCAAAAAAGGCTGATATGATTAAAACCTATAATAAAGTTGTTCAAAAAAATATCTAATTGCTTATCTTTGGTGGCATATTTAAAAAATTCCCAATAAAATTATTTTGGAAAGAATTTCCATTGAGTCAATTGTAATTGACCACATTTTCTTATGTTTCCTCGAAAAACAAGAAAGTGACAAATAATGTTTGCTACAACGAAGTGTAACTACTATGCGTATTGACATGCCAACATTATTAAATTGTTAATGTTTTAGTCAATATTTCAATTAAACAATTACCTAATATATATATATATATATATCCAATGTTGATTCATTATTTTTAGCATTTTTAATTCAAAACCAAACATGAAATTTTGGTTTCATTCAGACTCCTTTAAAAAAGATGGATAAATTAAAAATATATATAAATAGGATAAAGATAAGACAAAAATGAAATGAAATAAGAATTCAGCACATAACATTTATGTTAACTTTTTTGTCGCATTTTGTTTCCGCCAACATAAATAAATTCATAACATGGTTTAGATTTAAATAATTTTTTATGAGATAATACTTAAAAATTACTCATAATTCCACCCGAATATTTAAATAGGAAAATAAATGTATTTGAGCACGCTTAAACCACGTCTTCTTCCACTAACAACAATATCAATGTTAACCGAATTAAGATGCATCAATCTGCATTTAATTTTTTTAAATTAAAATACAAATTTTAATTAAACTTTTTTTTTAAATTCTTATTGAACTCCAAATTTCTTTATAAACACTAAAAATTAATTCCAAAAATCCACTGCTGGACATAAATTCTCAAAAGTCTGACGACCTTAATCTTAGAATTAAATCAAGCTGCGTTAGGACAAATAAATACGGTACAAAATATATTCATACAAGCTTTGATGCAGACCCAACCTCACAAGTACAATTTTTGAAACAGACATAAGCTACTGATTTTCAACTGAATCATAAGCTACTGTTACATATGTGTGTGTATATATATATATATATATATATATATAATTTTGGGCTATTTCAATATAATTGAAATCAAAATTAAGGTGAGATATTGTAAATGTTAATTTCAAACTAATAAAATCCCTCTTTTAAAAGTGATATATCATGAATTGATTATATTAAATTTTAAAGTTATTTTATGATTTTACTATTGAATACGAAAAGAGAAAAAAAACTTTCATATGAGTGCAATATAACGATTCTTGATCTTTGTTTTTTGATACAATGCCTAAACCTACTCATAACCTCTTCCTAATCCTTAAATAAGAAGATAACGCAACGTATTTCAGCGCATTCAAACCCGTATCCTCTTGCATTAATAGCAATGTTGATATTAACTGGACTACGACTCAATTTGCCTATGATTCAAATCTTTAACCTATATAAAAGTGATTTGTATGAATTAATTAAATTTTGAGTAATTAAAAAGACTTCTCTAAATAAAAAACCCTTTTTTGATATTTACCAAACATATCAAATGAAACATTTTTTTATTTCAATATTTCCAATAAAAATAAGTTATTATAAGTACTACACTGAATTCAAATTAACTAGTTAACCGAAATAAACTCGAAGAAAAATTTGTGCATAAATTATATATGTTGCGTTTAAAGTATCGACTTTTTTGTTCATATTCATCTTCTTCAAGTGACAAACACAATTTTCGGTAAAAATGTCATGGACACTCTTGTACTAAGACTCATATTACATTTTGTCCTCACTACTTAAAAAATAGATAAATAAATCTCTATACGTTCAATTAAAGAGCAAACTGACCCATCTTTTAAAAATTTCATTCATTTTTACTAATAAAAACTAATCTCTATCAATCATAATGAGATACACATGATACGTTATGTGTAACTGTCTGATTATTCTATCAATTACTTCAATTTTAAACAAAAATAACTAATTTACTTTTTAATATAATATATATTTAATCAACTTTTACCCTCCAATAGATCAACCTTTCCCACCCACCAAAAGTTGAACCCCAATCACACAAACAACAACAACAAAATTCCATCGTAAATGAATAAAATAAAAAATCATTGCAAATTCATCATAGAAATGGAAAATCCAAACAATAAAAAAAAAATTGAATAACTAAATCAACTGACTATATAATAAATGGGGTTGTCACATAATATATCAAATAACAATATAGTACTAATAAGCAACACGTTTTCCCAGAGAGAAAAGAAAACGAAAATTACAGTGACAGAGGCTTTAGGACAATGAAACAGTATACAGCATTGAAGTCTGCATTGTTTGTTCCAATTTCCAAAAGACCTCTTACTGCAATAATATTTTCCCATGAAATTATGGTTTTTTTTCCATTCATGGACCAAGCAACAGCATAAAAATGAATCCAAAAGCAGAAGCTAATAATAGAAAAAAGAAAATAAATAAAAAACCAAACTACTCGTTGCTTTTTACCAACATTATGGGACCAAAAAAGAAGAAAGAGATTGAGCCGAACCCGCCAATATCACAGCCGTCGCCACGCCACCGTCACCGGTTCCTTCTACGGTTACTCCACGCTTCATACGAGCTTCCAAAACCCATCGTTATAGTAGCTCCCATTTTCGTTGTAGATGAATCCACAGCAATCACCATTATTGAACACTGAGAGAGACCAAAATTGTCAAAAAAAGAATAAAGTAACATAAATCTGAAAATGGCTTTGGTGTCTGCTCTGTGTTCTTTATATTTACCTTGACAAAGCTTACCTTGATGGGTTTTGTGGGTTTTTTTTTTTTCCCTTTTGTCCTTATCTTAGAAAGAAAAAAAAAACATTATTACAATGAAGAACAAGAACAAGAAGAGGAAGTAGTAACTGGAGATATTCTTGTCTTAAAGCAGATATGAATGAAAACAAGAAGTAAAAAATATGGGGAAATAAATAAAGGGATTATTGCTTTTTTGGTACAGTACTTTAGGGGGTTTTGTTTTGCATTAAGCTGTGGTTTAATGTTTTAAACCCTACATTTTTCACATTTTTAGTTTTGGCCCAGATTTGCTAGATTTGCGCGAACAACCTCTGGCCCTCTTCTTGTTTCTGTGCTTACCCTTCATCTTTTGGGAAAATACCTTTGTTATCCCCATTTCCCCATGTTTGTGGATCACATAAGGTTAAAATGTGTCATAGGTCCTTGTACTCTTCGAAAATTTGAAATTTAGTCTATGTACTTTTATTTTAAGGAATTTAGTCATTACTTTTCAGATTTTAAAATTTAGATTCACTTGTTAACACTATTATTTCTTTTTGTTAAATATGTTAGTGTGATATTTAGAAATGAAAAAAAAAAATTATTTGGTAGTAATGTAACAAAAAAATAGCGTTGTAATGAACTTGAATTTAATAAATTAATCTTAACACAGTTAATAGTTGGACTTAAATTTTGAAATTCAAAAAATAAAGTAACTAAATTCAAATAAATAAAAATATAGAAATTAAATTCTAAATTTATAAATAATATAACAACTTATTGCATATTTTAACTTTTTACCATTTCAGTTGAGGTTTCATTTGGTTTTGTTTATTATTTTTATATAAAATCTTTATACAAAATAGTTAAATATTAAATGTTTTAAGATTAATAAAATTTAATTATAAATATTTATCACTTTACTTACAATTTAATTATTTAATATTTTTTTATAAATATATGTTTAATATTATTATTTTTTTCTTTTATATCGTGAGTGTACCCATGATGTCCAACCCGCAAGTTCGCTAGTGTGGTAGTGCAAAGTGTGCGTGTGTGGGTGTGTAAGTTTGAAATTATATTGTATTAAAAAAATTAATGTATTATTATATTGTTGTATGTATGCATGAATGTATGTATGCATATTTCCTCTTATTCTCTTAAATATTTTTTAAGGGATTTTCATTTTTGGTTAAATTAGTCTTTGAACTAGATAATTGTTTTCATATTGGGTTTGAAATTTTTTTAATCCAAGTTGGTTCTTAAACTTGACAATTGTTTACACATTGATACGTGAACTTTAAGGTTTTCAATGAAATGTCAAAGATTAATATGGATCTATAAAAAAATTTAGACTCCGATATGAAAACAAATGTCAAATTTAAGGATTAACTTGAAAAAAATTTAAAAACCGACTCGAACTAAAAAAATTTAAGGATTTGCATTTGTTGAGGGAGTGTTGTGAAATCAAGTTGGGGATTAGATTCTAGGATATAATCATTATCTAGGGGGTGTTCAATGTTTAAAGCCGAGCTTTGGAGCATTCTGGATGTACTAACTATTTTAAATGGACGAAGATATGAGAGAGTGTTAATTCGTACGGATAGCCTAAAGTGACTAAGCAATCGACTATTTCAAATTTAACCTTAGTTAGAAGAATCAAACACATCTTAAAAGATGAAAGTTTGAGATATGTCAGAATTGCCGATGAAATTGTCAAGTGCCTAAGGAGATTTACAATATTTATGTTGAAATAATACAACTAAATTTTTTATTTCTAGTATTTTAATGTAACCATTTTGATTTTGTTTTATTCAAAAAAATTGAAACCCTAATGCTAGAACAGTTATGAAATTTAAATCCAAAAGTGTATTAACTCTTCTTTTAACGTTCAAAACTTGAAAAATCATAGGGCAGTAGCAGTGCCTTTTTGTTGTTAGGTGTTTATTATTAATAGTAAAATACTGACAGCGTCAGAACAAACCGGCAGCAGCAAAGCCGAGGCGTGATTTATCGAGACGACCACCGAAAAAACAAACCCTACGGCTACACGCCTCCCCCCACAGTGGCCTCTCCCCCCTAACATTCTTTTGCTTTTATTTTATGGATTATTCTACACACCCTCTTAATTAGCTACAACCCACCTACGTCCCTCTTTCCTCAACGTGAATCTGGATTTTAGTTATTTTATATTTAATTTCAATATTTTATTTAGTATTTAATTTTTTTTTAATTTTGATAACGCTTAAGGTGAAATTTTATTATAATAAAATTTTATGACATCCTTTTTAGATCAACGATCGTGTGGTTAAAAAATAGAAATAAAGATACTATAATCATTTGATTAAACCATGTCAAAAAATATGAAATTGTGTTGGTGACCTAGAACTTATTAAATCGATATCAAATTGAATGTTGAAGTCAAATTTAAATACTTTATGGGACAAAAAAAACCTCAAGGACTAAACTGAACATTAAAATCAAACTCAGACGCCAAATAAAATCTTGAAGTCAAATATATGTTTTGAATAGTATATTAACCCTAAATTATAGGGTCAACCTTTTTTATAACCGTTTATATAATATTTAAATATTTTATTAAAATAATATGTTAACTAAAAATTTATTATTTTAATTTACTTAAGAACAAAACTAATTTTACTAAAATTTGATACAAGAGATTATTATAGATAACTAATTTAGTGAAGAGTGTACTTCATGCTTCATGAGTGTCGATGTTATAAAGAGTAAAAATAAAATATCAAAAATCGATTTTACAACAAATTTAATTGCTATAATAAAATGTTATTATAGAAAGTAATTGTTATAAGTAAATATACGTGGATTTCTAATTTCTCTAAATACATTGGTTGTTGTTCTACACTTAAAGCGGGTCTTCAAATTGCTTGGAGTCTAGGCCTTCAATGGATTATGCTTGAGATGGATAGTATGACTGCAATCCAGTTTATTCAAGATGAGTCAGTTGAGTTCTACCATTTAGTAGTGTTACGAGCTATTAAAGAAATTATTCAACGTCCTTGAATGATTAGGGTGAGACATTTATTTAGAGAGGGTAACCGAGTAGGCATTTGAAGGCCTTTGGGCATGTATAGCTATATGCAACCCCCTAGATGAAATTCTTCAAAAGCTACTTGATGATTACTCTAAAATTATCTGATCACGCCTAGTCTAGTTATGGTTTTATCCTCTTTCATGTACAAAAAAAAATATGAATAATATCCATAATTGTTCCACATTGCTATCCTTAATTAAAAATTTTAAGGTAAATTGCATCAAATGTTATTAAATTATTAGTAAGTTTACATTTTGGTCACTCAACTTCAAGAAGTTACAAAATGATCATTGAATTATTTAAAAGTTTTCATTTAAGTCACTGGGTTGTTAAAATCGTTGTTGTACAACATTTTCTATTCGCACTGCCTACACCAATCAAAAGCTCTCATTTCCCTTCTATTTTACAATTCATTTTTTTTTCACAGAATAACTTTAAACATCACGAATCTATGAAACCAAAATCTAAACAACTTTCTTCTCCTATCTTCTACATTAACCTTGGATCTAAGGTATGTTGTTTTACTAATCGATGGGTACTAGTCTACCATAGCGATTGTCAAATCGCCACTTGAAGCTTACTAGCTATACTTAAAAAAAAATCTAATAACCTAATGACTTAAATAAAAAAATTAAAATAATTTAATGACTTAAATGAAAATTTTATAATGAAGTTGAATTGAAGGGAATTATATTGGCTCTTCAGATGATTACTGAATCGGAATGGAAAAATGCACAAAAAATCATTGTGGAATCAGATTCTAAGGTGAGGGTTTCGTGGTGTGGAGATAAATCTTTGATGTTTCGTGTTTATACAAACTCGATATAGTGTGTATTTGCAGGAAGTAGTGTTAATCAAAGTGATGGTGCTGAGAGAGAAAAGAAGAAAAGGGTTGATGGGTCATTTGGGTGTAAGGTGGGGGATAGGTAGAGTAAGAAAAAGGAAGCCCCGAAATTCACGTATTCCATGTTAACACAACGTGTCATGTGATGTGAATTACTTCTTTTTTGTTTTTTAATTACTTTTGTTGTGTCTGTCTTTAGTTGCTTTCTTGCTTTCCACATGTATTGAATGGATTTTATTTACCATATTTAGACTAACCACTCAGTTTTTATCATACTCGCACCAATTTGTCTTTTTTCTTCATATATTACTACTTGAATTCATGTTAAATCAGTGCCCTCATCTCATATCTTCTATAACGTATTTATTTCTTATTTAGGCACTTGATTCAACAATTAAAAAAAGTGACATTTAATAGGGGTGATAAAAAATAATTGTAATTTTGTTAGTTAAAAGGATTAAAATAGAAATTACCCATAGTTGATTTAGTGGCTAATAACGTATTTATCCTTTTCTAATACAATGTTGAAGGTGAGAAACGGGGTCACATGGTTTGAACCCGTATTTGACATATCCCTAAGCCACACCTTTTTCTTGTGCCCTTAATTCAACAATTAAAAAGTGCCACTTAACAGTCGAGTGACCCAAAAGAACAATTTCGAAAGATTTAGTGGCCAAATTATAATTTTTTTAGTTAAGGGGCCAAAGCAAAAAATTACCCATAATTTAGTGACTAGTGACGTATTTATCCCTTTTTAATACAATATTGAGGGTGAGAGACAAGGGTTACATGGTTTGAACTTTGAACCCATATCAAATGGATATCATATCATATCCTTAAGTTACACATATTTTTTGTTTAGGCACTTAATTCAACAACTAAAAAGTGCCACTTAACAGTCAAGTGACAAAAAAATAATTTCGAAAAGTTTAGTGACCAAATTGTAACCTTTTTTAATTAAGTAACCGAAATGAAAATTTATCATAATTTAGTGACTAATGCGTATTTATCCTTCTTAATACAATGTTGAAGGTGAGAAATAAGGTCACATAATTTGAACTTGTGTCAAATGGGTATCATATCATATCCCTAAGCCACACCTATTCTTGTTTAGGCACTAAATTCAACAACTAAAAAGTGCCATTTAACAATCAAGTGACCAAAAAAATAATTTCGAAAAGTATAATGACGAAATTATAACTTCTTTTAATTAAGGGACTAAAACAAAAATTTACCCATAATTTAGTCATTAATGATATAATTTACCCTTTTTTTCTAATACAATATTAAAGATGGACGACAGAATTAACCCGTATCAAATGAGTGTCATATCATATTCTTAAACCACACCTATTTCTTGTTTAGGCACATAATTCAACAACTCGAGTTGAAATCGAAAGGTGTTGTAGGCTTGTAGCCCTAACGATTCGAGTAATATCGAATCCATATTCATGTCCATGCATTTTATATTTACTAAATCTTTCATATAATATATAAAAGGAATTAAATGTTGATTTTAGTTTCTAATTTGCTACTTTAAAATAAAAAATCTAAATATTTTATAAATATAAGAATACTTTTTAAAACTTAAAAAAATCAAAAATTATAATAAGTTATTATTTTAAAAAATGCACAATTTTTTAAAAAAAATAAAACTTTAGCTTTTTTTTTTCATTTTTTGAAATTTAAAATTTTAGTTTTAACACAAACGGTAACAATTAAATTTTCTTGGTTAGGTTTTGCTATTAGTAATGTTGTAAATTTAGTCCATATTCGTCAATTTGATCATTCTTAACCCATATACTTTTTAAAGTTTGAAACTTCAATTTTGATATAAAACAACGCTCTTAAATCCATTTATTGGTTTTTTTTGTTTTAGTAATACTGAAAATAGAAAGTGAACATGATATTACACATGTGGTAATATGTTTTACATATAAGATTTTGGAATTGATAAAATTTAACTTAACGAATTTAATAGTTACCGATTGGTTATGACTAAAAATTTGAAACTCGAAAAGTATAATGGCCAAAAGACTCAATTAAAGTATAGAGACTAAATTCACAACTTAAGTATAGTACATTAACTAACAGAAAATTTTAACCAAATTAGAAACTACATATATATGAGATATACTAATCAGGGATGAAGCAAGAAAATTGCTGTAAAGGGCCAAAGATCAATAATAAATTATCAAGGGCATAGTACAATTTTACATATAATTTTATAAAAATTTAAAGGATTAAATGAAAAATGTACCAGTTTTGGATGGCCAAGGTCACCCTAATACTAACAAAGTATAATTTTATACACTACCAATTAAGTAGATGATCATAAAAATTTATAAAGTTAAATTCATCAAACTTAATTTTTAATCATATTCAATTCACTACTAATATGTATAAAATTATACGTTATCAGTGAATCAAATACGATCGATTTTAATATAAAATAAAGGAAAAAGACAAAAAGAGTTACAATTATAGAGTGTACTACAAACATCACATATGTATTCATCTGTAAAGTTTCTTTGTTCATGAGAGACAATGATGGGAGATTGTGAACAATGGGGAACTTATTTATCAGTCCTTTTGTAATAGACAGGTAGCACTATGAATAATGACAAAGAGTACAATGGTAACGGAATTTTTGTTTAGAGTTAATTACATCTAACTATCTTAAATATTAAAATATTTTAATTACATTTTTAAATTATTGATATTATATTAATAATATTCTTATTATTATTAAAATCGTTTTTAAACGTTAAATAAGACATTAAATCTTACGGAGCATAATTTTAAATAAAAATTTTAAAGAAATGGATATTGTAAAAATATTAATTTCGAGGGTTTCTTAAATTTTTATAGAAGCTTTATCGAACATTGAATTTCTTTTTTTCTATCTTTTTTTTCTAAACAAATTTATTATAGGCTCTGATCTTTTTTTTTTTTTGACACAATACCTAGAAATACCATAGCCCTTCTCCAACCCATAAATAAGAGAATAATGCATTTTAGCGTACTCAAACTCACATCCTCCTACATTACGAATGATGTCTATGCCAATCGAATTGAAACTCAATCGACCTCTACCACGTTTGTTTTACTAATGATTTTTAATTTAAAATTATAAAAAATTGTTATCTATAACCTTTTAATGAACATAACTTTGATATATATTAGTAGGAAATATTGAAAAAAAAAAAAGATACATGGAAAAATGCTTAATATGACCAAAAGTTTGCTGTTTTGGGGCTGGTGGCCTACCATGGGAAAGTCAGAAACGGTGACAGGCGGCAATATTTAAATTTTAGAAACTTCTTACCTAGGCTTCCATTAATTTTGTGTCCTGCATATGTAAAACATTTAATGAGAATTAATGGCTCAATGTACAAAAAAAAGTTATGCATAAAATTATATTATCTAACCCATTAACATAAATATACTTAATTGATTAAAAAGATAAAAATAAACCATTGTTAATGATTTACACAAAAAGTATTACCAAATTTTATTATTTTGGATTAAAGAATTTTTTTGGTACAATGTATAAAATTATTTATAATTCCTTCCCAACCTATAAATAGGATAATAATGTGCTTCAACGCGCTCAAACTCATATCCTCTTGCATTGGCAACAATGTCCATACCAATCGAGCTAAGACTCAACCAACTAGAACTACCTATAACCCCTTCCTAACCTATAACCAGAAAAATAATGCATTTCAATACACTCAAACACATGTCCTCCTACATTGGCAATAATACTGATACCGATCAAACTAAGACTCTAACCAATTAAATTGAAGATGTATAAGAGATGAAATTAAAAGATTTTTAAGCGATAAACATTGATATAGTGCTTCAAGAAATCTTAAGAATTTGGGATGAGGGGAAAAATATAAATATACCTTTTTCATAATAATAATAATAATATGTATAGCATACAAACAATGAATATGAAATCCCAAAGTTGATTTTTTTTCCTTTTTGGAAAATAAGTTAATTTTGACATTTTTTATTATTAATTAGCTAACGTAAAACTTAAAACACTCAAAAATTTAAGATAAATAAATGACCAAAAACGAAAAAATTAAATAGTTGAACAATTATTATAATTTTTTATAATTTAGTGACTGTTAATGTAATTTATCTTTAAAAGTAAAAAAAAAAAAGAAAGAAAGAAAAAGCAATGCTGAGTGTGTAAATTAAGATAGAAAAAAAGAGAGCAAATCCTGAGAATTTGTTTTCACTCTTTTTGCAAAACAAAAGTAGCTTTGTTTTCATGGTTCCAACTTGGACAGCTATCAGTTTTTAAGTTTAAAATATTTGAAAATAAAGGTAGAAGGAAGCTAAATTTCTCTGACAACTGAGGAAAAGAAAGCAAATAAAGTAATAAAAGAAAAAAAAAAGTAGAAAAAAAGAGATGATTTTGTGATGATGAGACCACATTGTGTGGCAAAAATGAGGGCACTTTTAATTTCTTCACCTTTTTTATTTTTTTTTTATTTTCCTCTACTTTTTGTTATTATAGTGATAATTATACATTTTGGGATTTGACCACGTTTGATCTTTAGAAAGAAGAAAAAAAGAGGGCTAGGGTTTAGGGTATTATCCCATCGGTAAAGTTGTAGCATCATGTTAGCTTGGATATAGCTAGGGTTTAGGGTTTTAATCATTAAAAAGATTAATGGGTTATGGTTATTGAAAACTATCCTATATGAAATTTAGTTATTTTTTTAATAATCTCATTATGCCCATAAATAAGAAGATAATATATTTCAGTGCACTTACACCAACGTCCTCTTACATTGACAATAATGCTCATACCAATGTAACTAAAATTTAATTTACGTTTTAGGTAATTTTTTATTTTTGTTTCATAATTTAAAATAAATTAGTATAAAAGTTATAAGAACTATTTATGCAATCCATATACATGTTATCTTAAATATTTCATAAACTTCTAACATTTGAGATTAATTGCTTGCTTCACAAGAAAGAAGATTTAACATGTACTAGTCTTTTTATGTGAAATGTTTTTAAGAACATGATTTTGATATATAATATCTTATAATTGTGAGTCTTTTATTTCTTGTAAAGCATTTCTAGACTTCACCATCTTAAAACTTTGTTAACATGAAAAAACTAGAGATTTGATAAAACTTTGAGGGAGTTGTAGGTGAAAAAAAAAAAAAACAAAACAATTTCAATTCGAGTCTTACAATGTGGATCAAATGTTTGTGCCTTTAATGTCATGACTCGACTTAACTTATCAAATTGCATAGTAAAGCATTGTATTATTAGTAATCATAGGATCTTCAATGTTTTGTCATCCTTAATTACAGCTTCACAAACTCAGATTCACACTCTCACATATAAAGGATTGCATTCTAAAAATGGATTTCAATTGTTGATCCACCGTACTGATTGTCGAATCGTCATTTAGAATTCATTGGCAGAACTTTAAAAAAAAAACCTTAACAACTCAGTGACTTAAATAAATTTTTTTTAAATAATTCAATAATTTAAATCAAAATTTTCGAACAATTTAACGATCAAATTATATTTTTTTTTAATTAAGTGACAAACAAAAATGTACTCATAATTTAATGACTAATTATATAATTTACCCAAATTTGTATAATCTACTATTCAAGGTTTTTATTACATGAAATCAAATTTTACATCATATCTCATTTATAACGTGGCATGATTAATATCTTATTTATAATGTGTGATGCTTGTGTTTTATTTTTCTTTTTATAAAAAAAAGTGTCATAACTGTGTTTAAATTACCCACACCTATGATACATTAATCATATTTTGGTATAATAAAAACGTTACGGGTATGGATTTCATTTTTCTCGGCCAAAACGTTATTTATTGTATACTTTTATATGAAATTTTAATTTGTTTTAATTTTCATAAATTGTTAATATAATTATTAATAATACTATTTTATGTTTATATATTACATACACAAATAATTATATTTATTTAATATGAAAATAAATTTGTGTATTTATTATTTTAAATGTATACATTTGAACCACAATTAAAATTTCATATGCATAATTATATCAAATTAAATCTATATATAGGTTTGGCTACCTGCCCAAGCCCGAAAGCTCGCTCAAAAACTCAAAAATTAAGAGGGTTTGAATAAAAATATTAAACAAAAAATTAAGCCTGTTTAAAATATAGGTTGGATTCAATGTTCAAACTCAACTCAACCCATTTTTAAATTAATAATATTTTATATTATGTTATTTTTATATATTATGTAATTTATAACACAAAAATTAAATCTATTATATACTATTATAATATAGACATTAAAAAAATGTTAAGATGACTATAGAAGTTTAATAAATAAACAACATATTAAATTAAAAATAATATAAGCATATTTTTAAAAATAATGAGCAATCCTAAAACAAGTTCTGATTAACTATTTACAAATATAAACAAACATGAACAAGATTTTAAACTCATATTTCAAGCTAAGTCAAGCTTAGACAAACATAAAAAATATTAATATCATGCATAAATTCAACCAAAACCCGAAACCCAACCCGACCCATTAACACCTCTATATCAAATTAATTTTGAGAACATGAAATATGATAAAATTGGTAACAATTGTAAAAATAATAGGATAAAATGTTGAATGCTTGAAACAGTCAATTTTCATTTTTTTTTTCTCAGCAAAACCGTGTACAACATCCACTGTGAATCACAAACCCCATCTCAACATGAATTACAACAAAGCCTTTTAGAAACTACAATCAGCTTGTGGAAACAAAAAGATACATTTTTTTTTAAGAATGTTCAACCTTTGACTCACTGATCTGAGTTTTTTCATTTACTTTTTTCTTCCCTCTGGCATGGTGGTAGATTTTAATATACAACAAAAGCAGCCAAATGTCTAAACAGGCAGCTGGTACAAAGCTATACAGTTATGATGGCTAAGCAGGCGGTTGAAGTTCTCCTGCGTTTTGACCCCCAGCATAGATCCAGTTTAACAATCTTTCGTTTGGTCCCAAGATAACCTTGACAATTGGATGCACCACAATGGCACCTCACTTCTGGTCCAAATTGCACAAATCTACAAATGCAAAACACAAACGAGGATCAAAATAATTTACAGACTTATCGCTGAAACAAGGGGTTAACAACAAACTACTCCACGTCTTCGGAAGCAAAGCTTAGTATGTAAATTGTTATGACTGAGGGATCCACCCCAGATTCCAGGATGCACCGGCATGTCAGCTTCACAAACTATGCATGTAACATTCTCATTATATATACACACACATACATAAACATTTCACTTGTTTCTCTAGACATTAAAGCAATGGGCAATTTGCATGAATCTATGACTGGAGTTTGAATGCAAATGATGTAGCTTTTTGAAACATGGAACAGCAACCAAGAGCTCAAGTGCAGAACATAAAGGGATTAAATGAAGCTTATATATTAAACTAACCAATTTTCTTGGAAACAATTCCACATAGAAAAAGGTAATAACAATCAGATATAGCCAAGGTTCGTTAACCAATATTTTTAGCTATCAAAATTGTCTAAACATTTACTTACCGAAAAAGAAAACAAACCATTAGAATAATAAGTCAGTTTTGAGGAATGTAACGATAAATATCCACATTCAAGTCTATTCATGCATCATCATAGCTGTGAATATACTAACAAAAACACAAAAACAGCAGCAATTTCAGGTGTGCAAGCAGTATTGCGACCATGAATACCTGTAGTCGTATGTCAGTGGCTCACCAACTTTGATTGAACGAGCAGCAAACACCCCAACACGTGTCTCCCCTTCAACTTGCCTAACGGGATGGAAAATTTATATGGTTAAAACCAAATGTTACCAAAGATGGTTATACTAAATTGGTTTTAGCACATAAAGAATCTTGCCACACACACATGATCAGAGAGTATATCCAGAAGTAAATGGGGTTGAAATAACAAATCAACTAACCAATAGTGCAAAAAAATTATTTTTTATGATGCCATGCATTTGGAGTTTCATTGAAGATGAACATGCCATATTTCAATAAAAAGCTTAACTGGTAATATGATGCTCTTCAATCTTAAGAAACCATAAGCATTATACAGAAATTTAACAGCGACAAATAAAAAAGCAATATATTAATACCAACCACTTTTCCAAAACACAATTGGGATCACAGCTGTGGTTTAGAAAACGAGATGTATTGCCTTTGAAAGTTGCATCAATTGTGAAATCTTTTCGAATTTCGCACATGTAAAAATTCTTCACCCCTTTATGTTTCATGTCCCAAAGCCTCTTTTCACATTGAGCATCATCAATAACTGCAAAGGAAGATATTTAATCAGTATTCAACTCTTAAATAAATAAAATAAAGATGAAACTTTGAGGAAGGCCATGCATAAATAAAAAGCATGCTAATATTCAATATACAGATGAAATTTCATAGTGCACTCAGGGAATTGGAGCAAGAATGTGTCTTGGTAGAACTTGAAACACTCGCAAGTAATAAAAAAAACACAGTTATTATATCTAACAATCAAATTGATTGCACATATGCCTAAAGATACATCTATCACATGTGTAACGATCTTTGTCATCAAAACATCAAGAGAGTTTAACAGGCTAGCATATGAGCATATCTATCCATGATTCGCAAGTACAAGTGGAACTGTATCATGAAAAGATTGTTAACTAATTCCTAACCGTAATTCATTTACAAAAGACATACAAAAGAAATAAACCCCCTTCAAAGGGACTTTAAACACTTCATGTCCTATCACAGCTATGGTGTTTGTGAGGAATAAGAAACAAATCCTTGGGCATATGGAATGGTAAGCAATAACTATGTGGAGTAGAGATTGGAATGTTTACTAAAATTATGAATTTAAATCTCTAGGAGTCCAGGGCATCTTCCAATTCAATACATGATTCATATCTCTTGGATTGATACTATTCGTATGCTTCCAGAACAAAGACAAGCTAGAGATGCTGTACTTTATACAAAGACTAGACCTCTCTGGTGACAGATAAATCCATGCTTACTGTATTAGAGAACTTTTCAGGGATGTTTGATTGCAGGATTTTTATTTGCAACAATATTTGCAACAAAAAAAACGGAGAGTAAAGAATAAAACTGCATTCAGATATACTGAAAAAAACTGAAGTCAAAAAGTGAAACTACCTTCCCCAATATACTCAATTACAAAATCTCCTTTTTTAATAGGTTCAGCTGCCTCTACTCCCCAACCACAAAGTTCAGTCTGAAAGGAAAATAAGCATTTATCTAGATGAGAATTCTGCAAGCAATTTATTTCTCAAGAATGGTCTAAAAACCAACACTAAATGTCATCCGTGCATACACAGAACATTTGAGATAAAGATAACAAATTCAATCTATGCAAACAAACAATCGTCACCTTGACGATTCTAATCTTTTTCTCCTTGCTAAATGGTCTGTTGGTGCAAGATTCAGGGCAGCGGCAAGCCTTTGAGCAGCTTATGCATTGAACTCTGGCATATGGCACACAAGCATGTTAGAACGTATTATCAAAAAATCATAATAAACTGCTGATAAGAAAATAAAAAAGAATTATTAGCATAATTGCTTGCCATAATACTGCCAACTGGAGCCTTCAAATGATATCTAACAAGGTAAAATAAATCAAGTTTTGTTATTTAAAATTTTCTATTGGAAAAAAACAACTTATCAGGTATAAGGAACCTTGCATGATAATATTTTAGAAAAAGGCAGTTCAGAAAGGGGGGGGGGGGGAAGAGCAATTCATTTAATACTTTGTGTTAGACCACCACTTACTATACCCGTCTAAATCAATATAAACTTGAATGACAAATAATAAATACCTGCATACACAATCCTCAGAGCATGTGGAACTGCAACTTGTACATCCAATATCGTCAACAACATCATCACGCTTCTTCTTCACTAGGTAAACATCTAGCTCCGATTAAGGCAGGTCAAACAAAATGTAAACAAGAACAATTATAATGAAACAAAATTTTCATTTGCCAAATTGGAAATGTCATTCAAAACCTCAAAAGATAAGGTACATTTTAACATCAGGCAGTGTCATGTATTGCTGAATTCCTATTCGGCAAGTTAAAAACTTTTTTTTTCTCATTCAGTTTTAAGATGTCCCTAGTTATTTACATGCAAACATATTTGAAGGAAAATAGTATATATATGTACATAGATTTGCATGTCTAAGTTTGTTATATCTAAAAATTTAAGAAAATTAAATAATATTGGAAAATTGAAGAACTTAAACTACAAAAGTTATATTTACATTTAAATAATTATGACATCAGTTTAATAAAGATGATTGCACAAAGTATACTAGAATACCAAAAATATTACACTAGAAATCTTGACTATCTCTCCACTTGTTGGAATACTCAGCACAGCAGAAATTATTATTTTTCTAATAAAATACTATTGCCAGAAAGGTTTCTTTCTCTAATTCTATTATTTTTGGGTGTAATGATAATCAAGCATACATCATCATCAATGCATAAATAAACAAAGGAGTGGCACCTTTCAACAACTAAATATCGCAGACTTTGACAGATTTCTGGCAACTAAAGTTCATTATACAACTAGCAAAATCTTAAATCTTTGGTCATTTAATTCTTTCTATATTTGTGGTTTCAACTGAATGCGAATTATTCTCCAGAACAAGCAATATGAAGGTAAATTTATGCACACAAAATCAAATTCAAACATATTCATACTAATAAGTAATTTCTCAAAACATTTCCATCTATAAGCTAGTATTAGAATAAGAGAGCCAACTATACAAGCGTGCCATGCAATCATTTAGCATATAGACTTGAAATTTGGTTTGATATACTAATGATAAGCTTAGGATACTCCGTTTGATGTGGACATAAGGAGGTGGCACCAATTTATTCTCTATTAAATCTCTCCATGCCAAGTCAAGCTTGAACTCCTCATCCATGTAAGGTAAAGGCAACTGACAGAAAATTTCCTGAAATATAAGACAGGAAAAAGTTAGCTACTTAAATCAGGAGCCAAGAAGCATATTTGACAGTATCATTAACGGATACCAAACAGTTTTCAATAAAAAGAGCAGATGAGTCAGCATGGTAGAGATTATAAACTTGATCTTGCCAATCTCAAAGTGCTTCTCATTGAAAAACTACTTTACTAGTCATTATCATTTATCAAAAAACAAAAACAATAATAAAAAATGCCTCTAATATACTTACAAGAAAATGAACAGGTAAATATTTTTTTCTATACTTTCTTTGGGATACCTTATTGGCTTCAGGTTCTCAAGACAAGCCAAAAAGAATTTCCAAGGGCCATCCAAAGTATAGAAGTGAAAAAAGGTATCAGGTCGATATAGCCCTCAAATTTTGTCTAATAATTGAAGTCTAAAAGGCAACATACACTCTCACTCCAATTTAAGACGGATAACAAAAACTGACAAATGCCAGATTACTAAAACATTTTGGTTTGGTCACTTAAAATTTTATATCATAATATTTTCTTGTTTTCCATAAGCACATACTAAAAATTTATACAACAATGAACATCCACAGTAGAAGTTTGTAATATATAAATTGAAATTTCACGATAAACTGTGGTAAAAAAAACCTAACCTGTATTTCAGTTGCTGGATCTGCATGCTGCTCATTCAATAAATATATAAGTCCTGTCAGCCAGCCTAATCAATAGAAAATAAGAATGGAGAGATAAACCTCAAGATAAAACACAATCACACAGTTAAAACTAAATTAGCAAGTCAGGACAACTAAACTGCAGACAAATCTATGCATCCTTTTAATAGCTAACTGGGCCAGATTTGGAAGCTTTTATAGTGCATGAAACATATCAAATGTAACCATGCATACAAGCACACAAGCACAAAAGGCTCAAACCCCAACAAGGAACAAGGGATCTCCACATCTCAAATTTGAAAATAGTAATAGGTGCAAGATCTTGCATGCACTGTAGCCCACTGAAGATGACTATGGTCAAGCAACAGGCTCCAAACCACACTTATAACTGGTGAGCTAAACATGAGCAAGCTAAAACTCAATCGTATGGGGCATGCATCTGAAGTACTTTCAAGCACATAATTTTTAATCAATATGAAATTGAATCCCTCCCCTCAAATTCAATTTCCATACAGCTTTGGGTTTCCAAAATTAATAAACCAAATATTTTTACGTTTGAAATATTCCACCCATATGAATGACTAAATTCCAATTCAATTAATAAAAGGTTCATTGGAAACAAAATTCCAAAGTGATATTCTGGCATTGAAATAGATTTAGGCAACAAGAAATATTAATCAAACATAACTTAGAGATCCAATATTACATATTACAAAAGTAGCACAAGTGAAAAAGAAATTCAACCACTAGCATGCTAATACATCCACTAAAGGTTTTATCGAAGGTACTTGCAGGAAGCCTTACAATAGGGGAAAAAAAATCTAACGCTAAAAGTCAGAAAAAGGACATATCTGATTAAGGAAAGAAGAAATTGACCTTCTTATCTAGTCGCCAGTTAGCTGGATGCCTCCAACAAATTGCTCTCCCTGGTTTGTCCTTCAAATGAATCACTGCATCCGGCCATGGGGAGCACTTATCATGAGATGCCATTGTACAACATACACATCGCCATTGTAATCTCTGTCTGCAAACGAAGCATACCTATTCATTGAAAATGTCAAGTATATAAGCAAAATGCAACCAATAATTATGAGCATGTTTCAGAAAAGATTATTGTCTATGACGGCATTTGGAGATTTAATCCTTTGAATTTATATTAAAATTTGTAGCATTAAGTAAAATACATATTTTTATTAAATTTTTGCTATGTTAATACTTATTTGGTATTAAAGTTACTTATTAAACATTTTAGTTTTAAATTTTAATGCAACCAACTGGCTCCACTGGTTAGGATGAACCTTTGAACTGGTAACCGGAGGCCTCACTAGTTTGACCCCCTGTCAATTTTTCTGAAAATTGATTTTAACATTGTAAAATCTTGAAATTTAGGGTTGTCTCAAAATAGAGGAAGTACTTATTCAAAAAGAACATGTCACCCTTCTGCAGTTCCTATGTTCACAGTACAGCATTCCCAGCATCATGGGAACAATTGGGGGGAGGGGGGTGGGGACCAGGCAGACTTTAATCAAACAACAATAAGAAGACAGGTGTAAAGAAGGTAAATACACACAACCAAAAACTAAAACATCAAAAAAAATGTGCCAGTATTCCTGTCTAGGCAATAGAAAATTATAATTTGCAAATACACGTATGTATGCATGCATATCTATGAATATCTGCCTGTCGCCCCTTTTTCCCTTCTCTACTTTGCAAATGACTAACCAAATAAAATCAAGAATGTAAACAATAAATTAGTAGATGCTGATATTACATGCTGTGGACACTGGAATTTTTTTGGGTTGGACATCCTAAAACTTTCTTCGGCACATGTTTTGTGATAAACTCCTTGACAACCACGAACTGAGCATAGGACCTCTTCCCCAGGATAGATGAGCTTATGGCAATCAAGACATTCAACCTGAGATGAATTTTCAAAATGAAGGAAAAGACAGAAGTAAACAAATAGTCAAATATCAACCTGCTTATTGAAAACAAAAATATAAGTTCCCATGAACACAAAACCCCAAGACAAGACAATAAATAAAAAATCTTGAATGGCAAAAGAAGATAACTACAACAACTACTTTGCACACCAAACATTACATATTTAGTTCCTCCTAAACTGTTTTTTACCATTGATTACAGATCTCCAAAACCTGTTTATACAAAAAAAAAAAAAAAAAAAAAAAAAGCAGTACAAAGGCAGAAAAGTAATAGATTGTTCACTTTCACCGGTAAGAAGAAACCAACTAATATCAAAGAGTCTGTAATGAGGCTTTAATAGTACAGTCTCAGCATATCAGGAAATTAGAAAAGAATTAACAATCTCTCAAGAAATATTTAGACAATTTTAATTCTTTATCCAAAGGGAAAAAGTCCAGCAAAGTATAGGCCCTATCTGCACAAGTCATATTCTGGATGCTTTGTAGGCTGAACTTATGTTAGGAAAGACCATTAGTTCTCTTCTCTAATTAAGGCTTAAGTTTCTCGATTGCAATTTCATTTCAGTTGATTTCTTTCTTTTCTAGAATAGGTTTCCAACCTATGTGATAAGATTACAGTCTTTTATGACAAAACATTACACTCTTTCAACTTCTCTTTCAACTTTCTATGACAAACTCGCAGTAACAGTGAATTGCCTCAAGATTTACCATTATAGTCTATCAAGCATAATGAACTAGCTCCTGCTCTCTATTCTGTATATATACAATAAATGGGTCTCATCAGCAAACAAAACTTGTATACAGATCTCCCTATCTCACATATTTGCTCTCAATGTCATTTTTCATATACCTTACTTCCTCTTTCAAGTATCCTACTCCAATCTGTTTTCACCTCACAGCACTCAATATCAAGGTCCACATCAATCCTAATTTTGCCACATCAACACCATTCTGAATCACTTGTTTGCCACATTCTGTCACCAATTCACAATACACACAAAGTATCAAAAGGGGTTCTTGACCATGCTGCGGATGAACTTGGCAGAAAATTAGCATAACATGCAGACAATATCATAGAAATTATTGGAAAAAGAAAAAAATTAATTCTAGAGCGGCTACATTTGCTTGTGTGAACAAAACAATATCAAACCAAATAGGCCAGATATCCATTCTCAAAATAACCTAACATCTCTATCTACCATCTTGTCTAACTATTTTCTCTCACACAATTTCTAAGGACTTATCATGACCCGTGTAATTGAATTGCCTTCCAAGCAACAAAAGATACATACAAGAAAAGCAGATTTTCTTCTAACATTAATTGTTTCATGTACAGTAACACATTTTCACGTTTTACAAACTTTTTACAAACTTCAACATTTTTTACTTAGATTACTTTCTGCCATTTTCAGTACGCCGATTGATTATTTAAAAAAAATCCTTATTTCGCTAAACAGCAAAAGAATCAACAAAGAAGAAAGACACATACCAATCTCTTAGCCCCAACGAGAAACGGAAGAAAATAGCAGGACTTGGGGAGACCAGATTCCATCTTCCTATGAACCCAATCCCTCAAATAATCCTGCAAAGCTTTACCATTAGACCCTTTCTTCACCTTCTTCAAAACCCTTATCCCATTCCCATTACAGTTCACGCGTTTTGGGACCAATCTCTGGTCCCACTTACAGTTTACGGGTAGGGTTTTGAGTGTGGGAGAGTCAAAAGCATCAATAGAATCGGCAGAGTCAACAGAAAGAAGCTTCAAATTAGGGCAAGGAGAGAGAGAGAGAGGTGAAGAGTGAGAAAGATTTCCAAGGCCAGGCATTTTTCAGTTTTTTTTTTTTTTTGAAAAAAGCAATTGGAAGAAAATGAAAACCCTAGATTTTTATGAGGGGGAGAGAAAGGGAGGGGGAAAATTATTTTTTTGGGCGGGAAAAAGTAATTTAGAAATGGGTGGGAAATAATGAAATTGGGAAAAAAGTGTTATTACTGAATGAAGATGGGAAAGTTGTGGATTCACGAGACCGCCCTCTCTTTTTGGGTAAATTACACTTAAAAGGTCACTAAACAATAAATAAATTTAGTTTTAGTCACTTAACTTCATAAAGTTACAAAATGGTCATTAAATTATTCGAAAATTTTCATTTAAGCCACATTTAAGTCACTAGGTTGTTATGGTTTTTTTAAGTTCGACTAGTAAACTGCAAGTGATGAAGATTAGAGAATAAAGCTATTTGGATTTGAGCTCGTATATTTATGACATTTAAAGTTGTTTCGTAAAAAAAGTTAAACTACAGTAAAATAAGAGGAGTGAAGCTTTTGATTGATACAAGTGGTACAAACAAGTAAGGCTATACATCACTACATCAACATTTTCAACAGCCAATTGACTTAAACGAAAACTTTCAAATAATTCAATGATCATTTTATAACTTTTTAAAATTGAAAGACTAAAACATAAATTTACTAATAATTTGATGACTTTATATCTATTTTTTTTTTTAAAATTCAAAAAACTTTCTTTGGAAATTAACGTTTATATTCATTTGTTCTTATATTTGTAAATTGATAATTTAAATTAATTTAGATTTAATACGATTTCTTTTTTTAGTAATTTATATATTTTTGGTACAATCTTAAATATGTAAATTTTAACATGCTTTTTATGTTTATGTTATATTTAATCTTTAAACATTGAGTGAGAAAAATAAAAATGATATAAAAAACATTTGGGCTATGGTTTTTAAAAAATTATCATTGTTATTATTATTGCTTAAGTAACAAAAGATGTCATAAATTTTGTTAATTAGATTTTAGTTGTAATTTTAAAATAATTTAAGTAACCTATATAACCCTTGTAATGTATAACTTCTATTTTAAAATTTTGATAAATTTCCATAATAGTATAGATAATATTATTAAATAAAAATAATATAATATATTCTTGAAAAATGGGTTATCTCAAACAGCATTCAAACTTTCAATATTAGAGCTAAAACCTTATAATTTTTAAGCAAATCTCAATTATTTTTTTCCCAATTCATTTTTTATACTAAATATTTTTGTACAATTCAATAATTCAATTGATAATTTGAATTATACTTCCTATGCTTTGGTTTGAGCCAAATCGATAGTTTTTTTAACTACTTTTGGTGCTTACAAATATTCTATTGTAATTTCCCTTTTGTCTTTAAAAAAATACTCAATCGAGTTATTGAATTTGAATATTGTAGATATAAAAAAACAATGCTGAGAGAGTTTTACTCCTCGTTTATAGATTCAGCTCAGTTTGTTTTCAAATTAAATTAAAGCCCAAATAATTATTGAATATAATAGTGTCAAAAAATAAAGATTAAACTCAAAACTGCACACACTTCCTATTCATTGTGACCGTGAAACAGAAACCTTATAAGATGCATTGCGCTTCAAATGGAAGAATTCAAGTTCGAACCTTGGATACAACATTATTAAAAAGGTCAGCCATGGACACCAAAAGGATAGTCTTCGTGGGCCATAAAATGAATATAGAGGCATCCAGGGCAAACTATGAAACTACAATATGATGCTCCCTCCAATTCCAGCATAAAAAAAAAAACAGTGGTTACCAATGGAAATCCACAGAAAAAATCCTCTACTCACATGGCTTAGTTGCCAAAAAACAAAAAGAACCATAAGCTTGGTTTCTGCAACACTTGCAATAGATTAAAAAACGCAGCCATGTGCCTCACACATGTGACATTCTAAAACAAGAGTTACAAGTGTAATTGAATGCATATATGATTTTGGTGTAAACATGGAACTATGGAAGAGAAACCACCCTGACAGGATGCTATACAGATTACAGACCAAACAGTCACATGTAGTTTTAAAATTGCAGGAGCAAATGAAGAACAAAGTTACAAAACTTAGCTATTGTTGATTTTTAGGACAAAAAAGCACAAACAATCCAGATCTAAGTTAATAGCAAATGGATACCTTCTTTGTTATTAGATAGTCAAAGTCCATCAACTAAATGCAGCCAAGTCAGCTTCAATTTTGCCGTCTTGAATCAGATCCTTCTGCAAAACTCCGTTAATGTTATTTCCTCATCCATTGAATCATTCTTGGGATAATGTGAACAAATTGCTCATCAGGACCATAAGTTCAGGTCAATAAAATATGTCATCTTCAATGGCTGCTATATGCCTAGTCAAGCAGGAGTAATAATCTTATTAATGGTTTTAAGTTTGTTCCATTCAATAAGATTGAGATTCTTCAATGCCCGCTAGAACAAAAGGAAGGAAAACTTCATAATCATCCGAATCAAAGCCTATATTCTAATAGAAATTGCGACACTCCCAAGAACATTCAGTCACACAACATCAATGAAGTTATCAGGATTAAGAATGCAGATGCTGAATAGTTAGAGAAGATGAAGGAGGTTTACTAAAGGCAGACTAAGCTAGCCTATAATACCGAAGTAATCACATGCTTTGAATCAAGTTGAAATTAACAGCTATGCGAACTTACCTGTTCCAAAATAACTTGTATCAAGGCCTTTATTTTCCACACCTCGAGAATCAATTCATCGGATGGTTGAGAAACAGGGATTACCTCATTCATTTGCTTCACCATTTTGCACAAACTAGAGCAGTTTCCATATTTTATGACTAACTATAATTATATACATACCTTCTGCATTCCCATTTCCTCTTGAATCATACGGTATCGAGCATTGAGATCATGAAACTCACTAAATCGCGATGCATGTCTCATAACTTCTTCCACAACTTTAAAATTCTCCTTGCACTGTGGTTCCCGCATTTTGATTCAAAGCCATCCATCCTTCCTTTAAGCATTTCCTCACACGGGCACAGCACATTGTCCAAATAGTCAACCATACTACTTCGGACATATCAGAAATACCCTCATTTGTACTCTTTTGCTCTTCAGTGAAAACAGATTGTATCCTTTCAAATTTATATTCTTTGTTATGAAAAGCTTAAGAAATAAGAAATCCATCTTAAAAACATCTTCAATCCATAACTAGTTTCCTTGCTGCACAACAAGCTGACCAGAAACATAAATTATTTTCAAATAATTCAAAACAAAAATAACAGTTCCCCATGCTCATCATCTCCAATAGTTCCGATATTTTACTTTAAAATAGGGAATAACAAACAATCAAATGTCACTGAAATAACTATATTTTACAATTTCCACATACAACTTCAGTTCAATGCTCTCAATATGAAATCTGAGATTCACAGACTGTACACATCAAATCCCTTACTATAAATAAGTGAAAACAAATGCTAAAGTTCGGCACACAAAAGTCAGTAATTAGTTCATTGAGATTACTCTATCAAATCCATGGAAGAACAGACCTATTTGCTGCAGCAGGTGCAACAATCATGTCGAAAGTTGACACGCCAGCTTCTTTCATGAGTTTTACCAACTTTCGGATGATGAAGAAGTCGATACCTCCTCATATGCATCTAAATCAATTCCAAACATTTGGTTCAGCAATGCCTCAGGAACCCGCCACCTTTGTGCCTTATCCTGATCCCAAATATATTTTGGATTCATAAATAGAAGAGTCCACTTGTGCCTTAATCTAAGGAATAGAATATATATACACACACATACATATATATATATATATATATATACCAATTGCACTACTTATTACTGATGAATCAATCAAGAAAAGGGGAAACAAGATGCTTAAATTGGTTTAACAGTACATTCTCCTCTTTTTTTTGAGGTATGATTAGAGCATTTGTCAATTATCTGTTTGAATGCAGGTTAATGAAAGAAAGCAGTACCTGAACTCCAAATGTGCAGAGGTGAACAGACTGTTCAAGTTGATTTTTGATCAAGCTAGCTATAACAAGAAATTGGCCACCATTGGAGTAAAATTCACTGGCATCAACAAGAAAATAGCTAAGACCCTGTTGAAGTCTAAACTATCTACATAAAGGTATCAATCATGACCCCTTTTGTATCATTGATTATTCAGACACCTTTCCTAATGCTGTTCATCATCACTCAACTAAGGATGTATTTGGCATTGTGTTTGGAGTGCTAAAAGCACTTATGCACAGCAGAAGCATTCACAAACAAGGTGCTTTTCCAATCAAAAACACTTCTTGAAAGTGCTTTTTCAGCCAAACTGAGAAGCTGGGTATAGTGTGCTTTTAGCTTGTTGAGCATGTCGAGTGAAAATACCAATACACCCTTATTAATTCTTTTCTCTACCCGATATCATGTCTAAAATGTACATTTTAACTTTCCACCGCAATTATTAACAGCAATGCCAAACCCTTGAAATTAAGGAACCAAACTTTTTCACCACAGTTTTCGAAAGCACTTTTTTGTTAAACCGAACTTTTCGAAAACATACTCAAACAGCAACACAGCAATGCCAAACTGGCCCTAACAGAACAAAACAATACCTCCTAAAGTGTTAAACCAATCATTTCAAATATCCTAAAACTTGCTTGCAATGCTGAATTGGCACAAGCAGTGAAGTGACACAAAAATGGAACGAGGCTAATTTGTGTCGCATATTCAACGGCTCAAAATTTGGGTTGACTCAGGTACTCAGCCATAACTAGCAAGAGAAGGGAAGCTAAATTTATCATCTCCCATAAAGTAAAATATGATCAATCAAAGCACCACATTCGCGATTTCCAGAACATAAGGACCAAATTCGATGAAAATTTACAATTAATCAAAAACTTAATCACCCTTGCGGAAATCATATCGATAATAAAAAATCACACAACAAGTGAAAAGAATAACAACGGCATCACGCAAAAGAATTTCCAAAATCAATGACGTATATAGTAATCTAAACCGAATGGGGATTGCATTCTTTGGTGTAGAATTGATTCTTCTCAATCAAAGTCTTAAGCATCTCATATGTGAAGTTCGGATCATTTGGGTCACTGGTATTGGAATCACCGGCTGATTCCAAAGTACGAGGTCGCGTACAACAAAAGCCACCGTAAAAAACACCACCGGAACCCACCCTTTTACTCGAAGAAAAAGAAGATGACGAAGACAAAGACGGCTTTGCTAAGGGTTTTGCTTGTTTCTTCTTCTTCTTCTTCCTAAACTTCACAAATGGAAACATGAGAACCTGCTTTAACTTTACCCCCGTGAACTTGCTTTTATACGTATGTCCATCAATTCTCCGAGAGTGGGACACCGATCATAGCGCTGTCGTCATTAACTCCAGCACTTTCGGTCCTCTCAGCCGTAGGATAGAATATATATATAAAGTGGATTGAATTGAACTCGGGTGAGAAAGTTGAGATCGCGTAAAAAAAATTGGACTTTTGAAACCCAAAATGGAATAGATTTCTTCACCACCAGACTCTGTTTTGTCAATGGAATTTGCTTGCGTAACGGTGCGTAGTTCCCAAAGTGAGTCACAGACAAATTAATGCCTCAGAATTTATGGAGTAAGTTAGAACAAACTCCCTATCTAATTTTCACAAATTCCAAATTTAATTATTTTAATTTTTAAATTTTAAAATATAAGTCGAATTATTAATGTTGTTAACATTTTTTATTAAATTTATCGAATAATATTTTGAAATAAAAAAATACTAATTCTATAGTAATGTAATTAAAAAAATTTGATATTTTAATTAATTTAAATTTAACAAAATAATTTTAACAATGTTAACCATTGAACCTGAATTTATAGAGTAAGTTAAAACAAACTCCCTATCTAATTTTCACAAATTCCAAATTTAGTTATTTTAATTTTAAAATTTTAAAATTTTAAAATTTAAGTCCAATTATTAACGATGTTAACATTTTTATGAAATTTCTTAACTTGACATTGTGAAATAAAAAAAAATACTAATTCAATAGCCATGTAATTAAAAAATTGATGTTTTAATCAACTTGAATTTAACAAAATAATTTTAACAATGTTAGTTCGACTTGAATTTCAAAACCTTAAGAGTAGAGGGACTAAATTCTTATAAATAAAAGTATAGGTACTAAATTCTAAATTTGTGAATAATACATAGAGTAATGGCATATTTAATCAGCTCCTAATTTATTTATCTATACTATATATATATATATGATGCATTCAACTTAATTGAATAATGACTAAAATATTATTAATTTATAAATTAAGTTATATTAATTTGAGAATATTTTTACTCATTTATATTTTTATATATAGAAAAAATTGCACGTATAAACATATTTAAACTTAGGACATAATAATTTTCACAATTTTTATTTAATCATCTTAATTGAAGTTTCGTTTATTTGAGATTATAAATTATGATAAAATAGGTTTTTTTTATACAATGCTTAGAACTATTCATAACCCTTCTTCTTCAACTTATAAATGGGAAGATAATATACTTCGGCGCATCCAAACTCTTGCCCTCCTATATTGCCAACAATACTCATATCAATCTAGTTATGACTCAATCGACAATTTTAAAGTAATTAAATATATATATATATTTTAAAAATATATTTTGTCATGAAAATATATTAATTAAATAAATTTCGATTGCAATAAATGTTAACTTGAAATTTCTTTCCACTAACATATAGTTTTATTTGGGAATTCATTAAAATAAGACATTTAGTCTTTTAATTTTTAAGATTTCGGTATAAAGCGTAGATTTTTAAAATTATATAAATATATGAAATGTGAATTATTTATTTAATTGATTTTAATGTTTTAAAATTTAAATTTTCAATAATAAAATAATAAATTTAGAATTTTTAATAATGAGATAAATAAATACAATTAAATTGTATGTATTATTTTAGTTTATACCATTTTTTTTACTTTGATCAATATTTAAAAAAGATTTCTTTTTTACCAAAATAAAAGCGACCTAAAAGTTGGGTGACCAAAATAAAATAAAAGTATAAACATGATATGATATGTACAATCAATCGCTTTTAGAGATTATGATGACTAAAATGAAAGTGTCCTAAAATTTGAGCAATAAAATTGTAAAGATTTCATTTTGAGTGACCTTTATATATAATTTAATTGAGATAAATTGAATTAAAAATGCATGTAAAATAATTACTCCCATTGTTCCAATTAAGATTTAGTTTGTTGCCCCGCAACATTCATAACAGTAGCCCCCGGTCAGAAAGAACCTTGCTTTCAAGGTTCTAATCAGGGAAAACTTGGAGTATGTGACTCCGATCTTCCCAAATAGCAGCTGACTCCGGAAAGGCTTCCCACTGGACAAGCCATTGTTCCACAAGTCGATCAGCACATTCAATGAACCGCTTGTCAGGATCCACTAAATGAAGAGGAGTGACTTGCTGGTCAGGAACTCCCAACACACTTGTGAATGAGAGAAACGTGAAACATTTGATGTATCCGGTGAGTCGACTTTATAAGCTACCTCCCTAATATGTTCGAAGTATCATCAACCAAGTTTGTGGTGGCATCGGTGACTAATAGAATTCTGCTGGAAAGGCTGAAGTTTAACATAGACCCATTCATCAACTTGGAAGACAACCTCCCTTCGATGCTTATTGGCAAAGTACTTCATATGTTCTCAGGCTTTTAATAAGTTTTCTTTGGCAACAAGAGAACAACACCATGGTTCAACATATATTTCTCGACAATCAGTGTTCCAGCTGTTCCACGGATGTATCGGTCTATAGTAGTTGGTGAATGCTCATACGGAGCCTAAAAAATGAGTCATGCGTGCAGCGATTTGATATGAAGTGGTGTACTGATATTTGGCCCAAGGCAACATCGTAACCCATGTATGAGGAGAATCCATTGTGACATCGTAGATACATCTCAAGACATTTACTAAGTGCTTCTATTTGACTGTCCGTTTGCGGAAGATAAGGAGTACTAAAAGCCAACTTTGTTCTTTGCAATCAATAGCATACATTTCTCGCTGATAGGTAGAAGCAACACACATACGAGGGCATAGCTTTTGACTAAAGAACGAAATTGGGTGTTGTTCTTGAGACAAAACCACACCTATCCCCACTCTGGATGCATCCGACTCCAAAGTAAACGGTTTGGATAAATTCGGTAGTCATAACACAGGTATCGAACCCAAATGGTCCTTCAAATTATCAAATGCCTCTTGAAACAATAAAGTACATTCGAAAGCATCCTTTCGAAACAAACTAGACAATAGCCTTGCAACCATAGCATAATTATGATGAAACAACGATAGTAATCGGCAAGACCTAAAAAGCTATACACTTCCTTCACAGAAATCAGTGTTGGCTATTGTGGAGTAGTATGCACTTTGGTAGGATCAACTGCCATGCCTTGGTGTGATACAATGTGTCCCAAATAGCGGGCAAATTCTTGGCCAAAAACACAATTAGGCCTAGTTTAGAAATGTTTTTCAAAAGTGTTTTTGAGAAAAACAACACTTTTTGGGATAAGCTAAAATTTCTAGTTTCCGAAAAAGTGTTATTGGGCCAATTATTGGCTTGGGAAGAGCACTTTTTTTTTAAATAGCTTGTTTAAGAATAATTTGTTCCAATAGTGGTTTTTTTCCCCAAAAGTGCTTCTGTAACATCACGTTTTTAGTCAAATTAGAACAGTGGTTTTGGGACCACAAATTCGAAGTTAAAATTATTTTTTTTATTATTTTAATGTCTACAACATGAAAATATATTTGTGTGACAATTTCGTTAAAAAATTATATCGTTTGATTAGATAATTTGATAAAAAAGACTAAATCGCGTAATGTGTACAAGTGGAGTTCTATTAGCTAAAAGTATCTAATAGCTATAGAACCTTAAAGTAGAGGTCTTTATGTTGCAATTAGACCATTAATAGCATGAGTGGCCATATATGAACATATATTAAAGTGATTTAAATGGTTTTATAATAAGGTTAATATAGTAATTTTTAAAATAAAGGTTAATTAATAAAACAAAAACCTAAAGATGAGTTTCATTCATCTTTCTCAATCGTACAAAGCAAATAAGAAAGCCATTTTAGGGCTTGAAATATTCGGCTACTTCAAGGTTAAATTGTAAGTCCGTTTTTGTTTCGTTTTTTGATGATTTCTATGTTTTTGTGATCATTACATCTAGTACTAGCTAGCCTAGGGACTATTTTGCAAAACTGTTAAAGATTTTGAATGATGTCATTGATGAATATATGTGTTATTTGATGATTTATGGTGAATTGTGAATATTTGATTATAGTTATACAAGTTTGGTAAAGTGATTCTGAGTAAAAATACAAAACAGGGATTAAATTAAGAAATGTGTAAAGTTGGTGGTGAAAATGCGAAAAAAATGAAAAATATGGGCTGCTAGGGCCATAATAGTAATTCGGCTAGCATGGTATATTTGGAATTTCATTAATTTGTGATTTTATAAAATAAGTACTAAATTATAAAATGTGAAAGTTTAGGGGAAATTGTGTAAAAATAGCTCTAATGTATATTTTGGATTGAATTGAATAAATAGATGATTAAATAAGTTAATTTTGAATATATTTAGATCAATAAAGGAGAAATACAGACTTAGATCGGGGAAATAATAAAGTTACGAAATAGTTGACTCGATTCGTCGTTTTAGCATCCGAGGTAAGTTCGTATGTGATAATTTCATTATATAAGTATTTTAAATGCTTTTATATTGTATGAATTGTGAATACGAGACTTCAGATAAGTTCAACATTGACTTAACAATAATTCGGCATTCGAAACCCCAGTTGAACCTTAGGAATAGTTTAGGATACCAGTGACATGTCATTAGAGATACTTTGAGTTGGCTTTGGGCCATGATATAGCACTTCGGGTGCGAGATAAATTGATTTGGCTTCGGGCCATGCATATCGGTTGATTTGGCTTGTAACACCCCTTACTCGAGACCGTTGCCGGAGTCGAGCACGAGGCATTACTAGACTTAACTTACTAGTTCGGAGCATAAAAATTGAAACTGTCCATCTGCGTCATGTTCACTAAATGAATTATAACTTGAGCTACAAAACTCGAAATCTAGATCCGTAAATTTTTCTTGAAACTAGACTCATATATCTTCTTACTGTAATTTTTCTAAAATTTTTGGTGTGGCCAATTAGTACAATCTATTAGTTAAAGTCTCCCTTATTACACAGTTTGACAGTTCCTACCTCTCTTCACTAAAAATCAATTATCTCATAATATAAAACTATTTTTCTTATACCATTTTTTTATATGAAAATAGACTCAATAAGCTTTAATTCTATATCTCATGCACAACCTAATTCCATTGCTACTATTTTTGGTGATTTTTCAAAATCACGTCACTGCTGGTGTCCAACTATTCCCCTGCATATAATTACATAATTTCTTTAAAATAACTATCAACTAGGCATTTCATAACATCCAAACATGTTCTTAATTAACCATTTTAATGGCTAATCATTACCAAGCATTTACAAGCCAATATTAAGCCATATCATAAGGTCATACGCACAAAATGGCTAAGTCCCTATACATGCCATTACTTAAAACGTTCGAGTCACAAAATACCAATATAATCCTTTGATAGTGTGTAGCGATCTCTGACGTCCTTTCGATCCCCGAGTTGGCTTGCAATACTATAAAAAAATAAAGAATGGGAGTAAGCATAAAGCTTAGTAAGTTTACATGTAAATAGATAACAACATTCTTAATGAATTATCTTATTCTTTTCTTATCAAGATCACTTAAGCTTTTAACTCAATACACTTAAACTTGTATTCTTACCTGTACATTTTAACATGAATTTGTCTTACCTTACCTTTTTAGCTTGAACTTGTCTTACCTTTACTTTGGTATATTCTTTGAATTTTCCCGTTGAACCACTTGGAATACTAAGGATACGCGGGTACCTTTCCTTATGAAACTTAACCATTGCCATGTCTTGACATGGTCTTACGTGGTATCCTTGCCTTATGAACTCACCAATGCCATGCCTTGGCATGGTCTTACATGGGACCTTTGCCTTATAAATTCACCAATGCCATGCCTTGGCATGGTCTTACATGGGACCTTTGCCTTATAGTAACTTATCAATGCCATGTCTTGACATGGTCTTACATGATTTCCTTAAACCCTAATGTCATGACATTTGTATCCTACACATTCCTAAGGTTCAACCGGAACTTTCTGAGATTGCTTCTCCGTCAATTCATGCTTGAGTCTTTAAATAATAAATTTACAGAATAAATATGTAAATGCTGGAATTTAATAGTGTTAGATGTAAAATAGCAGAATATTGCATTTATTTACCGCAAACTTACCTCGAAACAAAATACGATCAACTATATCGATTTAGTCCACTATCTTTTTCTTTCCCCGATCTAACTCTGGATTTCTTTCTTCTTGATCTATAATAGCAAATTTAGCTTATTTAATACTCACATTTATTAAAACAATCCTTAACTCTAACTTTAGCAAAATTACAAATTTACCCCTAAACTTTTACATATTTACAATTTTGCCCCTGGGCTCGAAAATTAAACTTCAGCCCTTACTCTTATGTTTTATGACATGCTGAACATTTTTCCCTTCTATGGAAACATCAAATTCTAACTAATTCACACACTTATGACCAATTTATAACTTTTACTAATTAGTCCAAACTACTTAAATTCATCAAAAAATCCAAAGACAAAACTTGTTAATCTAACACATATCTTTTATTTTCTACCATCAAACAACAAAAATCACAAGTTCTCATCAATGGCATAACTCGAAATATTCATCAAAATTCAAAATTCGAATATGGGTTTTGTAGCACTCGAAGCAACGATCTCAAAAACGTAAAAATTATAAAAAACCGAACAAAACACTTACCTTAATTAAGCCTCCTAGATGCCGAAACTTAAAGCTTCAAAAATGGTGTTTTTTTCTTTCTCACATTCGGCCAAGAAGATGAACTTTTGCATATTCTCTTTCTTTCCATTATGTCTTATTATTATAAGCTTAATATAATATATGATTAATAATAATAACATTTATAATATATTATTTCATATAATATAGTCACTGAAGCATAATCATGCCGTCCACTATAGTTAAAGTTGGGCAAATTACAACTTTAATGCTTCTATTTAAAAAGACATCAACAATTTAGCCATTACACATTAAACTATCAAATTTTCAATTCACGCGATTAAGCCCTTTTTAATAATTCAACACCCAAACAATAAAATTAAATCACGAAAATTTCACACATAATAATTCACACATAATTAACACGGAAAATAATATTTAAAATATTTTACTGACTCGGATTTATGGTTTCGAAACCACTATTCCGTTTAGGCCCTATTTCGAGATGTTACATGGCTTCGGGCCATGATATCAATACTTCAGAGATAAGTTACCTTGATTTGGCTTTGGGTCATGGTATATGTATTTATCGTGTGAAAGCCTTGAGTATCCGACTTCTATTCAGAATGGTTCAACTGGTAAACGTAAGACGAAAATGTGTATGAGATTTGTACGGAATGGTACAGGTATGTGCATAAATTATTTTAGCATTGAATCGAAGAAATGATGATGAAAGTATATAGTTTTGTGAATTAGTATTTGAAAGGTTTGTTAGCTAATGTAAGCTACATGTTGGTGTATTCAAATTATTGAATTATATTTATGTGATTGAATTAAGTTTATTTCATAGAGCTTACTAAGCTTTATAGCCTACTTTGTTTATTTTTCCCATGTTTTATAGTGTTAACAAGCTAGCTAGGATTCGGGGATCGTAAAAGATCATTTCACACTACCACCTATCACTTGGTATCTTTAAACTTTGGTATTTTAAGTATATGGCATGTATAGGTATTTTGAGTCATTTTGATTATGGGTTGATAGTGATTTTGGTTATTTGTAATGACATATGTTTTGGTTTATAAATATGGCCACGAGTGTTGGCCTAATTTGGTGGATTTGGTTATGTGCATATATGGTTGATATTTTGAGTTCATGGATGGACATGAGAATGGCTTATATTGTGAAGCTTGTGGATCTTGATATAGTATATGTTAAATGGTTGATAATAGATATGAATTATGTTTGTGAGTTGGTGCAAAATGATGTATGTTTGGTAAATATTTAGTTAGTTGATTTGTATACGTGTTTTGATATGTTTTGATTGAGTAAGACTTGAAGTTATAAGCATGTTGGTTGCTAGTATTGGAAATGGTATGAATTAGCCTTGATTGTGGCTAAATTAGATGTTCATTTATGCTATGAATTGGTGTCATTTTGGTTGTGCAGGTGTATGCATATTTGGGTGGCAAATTGGCTTGGTAAATAGCCTATTTTTGTCCACACGTGCGTGTGTCTTAACCGTGTGTGACACACGGTTATGTTACAATGTCGTGTGTCCCCATGGTGTTGAAATTGAAATTAAGATAGTATGCTCCACACGGCCTTACACACGGGTGTATGACTTGGCCGTGTGGCATAAGTCAGTATACCCTACAGGTTTGGCACGGCCTAGCACACGGCCTAGCACACGGACGTGTGTAGCCTTTTTTAGGGCACACGAGCGTGTGTGTTGGCCGTGTGACCCAAGTCATAGAGTTATAAGGGGTAGGACACGGGCTGGAACACGACCATGTGCTCCCATTTCGAATGCCCACACAGCCTGGCCATACGGACGTGTGTCCCCTGTTTTGAGAAAAATTTTCGACGTTTCGTGAAAGTTTCTTAAGTTATTGGTCTAGTCCCAAACCAATCCCAATGAATGTTTAGGGCTTTGTAGGCTCGTATTAGGGACAATTTGATTGAAATTGAATAATGATTGTATGAATTGATTAAATGTATATGAAAAGTATGTATAAATGTGTTGTAAGTTCAGTAATACTCCGTAACTCTATTCCGATTTTGAATAAGGGTGAGGGGTGTTACAGCTTCTTAGAAATAATACTAAACTAACCCTTAGATTGCTTAGTCACAGATTGGTGAGTCTGAAGTAGCCATAAGACATGTCGAGTATGGTCCAAATGAAAATCCCAAGTATTACCATAGATAATATCATCAATGAATGCCAACACCAAGTGACGAAGAAAATGGTGAAAAAATCATCCACAATACTTTGAAACGTTGAGGGAGCATTGACCAAACCGAATGACATTATCAAGAATTCGTAATAACCATAATGTGTTCGAAAAGTGGTATTTGGCCAAACCATACGCTAAAGTGTATTTTCGAGTAAAATGACTATTCATCAAATTATGTTTTGTCGCTTTTATTAAAAGAAACGTTAAATAAAAAAGTAAACTGGTTATTTCTACTAAAAATTTAATCTATTTTTTTAGTTAAAAACAGTTGTAATTGATAGAATAATCAGATAACTACATGTGATGTGTTATTTATTTAAACATTCATGCACTAAATTTTAACCGTAAAAATGAATAAAATTTTTAACAAAAAAAGCTATTTTACTCTTTAATTTAATATTTCTATTAGATAATCACAATAAAAATGAATGAAATAAAATTTAACATAAAAAATAATAATTAAAAAAAATCATTTTACACTTTAATTTATTTTCTTTAACCGAGAAAGGAAAGTATACTCTGCCTTCTTTATACTTTACGGCATCTTTTGCTACAATTCAAATTCCTTTGGGCATTACTTAAACCCCACCATTAAACCATTCGAACGTAAATCCTCATTCATCCATTCCGACATAAACCCTAATCCCCAAAACCAAAAAGCAAGCAATCAACATGGAGGACGGCTTCCCAGCCTCAAAAACATTCAACCAAGGTTACTCATTGACATACGATGACGTTATCCTCCTCCCTCATTACATTGACTTCCCCACCGATGCGGTCTCTTTATCCACTCGTCTCTCTCGCAATGTCCCACTCTCTATCCCTTGTGTTGCTTCCCCTATGGACACTGTCTCCGAAGCTCACATGGCTGCTTCAATGGCTGCCCTCGGTGGTATCGCTATTGTTCATTACAACTGTACTTCTTCTCAACAAGCTTCCATTATCCGTTCCGCTAAGTCACTTCGTGTTCCTATTACTCCCTCTGTTTCATTTGCTTCTCCTGTAGATGGTTTACCTGCTTATCATGGACGATATGTTTTTATTACTGAATCAGGTAAATTGGAAACTAGTTAGCATCCTTGTTGGGTTAAATTCTTTTTTTTTTCTTTCTGTTTTGGGGTTTTTAATGTTTGTGTAATTTTTACAAACAGGTGGTCTGCCATCGAAGTTATTGGGTTATCTTTCGTCGTCTGATTGTGAGAATTTGAAAGATAAACCAGTAAAAATATTTGATTACAAGAGGGATTGTAAGAGTGTGGAGTATGTTAATTGGGATTGTGATTTGGGAAAGATTGAGACTCTTTTAGATGAAAAAGACAGTGATTTCGTTGTGTTGGAAAGGGATGGTGAGGCGGTCAATGTGGTGGTCAAAGAAGATGTTGAAAGGCTAAAGGGGTACCCGAAATTAGGGGCGGGAACAGTAGGAGCTGACGGGGAATGGATGGTGGGTGCAGCTATAGGGACAAGAGAGTTGGATAAGGAGAGGTTGGAGCACTTGGTGAAGGCAGGGGCTAATGTGGTGGTCTTGGATAGCTCTCAGGGTAATTCTATATATCAGATTGAGATGATAAAGTTCATTAAAAAGACATATCCTCAATTGGATGTGATTGGTGGGAATGTGGTGACTATGGCACAAGCACAGAATTTGATTCAAGCTGGTGTAGATGGATTAAGAGTTGGGATGGGGTCTGGGTCCATTTGCACCACACAAGAGGTTTGTGCTGTTGGACGAGGACAGGTAAAAAAAAATAGAAACTTTTATTTCATGTGTTCTCTTCAATAGTTCATGATGATAGTTTGATAACTTTGCGCATGTTCTTCACTTTTCAGATTTATGTTCGGGTTAGTTTCAAGTCTTCAAAGCATTTGTTTCTTTGTCTATCAATATTATCTTTGGTAGTTTATAGAGAAAAATAAATTGGAATGATATGCAAGATGGCCTTTTGTAGGAAAAATGAGTTCCATGGATTTAAATAGTAGCTACAAGGTGATGTTACAATTGCAATTTTCAGGTTTTATTACGATCTGACGGGATAGTATTCGATATGTCTACAATGGCGATAAATGTGCTTCAACCAAAAAAATACGTCTGCAAATGTTATTTAAATCTCTAAATGGAGTGATCATTAGTGGAGACTTATGATTCTTATCCAGTGGAAAACACGCATTTAAATAAAAGATAGTAGACTTATTTATATAATATATCGTATTTTATGTGTGATATATGCTGAGATTACCTATCATTATCTCATAGGATGGACTGTTTATATAATGTATAAATAAACATACTACTATTTTTGTTTCACAATTAAGAGTTTTATTAGGTGTTTGTAGTGCATATAACTACGTCTATCATGAATCATCTATGCAGAAACTAATACCAGCTGACATTGTTAAAGAATTAATTGAATATATCATTTTACTGGACTATATCTTTCATTATAAGTTGCCAAATTTATTTTCTTTGTTTTTGCTACCTCAGGCAACAGCCGTTTACAAGGTGTCATCTATTGCGGCACAGCATGGTGTGCCTGTTATTGCTGATGGTGGCATTTCAAACTCTGGACATATTGTCAAGGCTTTGGTTTTGGGGGCATCTACTGTGATGATGGGAAGCTTTTTAGCTGGAAGCACCGAGGCTCCTGGAGCTTATGAGTATAAGGTATGATACTGCTTTTGTTTTCTGTAGCTTTAGGCATTATAGTATAAATTATGGTGCACTACTCACCAGACAGGAGTTAGTGAGAGTCTGATTCTTACATATGTAAGTCTTATCCAATGACAAAACTTTTCTGCTTTACTTTTGGTTCTTCTTTCATTGCCTTATGTAGTTTCATTGCTTTAGTCATCACTTGTTTCGCATATAACACTCACTCGTTTCTACAAACACAAACACAAAGTAACATATATATATATATATATGCATTTCACATTTAATTTAAATCAATCCTTTTCTGCAAACCCTCATGTTTTGTTTTTATTAGAACGGTCAACGTGTCAAAAAATATCGTGGCATGGGCTCCCTAGAAGCAATGACTAAGGGAAGTGATCAAAGATATTTGGGTGATACCGCGAAGTTGAAGATCGCACAAGGGGTTGTTGGAGCAGTTGCGGATAAAGGCTCTGTACTAAAATTTATACCTTACACAATGCAAGCAGTCAAGCAAGGATTCCAAGATCTCGGTGCTTCCTCTCTAGTGTCTGCACATGAACTCTTGAGATCAGGCACACTGAGGTTTGAGGTATGATTAATCTCCTTTGTAAGATCCCATGTCCCTTTTTTTTTTTTTTTTTTTTTTCTGGTTTGTGATTTGATTATTGTTGCTTATGGTACACTATCATGTTGTCCTGAAACTGGAACAGGTTCGAACCGGTGCAGCACAAACCGAAGGTGGAGTGCATGGTTTGGTTTCTTATGAAAAGAAATCGTTTTGAGGTTTTCCCTCAATTGTGCCATGTTGTTGATGGCATTCTGGTTTTCCATCTGACGTTTATAGAAACTTGGTTGATCTGTTACCCTTTTGGGGCTAAGGTTGTTTACATGTACACTTTTATTAGTAATGCTTTGAGTTAATTTTTATGAAATTCTTGAACTACTATTAATAATATGACTTTTAATATGTTTTTTATGGGATAATATAAATTTTGGCCTTGAATTTGGCAACTAGGTTAGTTTTAGTATCTGTATTTTTTTTTTAAACTTTGGTATCTGAACTTTGACAACTAGTCTATTTTGATTATTGAACTTGAAAGATATAAAAGTTTGATGAGATTCTCTAAAATTATGTCAAATTATTACTTGAAAATTAAAAAAATTATATGAACTTTCGGGTGGGAAAATTATATAAACTTTCGGGTCGTATTCAATGTTTTAATAATTTAGAGTGTCGTATTTAATGTTTTAATAATTAGATCGGTTGAATATGTCAAAACAACTATAGGTTCTTGTTTGGGAAAATGTTGGCAAAAATTATATTATTATTTTTAATTATTAGAGAAAGTTGAATTATTTGAGTTTATTAGATATTTTTAGTTTATTCAATCATGCTCAAATGGAAAATTTTGATTTTTTCTTAAAAACTAAATATGTAAAACGTTAAACTTAAGCATTTTCGGTTAACACTCGAATTCAATCTTTAAACTTAATCTCTAATTTGAAACAAATTTATTTTGTCTGAGTCGGATCCACCTACCAAGTAGGACACGTGTCTCGATTTTGAACAATCCTGTTATAATTTGAAATCTGTAATTTCTCAAACTACAATCAATTTCCTTTAAAAATAAAAATAGAAGTTACAATTAATAAAACGGAAGGGCAAAGTTGTCAGTCAAAGCCAACGAAAAATTCCAGTAAAAATTATGACGTAATCTCCAGTTCATAAATAAAAATACCAAAAAATATTTATTTATCTATTTATTAATGACCAAAAAATATTAAAAAAAAAACAAGGGTTTGTTTTTCGATCTCTAGTACCGTCCTCACATATACGTCCCTCTCTTCTCTTCTTTGCTCTCCCGCAGAAGAGAGAGAAACTCTCACTTTCAATCTCCTTTCTCTCTCTAGAAACTCCCCAAAAAGATTCCATTTTTTTTACATTTAAAAAACTTTAATTTTCTCCTTTTTTTTTTAATCTTTCATATATTCAGATTCAGAGTTTTTACGTATCGCTGAGTCATTTGTTCTTTTTTGAACCGGTCGGCAGAGATTGAATCTCACGTGATAAGATCTAGGTATGCAGCAAGGTGATCAAACGGTGTTGAGTTTAAGACCTGGTGGTGGTCGAGGGAACAGACTTTTTGGTGGTCCTTCGTCATCTTCGGCGTCATCATCATCCTCGTCTTCTTCATTAGCATTTGGTTCCTTTTCTTCTGATCTTCCTCTATTTCGTTCCCATGGCGGTGGCGGTGCTTCTTCTCTTAAGGTTCAATATTTTTATACCTTTTGATCTAGTCTTTTTGATTTGTGAGTGATTGCTAGGAATTCTTTTTATATATAATTATTAGTGCAGCAGCTGTTAGGGATTGAACCCTAGCTGGTAGATTTGATTTGATTATTTTTATTGTTGATTCTAACATTGTTTTTATTGTAGTAGAGGTCCTCTTAATTAACAACTTGGTTTTGATGAATTCTATTTGATATTGACTAATTAAAGCCTATAGAGTTAGGTAATAGGTATTGCATTAGAACTTCAAAAGAGAAAGAATGTGATTTAGATCTAATAGGAACCCTGGTATTAGCTGAATTGTTTTTAATACTTGACTAATTAAAGAATATAGAGTTAGATATTACATTGTATCTTTAAAGAGGAAGAATTTAATTAGCTTTGTCTTAATTCTTGGTGGGTCACTTAGTATGTGTACTTGCTGTAAATGTTGACAAAGGAAAAAAAATATGTAGGCTTTAGGTGGGGCTTTAAGTTGGTACTGTATCAGTTCCTGATTACCCACAAAGGACCTACAACTACAAAAATAGGAAGGATCTTTTATGTTTTTAAACAAATATAGGTGTTCTATTGATCAAAAATTAAATAATTTGTCCTAGTTGTGGGTCAGTATTCTTAGTTGTGTTTCAATGGTTGTATATGGAAGATGTTTTTGTCAAGGTTAACTGGTTTGCATAAGCAGAACTTAAGCATCATATATCTATATATGTGTTTTTATATGTATCTCACCTTAAACAGTGCCACCCTACATAGGTTAAGGTTTCTCTATTTCTGGTTGTTGTGTGAGTTAAAAAGCTCTTTTAAGTTGGTTTAATTGATTATCACGTGTCTGTTTAAGTATAAATAAACAAGTTAATGGTAAATTATTCAGTGAACATGTATACTTAAATGCACGGTCACTCTCGTGGAGTTTCTAAACTCTACTTATGTATAAGATATATATTTGCTACTTAATTACTTTTTGATCTCCTAATTGAGAATTGTGGAGTACTAGATGTTGGATCTTGTGAGAACATCCTTATGATATGAAATGTTTAGATTCCAACCGTGTGAGTTCTTATTAACTAAGTCAGATTGAGGACTGTGGAGTACAAAAGTTTAGGTCTTATGATAACATTCTTATGATACAAAATCTTTAGATTTCAACTTTGTGATATCTTATTATTTTGTTGTTACTTAATATTTGTGTGGCTTATCCTTTTGGTTTTATTTGATAAGTAAGTTTTTTTTTATAACTGTGTTAGGAGTATGCCTCATAATTTGCACCTTTAGTTTCTTGGTTTATCCTTTAGATTGTTGATATGAATGTTAACATGCTGCTTGTTGAAATATTTTTGGGTGGTAGAATCTGAAGTTATCAATTTCCTTATTGTTGTAGGCTGGAGACTCACGTTTTGAGGGTCGTGAACGTGTGCGGTACACTAGGGACCAACTTCTACAGCTTAGAGAGGTAATTGTACAAACTTTTGCTTAATATATGTCAACTGTGCATCTGCAAACTACTACAGAAAAGAACAAATATATGCTTTTTATGTGCATGCAAGTTGTTCATTGTTGTTAGCATTCTGTTTCAATTATATTGAGTTGATCATGCTATATCTGATTATGCTTCTCACTTTCTCTTAGGCCGTAAAAGTTGCTGATGAGATTCTTAAAATCAAGCAAGATTTTGAAGTGGAGCTCTTCGGTGAAGATAAAAGCTGGAGTCGTGGAGAAAGCAATGTAGACTCCTAAGTGCTCTTTACTTTTTTACTTTTCAAACTTATCCTAACAGCAATTAGCTGCCCTGATGAAGTTCTTGTATTTTCAAATAATTTTGCCAAGCAGTCATTCTTTGTTAACACTTGTTTCTCCATTCTCTGTACTTTTGCTAGCCTCCAAATTATAGTCAGAACCGCTACTCTGAACCTGACAACCGTGATTGGTTTAGCCGTTCAGCACAGTTTCCTCCGGCTGGAGAGGAAAGGTCCCGAGAATCGCTTCGGGGTAGAGATTTGGGGAATCGATTTGACTCCAGACAACAAGAAGCTAATAAATTTAATCGCCAAGAACAATTCAACCCTCAATTTTCAAGGGCACAAAACTCTTCTAGCCAAGGGGTAAGATAAAAAGCTTCAATTAAGGTTTCCTGTGTCTTCAACTATTTATTTTTTGTGTAGGGCAAGTATTTGAAGCATCTTGTGGCTTATTCCTTGGTCTTAAAACTTTTCTTAATGAGCTTTGATTAGGCATCAGTGCTGGAATCAATAGTTCCACTCTATTTAAGGTTGTAACCTGTTGGTATTTATATCAATTTGAGAGTAATGGTTCAATAAGTTGCACACCTAAATGATTGGTCTGAATTTTCTTTAAATTTGTATAATGATGAATTGTTCAACAGCATTAGTAGCCTTGCATATAGGATTGTTTTTTATTGTTTATTTATTTCCATCGTATATTAGTTAGGAAGCATATAAGTTGCTTAGCTTTGGCATCAGTCCTATTGATATTTTTTTTCATGATGATAATATATTAGCATTGTATTTATTCCTGTTTATTGCTGCAGCTAGCTATGCATATCATTTTTCTTTGGCATTACCACTGGGTTTTCTTTCTTGAATCAGGGAGGATCTACTCCAGCTTTGGTTAAGGCTGAGGTTCCATGGTCGGCTAAAAGGGGAAATCTTTCGGAGAAAGATCGTGTACTAAAGAGTGTTAAAGGGTAAATACGTTAGAATTATGTTTATGTTACTTGCATCGTATACGTTAAAATTAGGTTTTTCTCTGATATTTAGGTTTTCTCATCATATATGTATTTCTAATATCTGTTGAAAACACATAAAAAAGACCTTGCACTTGTTTATGTTATCCAGGATCTGGTTTTAGGGTGCCATAATAATCTATGTAGCAAAATCATGTAGTAGAAACATAATTTTCTTCCTTAATAAGTTAATAGAAGCAAGCCATTTCTGTGAGCTTACAACAATAGCATTTCTCAAGGTCTACACAAGTTCTTCAGAGTTTAATGTCTTTTTTATATGGTTGGTATTAGAACTTTTAGTTCTGGAAGCAGCTGAATATGAGATGCTTTCATGATGAAAAAATTTCATGGTGGTAAAAGATGCGAATGTGGCATTTGATTCCCTTGTTAGCCTTGACTTTATTGGCAACTTGCAAAGTGGTTTCATTTTTTTTGAGTATGCGTGATAAGAAGAGGCAAGCCTTCTTTTGCATTATTAAATTAACCTTGAACTTAATGGGTGTGTTTTCTGTGTAGGATATTGAACAAGCTGACTCCTGAGAAGTATGATCTTCTGAAGGGCCAACTTATTGATTCTGGTATCACATCAGCTGATATCTTGAAGGTTATCATTTCTACATTTCCGTTTTATTTTTTGACATGATCACACCTTTTTCTGTATGTATATGGATGTATATGCACGCACATGTACATTTTATGTATATTGTGTTCTTATATTGTTATGGTTGGTTGTAAGATGAAATCATTGATGGTATCTATGTTGTCTTTACAGGGTGTTATTTCTCTAATATTTGAGAAGGCTGTTCTGGAACCGACGTTTTGCCCTATGTATTCTCTCTTATGTTCTGATCTTAATGATAAGCTGCCCTCATTCCCATCTGATGAACCTGGTGGAAAAGATATTACATTTAAGCGACTCCTCTTGAATAACTGCCAGGAGGCATTTGAAGGAGCTGACAAGCTTAGGGAAGAAGTGAGGCTTATGACTGCCCCTGAGCAAGAGATGGATCGTAGAGATAAAGAAAGGATGGCCAAGCTCCGCACTTTGGGTAATATTCGTTTAATTGGCGAGCTTCTGAAGCAGAAAATGGTACCTGAGAAGATAGTCCATCACATTGTACAGGTGATTGCCGCTACTTCTTTTTCAGCCATGGAAATTGGAAATTTCAGTAAGTCATGCTAAATAATTTTTTTCCTTTGGTGCCAAACAGGAACTTTTGGGCCATGACAGTAGAGCTTGCCCTGCAGAGGAGAATGTTGAGGCCATTTGTCAGTTCTTCAACACTATTGGTAAGCAACTTGATGAGAGCCCAAAATCGCGGCGAATAAATGATACATACTTCAGCAGATTGAAGGAATTGACTACAAATCCTCAGCTTGCTCCAAGGTTGAGATTTATGGTTCGTGATGTTCTTGATCTTCGTGCAAACAAATGGGTTCCCAGACGGGAGGAGGTGGGTCATAATGCTATCATTTGGGTTTGATTAGATAGATAGGTCCTGTTGGCATTCATTGAATGGGCTTTGATATTGACGTTTTCTTTGTGTATGGATTCCTGCAGGTGAAAGCCAAAACAATTACGGAAATTCATTCTGAGGCTGAAAAGAATCTTGGGCTGCGTCCAGGTGCTACTGCAAGTATTAGAAATAGTCGTGTTGTTCCAGTTGGTCCTGTGAGTCCTGGTCCTGGGGGTTTTCCTATCACCCGCCCTGGTACTGGAGGTTTGATGCCTGGAATGCCAGGAACCCGGAGAATGCCTGGTATGCCTGGAATGGACAATGATAATTGGGAAGTTCCTAGGGGTCGGTCAATGCCGAGGGGTGATGCACAAAGCATGCCTGTAGGGCGTGGCCAGTCACCATCAATCCATAAATCTTCAATGAATCCAAGGCTGTTGCCTCAAGGTAGTGGTGACCTTATGAGCGGCAGGACAAGTGCCCTATTGCAGGGAAGTTCAACCCCTCCTGCTTGGCAATCCAACACTAGTTTGGGTGCCGAATCTATGGCACAACCTTCTGTTTCTGCTAAACCTGTGCCTGTGGCTGCTGTGTCTCCAATTGCGGAGAAATCTCCGGTCCCATCTGCAATACTAAATCCAGATGATCTTCAGAGAAAAATACGAGCGCTGTTGGATGAGTATTTCAACGTTAGGCTGCTTGATGAAGCTTTGATGTGCGTGGAGGAACTAAAATCTCCATCACACCACCCTGAGGTTGTGAAAGAAGCGATTTCAATTGCCTTGGACAAAAGCCCACCGTGCGTCGAGCCAGTCTGGAAACTTCTTGAATACTTGTTTACCAAGAAAGTTTTTACTGCAAGAGACATTGGGACCGGATGCCTCCTCTACGGTGCCTTGCTGGATGACATTGCCATTGACTTACCGAAAGCACCAAATAATTTTGGAGAAATAATCGGGAGACTCATTTTGGCTGGGGGACTAGATTTTAAAGTGGTGAGGGAAATCCTTAAGAAAATGGAGGATGACTTTTATCAGAAAGCTGTATTCGATGCAGCAACGAAGACCATTAGCTTGAATCCATCTGGGCAAGGCCTGCTCGATGCATCAGCCTCCGAGGTCGAGGCCTGTCAGAATCTATTTTAAGTTTTGCATGCTTATTATTGTTGTTCTGTATCGGCAAGGACTTGTATTATTTGAAAAAGGTGCAGCTGCCAAGGACAGGTAAAATTTTCTCGAGTTGTATAATTTCTTTTTTAAGGTCATAATCAGCAGTGTGTTTATTGAGGAAAAAAAAAAAAAAAAAGAACAACAAAGCATGGTACCATGGATTTGCCTTGCCTACAATCATCGTTAAGATGTCATTTATACTAATTTTGATACAATGTTCTTGCACTTTCTTAAGTGTAAAAGCCTTTAATTAATAATAATAGTAGAATCTAAAATGTTTGTTTCCTTTTCTGTTGAACAAAATCAGATTGTTGACTAAAGATTATTATTTAATTAATAATTTAATCAGATTGTTTCCTTTAATTATTATTTATTTCTTGCTTGAATATTAACTTTTAGGGGTGAGATGAGCGATCAATTAAATTGAGTTAAAAATTTTCAGGTGAGTTGAGTTTTATTTAATCATTTTATTTTGATTTTAATTTTTTTCAAGTGAAATTGTTTGGATTAAATTATATCAAAATTAGTATAAATGACACTTTCACCTTTGCTCAACTTGACAGGACAGAACTTATCATTATGGCCCAAACATTCACACAAGTAACAGACAAAGTGAGTCATTCGTATCAAAATTAACATAAATGAATGTTGATGAGATATTATAACTTTCTTTATTCTCTTCAAAGGTCTTCTAACATCCAAATCAAATTTAATCTTAAGATAGTTTTTGACCCCCGATTTAACTGTTTCGTGTCATGCTGTAAAAACACCTAATAAAATTCCCTAGTTGTTTTGTCATAATCTCTGAAAACAAAATTAAGGGGATTTGTATCAGATCTTTATTATTCTCTAACTAACGGATAGCCAATAAATAATTGTTGAATGTCCGTGGAGTCCTATCAATCTCCTCTCACTCAAATTCGAGATCTGAACACCTCTAGTGGACACCACAAATTTGTCATTGTATTCCTCATCACCAAAAAATGAACAAAACTGGTTGTTAAGAAACGTTCTAGCAAACAGTACTCATACCTCGATTTTTGCAACTTCAAATCTATCGGCAAAAGCAACGCCTCGCCTTCCCCATCTTCTATATTAAGACCCACCATCTCCTTCTCCATAGTTGAAACTCAATAGCAATCAATAGATAACCCTTCCCAATATCAAGTACCAAACAACCTAAATGAATAAACCTTTAAAATGCTATCAAACTTGAAGACAAAAACTAAAAAAACCATAAAAGACAATAACATGCTATGACAAGCAGACAGAAAAGCGTGCTACATAGAATAACCCTAAACTTTTCCATTTGATTAAATTGTATAATTATATTGTGAGTGATCAGTTTTACTATGTGTAATTATCATTGGTGAATTAAATTCCAGTCAAATTCTTTTCAATTATTAGTCTTTGTATCATATTAAATTGTAGATTTAGCCTCTATATTATTTAATTTTGGGCTAAGTTAGTTTGTTATTTTCATAAATTCGTCACAAAATACTAGTTAATAGATTTGACAATTGTCATTTTGACTCAAGCACGAAATTTTGAAGTACGAAATTTGTAGGAACTAGGAATTATCAAATTGGACTAATAGAAAAATTTAATCAAATAGATTTAATTGCTAAAATTTGGGTTAGTCCCGGAATTTTATAATTCAAAAAATACATGAGCTAAATTTGATCAAATTAAATTATATAGATTAAATCTAAAACTTAATCATAGTAGAGGGACTAATATATAAAATTGACCTTTAAAATCCACAAGTCTATAAAAATCGATCGAGGGGAAAAAAACAACCCGAAAAAGGCCAAATCTCCCGCTCTTTTTTGAAATTTGGAGAGAAATCAGAAATGTCCTCCGGTGAACACCAAGCACCATCGGCAGCGACAAATACTTTAAAAGAAGAACCATTAAAGCTAGCCATTGCCATCTCTCTTCTCCGATCAAAGTTTTTGCAGCGCCATCCTCCTCCTCCTTCCCTGTCCGATGACGCTCTTAAATGGAAGCGAAAGGTCTCTGTTTCTTTCATTTTCTACTTCCCTCTTGCATTCACTAAATTTATGTTTTAATGTATCTTCTTTCGATGTAATTTTAGGCGAAGGAGCGAAAGCAAGATATTCTCAAGCTCAAGGACGATCTCAAGGAAGCCGAAGGTTGTCTTTACAATTTTCTACTCTTTTATTTTTCTCCCTTATGCCTACTTTCAGTTTTATTTGAACTTCTTAAGGTTGAGTTTATGTATGTATTATGTAGAGGCTTCGCAATGTGATCTTTTCCCACAAACTGCTTCTTGCAAGTGTTATTTTTTTGATAATTTGGGGAAACTAAGCCCTAATCGACTTGGAGACGGTTCTGATCGTAGATTCCATGATGTTCTTCGTCGAAGATTTCTCAGACAAGGTTAAATTAACATCATTAGTTAATAATCAGAATCAGCTATGTTCTTCTCAATGTTTGCTTAAAACTTTATGGTTCCATTTTCTGCTTTGCAGTTCGATTGAGAGAGAGAAGGAGAACATGTGGATCATCTCAAAAACGGCGTGCTTTCGGTACATAGGACTTTTGAGTGGACTTTTTTTTTTTTTTGAATATATTGCACTTTAATCTAGCTCTATGCTTTGAATGTCAGTGACCCGATCTATGTTTCTTAGCTTTTGAATTCTGGCAACGTGTAGTAGTTATTGATTTGAATACATAGCTTCTGAATTATGGCAACAGGTATGCTATCGATGATTTGACCGTTGCAAAAGTAGTGCCAGTATATGCATGGACTTTTCTATTCTAGCTGAACTATTAATTGGAGTTCTATTAAAACTACAGGCTTTAGCGATGAAGATCAAGCTGAGCAGCTTAGGGCTTCGGTTGATTTTCTTGTGGAGCTTTGCAGTTCTAGTTCTCCTGTAGAGTGATTTCCCTTTTTCTTCTGGTTTTTGTTTATCACTCTAAGAGATGTAAATCCATAGTTTGATTTCTTCTTATTTCATACCTTCCTTATAGGTTCAGGAATCTAAATTCAAAAATTGTTCTCACCAAGCTGTGGATTTCATTTTAGGTAATCATGAAATGGTATCACTATCATTTATTGGAGCTTATGCAATTTGTTTCAGTAGAAATTAATGCACGATCTGTTTCAATTGTTAAGCTCGATGCATGGACTTCTACGCTATTGCCTTTTTTTTTATGAATCCCGCCATCTAAACATATATATTCAAATTAATTTAGTAAAAATCGCTTCTCTCTCAAATATAATTGCTTTTATAAGTTCAATTTTCAATTCAGATTAAGATATCTCAGTCCCATGGTGTTTCTTGTTTAGATTACCAATAGCATAGTGAAAAAGTCACAAGATAGTTGGTGAGGATAGCTGTGAACTAGAGCATTGATGTTGTAGAGATCAACAAAAGGAATATCTAATCTATTTAGATTGTTGCTGGTCCTGGATATGGCGTTTCTTCGAATCCAATAAAACAGGATTAGTTGCAATTAGAGCTTGCCAAATGCCATTTTCATTTTCAGATCGTGGGACAATTATTTGAAAACTCGATTAAGGCAGTCATTTATTTTCTATAAGAAACAGAGTTAGTACAGAGTTGAACCTCTTTGTTTGTTTTCTCTACTTACGGAATAGATTAAACTTTTCCTCCATTAGACGTTTGACAATTGGGTGGACTCATCCTGTTCATAGAATATGGGAGATGAAATAAAAGCCTAATAAAACTGGAGCATTACCCTGATTACTTGACAGTGCCTTGTCTGCTTACCATATTATACGGTTGAAGTTAACATGGCACATAAGGTTAGTTAATACTGGAGAAGGAAAAGCTTCTATTCCCTTTTAACGTATCTTGTCTTATCCTAAAGTAGATTATATGCATATCTGATTTTGACATCACCGATTAATTTATGTCTGAGTCAATGGCTCAAAGGCTGCTTTTGGAATAAAGTGTTTTGAAACCAAGTTAATTATATGAAACTTTAGAAATAGCAATGGAAAAGGCAGAGGATATAGAAAGGATTGCATATTAAAGATGTTTGAACGTTGGTTAACCTTGAAATCAAATTGAAAAAACAGAATTATAAATTTGTTTTTATGATTTGTGTTTTGTACTAGTTGGAGGATTTGTAGAGGCAGATAGAATATTTGAAAATGAGAATGCACAAAGGTTATTGAGAAATGAGATTCCCTGATCTGACTCAATTGAGCATGGACTCAAGTCACCCAGATTTAGGCCCCCTTTGGATTCTGCAAAACTCACGTTTCAGTGAGATTGCTCTCTTTTCTTGTATAAATGAGAAAGGAAGCTAAGAAAACGAAGATTGTCTGATGTAAACTAGTGGTTGTTCAGCATTGTTGAGTCTGAAAGGCTGTTTGAGATTTGAAAGTAAATGAATACCCGATGATTTTCATATTCATTGTGTGCTCTTTTCCCTTGGTTTCTACCGACATTTCACTCTTTTGCGGTGTGGGCCTTTTCTTTGCTTACTCTAACGATTGAAGCTTTCTACTTGACTTATATGTGTGCTGATTTTTCCTACTCTTTCACGTGTCTTCTTAAGCGGCATTGAAGAATCTGTTATCGATGAGAAAGAATTTGGAATCTGTTGGAGGAGTTGTTAGCAGATTAATCATGTGTTTGGTTAGACAGATGTCTTCTCCATCAAGAAGAGATGGTAAATAGTCCATCATGGTTGTAACCTACTTATATTTGTTGTAAGTTTGTGATAAATAAAAAAAATTTGGTTCTTGCTTATATTAGCATCTGTCGATGGTACAATTCGGATGTTGGGCGTCTTTTTTCTCTTCTTGTCTCCTTTTAAATTTTAACCAGTTATTTATTTTTGTTTTCGACATGCTAATACAGAGGCACATAAAAGTGACACAAATTCCCAGCTGCACATCCAACATTTGCTTCGTAAGCTTGGATGTCAATCATACATTGGGCAACGTATAATACTTTCAATTTCTCAAAGAATATCTGTGCTGGCAGAAAGTTTACTCTTCTCGGACCCATTTGATGAAACTTTTCCTGCCATGCATGAGTGCATGTTTGTAATGTAAGTATTTCTTGGTTAGCCTAGCCAGTTTTTCATGTTTTGCTTTCCTCTAATTCACCTTTGTTTACTGCATCTTGTTAGTTTTAGTTTGGCAAGACAAAATGTTACAATCATTAGTGACAGTTATCTCAAATTAGGAGATTGGGCAATCATGTCTTGACCTCTCTTTCTTTTTCCCTGTCTTCCTCCTTGTACGTGAGGATTTAGCTCTATGTTTTTCCGTTTTTCTTACCATCATGCATGGTGTCTTTTAGAAAATTGCATTATGATTTGTTATATAAACCACAAATTATCCTGGATTTATATGTTACATCTTGGGTTTTTGTTTTGCCTTCTGCATACTGGAATTTGTTCTTTCTATTATTCAAATTTAAAGATTTCTCCTGGAATCATTATGGTTGTACTGTATCGAGTTTCTAGCAATGGAGGAGAAGCCATGATAGCTCAGAAATTCATTTTGAATCATTAAGTTTGTTTGCCTTAGATATATCATTGATTGCAGATTATTTGTCAAATCTTGGGTTTTTCCTCCATATATCTAGCATCCCATTGGAACAGAATTGTCCTTTTGATTAAAATTTTAAAGACCTGAAATTTCATGTACATTGACTGGAGCTTTGAATGTCCAAGGATCTTTTATGAAATGAAAAGGCTATCTAATACTGTAGATTTGAATATGCATCTAGACTTCATGTTCAATGACTAGCTCAGTTTTGACCTGTTAATTTCTGTGGGTAACAGGATCCAGCTTATTGAGTTTTTGGTATCGGACTACTTGTTAACCTGGTCAACAAATGAAGACTTTGAAAACAGTAGGCATCACCACTCCTTTCTGCATCTGATAATTTAGTTCTTATGTATAATATTGTTGCCTCCTACTGATTCACCCACTTTTCAACGTATCAATTGTCACCTCATAATTTAGCTTGTATCGATGTAGTACTTTGCAAATACCAGACATGCAATGGCAGCACTATAAGCACGAAAAACGTCCTTGACCCTTGCATTTTGCATATATGTTCATTGCATATGGTACAATTTGCCCCCAAGACATAAAAAATGGTATATTTAAAACTCGGGACTATAGTAACTCATGTTACTCGGATTCGGGTGTGAGTATTGGATATGGGTATGATTAGTTTTTTTAAGTTTTCCATATATTTGAAGGATTCTCGCTATATCTCCATATCTCCATATAACGAAGAATCCCAGCAACATAGGTAGTGACCATATTATGAAATGATAAATGACATTGGCAGAGGCATATTGCAGGTGTTTTCGAAGAGTGGGTGACATCACTTCTCCAAGCACGTAAATCTGTTGAAGTTTTAGAAAGCAGAAATGGTCTTTACGTGCTGTATATGGACCGAGTGGTGGGAGAATTGAGTAAACTAGTGGGTCAGAGTTCGGTGCTGCTGAAGCTCAATTCAGGTATATTTGATGCCCTTCTCAGTTAGTTTTATATGTGCAACTGCAAAAGTCCTTTAAATTCAGCCAATGGGAGTCACATTACTGAAAATAAAAAGCGATTCTTGGGATAGCAATGTGTAAACCGTGCTTAAAAACAGACAACAAATTTATCCAAAAAAAAATATAGAGAGAGAACAAGTTTAAAGCAGTTTATTGATCCCTTTGGGTTATCGTTCTTTTTATATCTTGATAAATTTAGAATATATATAATAGAAATTATGAGATTTTAACCTGAATTATTATAATATTTTCGATTTCAATTTTATCATTTCAATCAAAATATTATTTAATTTTTATATCAATTTTTTATAAAATTGTTACATAATTATTTTTATCAACATTGTGAGTATATTATAATTTAATTTATTAGGAATATAATTTGGCATTGCGGATTCATCTTCTACTATTTAAAAAATAAAATGATTTATTAGTTTTATATTTTCATAAAAAAATTTTGAAATTTATAATTGTAGATTAAAAAATTTAAATATTATAAACATTAAAGTGATTGCAAAATATTATGTAAAATGTAAAGTTAAATCAAATTTTAGATGAAAATTTTTTCATTTTTATTTAAGGTAAGTCAATTATATAAATTTAAAGAGAAAAGTTGTTAAAAGTTAAATTGTATACATGTTACATTTTTTTATATAAAAACGATTTAATTTATCTATAAAATCTTAATTTTTAAAATTTATCTAGAAACATATATAATTAAAATTTTAAAAAATATTAGCAAAAGTAACAATTTCGTAAAATTTAAGAGTTTTCATTAAATATGAAGACATTTACCTACTACAAATAATCTAATTATAAAAGTTGGTTATCTAAACAAAAGTTATAAAAGTAAATAATCTAAATGAATTTAAGAAAATAAAAATGAAAAAGAAAAGTGATTGATAAAATCTAAAAATACTTTTCTAAGATTAATTTTTACTAGTTTATATAAATATGTAAATATAAAAAAAAGAAGACAATAATGTAATATGTAATTGAGTTATTGTAATGTCATTAAAATTAATTTTTTAACATAATTTTATTATAGGTTTGTATCATATCTATTTTTTTATACAATACTTATAATTATCTATAGCTCTTTTTCAATTCTTAAATAGGAGGATAATACGTTTTAGCGCATTCAAATTCACGATCTCTTACACTGATAACAATGCCGATATTTATTGAGCTATGACTCAATCAATAAAAAAAATATATAATTAAGTGAACTAAGCAATAAAAATAACTTAGCTTTTATAAAGAAAATTTTAAAGAATAAAATATATAATAAAAATTAGAAATTGTATATATAATATATAATAAAAATTAAAAAAACTAAAGGTCTATCTTGAAACAAAAGAAAAAAATACATGCAATGTAAGTAAAAAATCAAGTTAATACAAAATTAAAAGCCTGGTAATTAATACAATATGAAATTAATAAGTTAAAAAAATTAAGTAATTTATATATTTTCATGAAAAACCTATTTTGACATTGGATTTATTTTAAAATACTAACATTATCTCTATTTACTCCTAGTTACTCCAAAAAAAGAAAAGTTAATTTATTTTAATGGTGATAACTCATACTAATAATAAGTAAGAAATATTTTCATAGAAAATATTAATTATAAAATGTTTGTAGCAATTTAAAGTTAAAACTTGTATATAATATCTATAATAAAAAAACTAAAGGTCTATTTAGAAATAAAAGAAAAAATTGCATGAAAAATAATGGTTAATATAAAAAGAAAAAAAATTCATGCAATGCAAAGAAAAATCATGATAACTCAAAATTAAAAGTATAGTAATTAATACAATTTAAAATTCATAAGTTGAAATAAAATTTTAAGTACTCTTTGTATTTTCATGAAATACCTATTTTGGCTCTAGATTTTTTTAAAATACTAACATTGTATTTATTTACTCCTAATTACTCTAAAAAGGAGTTGATTTTATAATATATATAGAGTTAAATAGTCTCCTAGAATGATGTTTTGATTGTATTAGTAAAATTGAGGTTCTAAAATTTTGATGATTTATGTTCAAATTTCATTATGTAAATGATACGTTGGTCTTCACCATGTTTGTTTTAGTTTAAATTTTATCATTCAATTTATTATGTTTTGTTATATTTAATTCTAATTATTTAAATATGTATTATTTGTATATTGTAATTGTGTCTTAATCAATTAATTTGATTTAATTAGCTTTTTTTTCAATTCGTTAATGTTAATTAATTTCGATTAACTTTAATTAATTTTTTGAATTTAATTGTTTTCAGTTAATCTCAATGAATAATTTTGACCTAATTAAGTTGCAAAATTTTCTAATTGAGTGATTGTGCTTATAAATATCTTCTTATATTATGCAAAGTATACGTGCTTTATTTCTGATTTAATTCCATTGTTTTTTTTTTGGTCATATTAGATTAGTATTAATTAACAAAAATAAATTGAGATCTTCCAAATGATGTAACTACGACCACAACTGGTTGACTTTTTTGGGGAATTCCTAATGGCCCCGTTATAATGTAGAGGTTGGAGTAAATTTTAAGGGAAAGATATTAAACAATTATATATTAATTTTAACTTTTATATATATATTAAATTTTGATTTGATAATGTTATTGAGTTAGCATAATTTTATGTTGACATATTGCATACACAGATAATTATATTAATTTAATACAACAATAAATAAATATTTATTTTTTTAAATGTGTAAAATTGAATCAAAATTAAAGTTTTATTTATACATATAAATTGCAATTCAATTTTCATGTATATAAACTGTAATGTTCATGTGTAAATTTAATATTTATCCTTATATTTTTTAAAAAATATATAAAAATAATTACAAGTGTGAGTATAAAAAAAGCATTATTGAATAAAAATATAATTAAATTAATAATTTGAGGATCATATTTTAAGTTAAATTAAAATAAATTTGAATAGATCTTACATATGTCGAAACTTAAATTAGAATAAAATATAAAATGAAAATTTAGTTGTAGTGTTTATTTGTAATGCAATTTTAATAATAAAATCTTAAATTTTTACAAAATATAGTAATAGGAAATATATTAAATTAAATAATTAAAAATAAACATTATAAAGCGTAATTGAATTAAAATAAAAAATATATCCGAATTACTTCATACATAGTGAAAATTCTAATTTTTAAGAACAAAATTAAGAAAATAATAGGAAAAAAAGAGAGCAAAAGGCCCAGCTGAAAAAGGCCCAGAAAGTTATCCATTAGAAAGGCCGAGGGATGTTCCCGCTCGGTTTTTGAATGCCCGCCTTTTGTTCTCTCTTAGCCTACGTCTCCCTCGAGCATTTTTTTCATTTTAAAGCAAAATTAAAACCAAAATTATATAAAAAAAAATTATTGGCAAATATTCAACGTCAAAATTCTGCAGATTCAAGGGAGAGAAAAAAAATTTAAAAAAAAGAGAGGAAAAGAAAAACAAAAATCACAGTGGAAATGCAGGGACAGCTTAGGGTTAAGCTATCAAAGCATGGATTCTCCTGAACCTACTAAATCCCCAATTCCTTCTTCTGCTGCACCCTCTTCTTCTTTTTCCCCAGTTCAAGTAATCTTTCTCTTTTGATAGATATTACACTTTTTTTGGCTTTGATTTTAGATTTTTTCGAGGGGTAAATGTTGCTGCTTGATGGGATTCTTTTTTCTTAGTATCTGATTTAAAATTGGAGTTTGTAAGTTAATGTTGTTAACGTTTGGGAAAGGGGGTTGGGGATCGGTGAACATAAAATGTTTGGTTAAAGTGACAATTTTATTTTTGTTGGTGGAATTGTGATTTGACTTAGGTTTTGACTACAATTTCACTAATTTAGTGGGTTTATTTTTGAAAATTTTGTTTTTTTTTGTGGAGAAATTGGGAGGTTTATTTCAATGAAGTGATAAAACACTAAACTTTGCAAAAAAAAAAAAAAAAGAAGAAAGAAAGGATGTGATTGTTCTCTAATCGAATGGTGGCTTGCTTTTGAACTTTGAAGTAGATTTATTGATGCTATTTTGTTAGAGGAGGTATCCGGGAAAGAAAAAATGGTTTCTTTGATGAGTAAATGCTGCATGGATGTTTAAATTATTGAGGTTTTAGATTTAGCACAAGGTAATAGTGTCGTGTTTCCTTCTGTTTGGAATCTTTGGATGAGTTATTTGTTTTGTTATGTGCCGGTTTTGGTTACCGAAAAGCGGGAATGATTTGAAGGCAATTATCATATTCATATGCTTTAGGGTTAAGTTCCATTACTTTGCAAAAAACTTCAAACTTGATTTTGATTAAGTTCCATTACTTTGCAGTTGCCACCTTGCTTTTTCTTTTTTCACTAGTTACTTATCACTATAACTGCATAGGCTTTGTAAGTGGATACCATTTTCCTTTTTCATGAATTTTTAGAAATCTTATTTATCATTATTTTACTTTGATTTCAGGAATCCCCTTTTTCCAATTTTGTTAGCAATCTCTCTCCTATAAAGCATGACAAGGTACCCCATGTAGCACCAAGGTTCTTGGGACTCAGTTCTCCCCCTCTAGTTTTTACATCTCCGCGTATAAATACTCTAAAAAGGTTTGTCACCCCTAGGATTTTCGCTTTATTGTTTTCCACTTGAATAGCTCCTTGTTTGAGCTCTGATTGCACTGAAATTAACCTTATTCCAGGCCTCAGTCATCCAATGTGGAAGTATCTCAAAATGTTAAAGGAGACGAGCAAAGCACCAATAGGCCTGGTGACTTGGAAAGATCTGTTAGTGAATTGCACCGAGAAATGATCGTTGATATTAAGGAGGATGATACTAAGGATTCTATGTCAGTCCAACCTAGTAGTTCATCTGGATGTGTTGATGAATACTTGGCCGACCCCGTGGAAGCTGATTGTGTTGACTCTGCATATTCAGTTAACCTAAATTTTAAACAATCTAATAATGTGCTTGAATCATCGGCAAATGGTTTGCCATGCTCAAAGAATTTAGAATCTGTTGACAAACATTACTCAGGGAGAGAAACTGATGCAGTTCAATTGCTGTTGGGGCAGAGTGAAAAAGGCCTTGAAACCTTTGACATTGAGCCATTGAAGATAAAAGAAGATCAACATGGTGGTCAAGGGATATCTGATGGATGCCGACAAATTGATTCTGATATGTTTGATCTTTCTTCTCAGGAAAAAGAAAGTAAAAACTTAAATCCTCAGGTAATGCTTGATTTCTATTGTCCTAAATCAAGGTGGGAAATAGTACCATGTATGCTCATTTCACAGTCTTTTCTTCTCTTTTACAGAAAGGAGTAGAAGATGATGGTTATGGATGTGATGGTTTCCTTCAATTGCAGCCTGGATCTTTACAAATGGCTCAGGCATATGAAGGTTTTGCTGAAAATGTTGGGGTAGTCACAGATGCTCCATTTAATGACACTACACATGATCTTGAGGTATAAAATATTTAAAGTAGCTCTGATATATAGAGATTAATTATATTAACTGAATCCATATTTTTAGCTTTATTTTGGTTATTAACTGTTACTAGGATTTTCATTTTGCAATGGAATAATGACACCAATACTTGCAGGCCATCGAACACCTACGTGGCATGAGTAGGCGTTGCCTTCAATTTGGAGAACCTCAACCAGAATCTACAGCAAACTGCAGCGGTTCTCCAAATCTAGTAGATGATGTGACCACTTCAGTGCCACTTGCTACATCTTCAAAAACAGAGGGTTTGGGTTCATCTCATGTGGATTTAAGTACATCAAGAAAGAGACGACTAGTTAACTTGTCGCAATTAGCGATAAACATGATTCCCCAGAGCTATGACAATAGGTCTTCCTTAACTGTTTCCAAGCCGTCAGGTATTGGCTTACACTTAAACAGCATTTTTAATGCTATACCAACAGATCAAGGTGGAACTGTGAGCATAAAGCTGGCAGTGGATTCTATGGGTACGGAGGGCATAAAATCAGCATCTATTACGAGTTGTCAGTCAATGGAAAACATGGAGAATTGCTCGGATGCATTTGAGAAAGTATCAACTGCTCCTCAGGATAGAACACTTGAAGCAAAGGTTTCTACAATTGAAGGTTCTGCAGCTTCTGAATCACTTTGCACCATGGAGTCAATAGAGTGTCACATGACCATAAACACAAAAAGGAAGCTTAGCTCAGGGGATGGAGATATTAACGAGGTGTTTAACCAACAAAGCCCCAAAAATAAAAGGTAAGTACTACTTGCTGATTTGATAGTTATAACATTCCCTCTATAAGTAGGATCATTTATGCTTCTGTAGGAAGAAGTTATCAGATAGCGATGAGGGTTGCAAGCGTTGCAATTGCAAGAAGAGCAAATGCTTGAAACTGTAAGTAATTCTGCTTTTACTTTGTTGACATCTGCTTGCGTAACTATTTTTAGTGTTACATATGCTAACTTTGTCCTCCTTATTCCTTTGAAGCTATTGTGACTGTTTTGCTGCCGGTATCTATTGTGCTGAACCTTGTTCATGTCAAGGTTGCTTCAACAGACCTGAGTATGAAAGTACTGTTCTTGAAACACGCCAACAAATTGAATCGCGAAATCCACTAGCATTTGCTCCCAAGATTGTACAACCTGTCACTGAGGTTCCAGTAAACAGCAGGGTATAAATGAACTCAGCCTTAAACAGAGAGGTCTTTCTTTTGGTTCAAATTTACTAATTTCGGTCATATATTCCATGTATAGGAAGATGGAAACTGGAAGACGCCATCCTCAGCAAGACACAAAAGAGGGTGCAATTGCAAAAGGTCAATGTGTCTGAAAAAATATTGTGAATGCTACCAGGTCTGGAATTTACAGTTGCCTGAATCATCTTGCCATGCTTTCCATGTCATCTCTTAGTAAATCTTTGCTGGACTTATGAAACTATTTTATATATTAAGGCTAATGTTGGTTGCTCCATTGGATGTCGATGTGAGGGGTGCAAAAATGTTTATGGCAAAAAGGAAGGTGAGTTTTGTAAGAATTTTCATTTAGAATTTTGTCTCTCAATGCATTTTTGTCTTTTATCTCCAAAACTAGAAAATAGAGAAACATGCTCACTCGTTCCAACATTGTTTTAGGGTATATAGTAGCTGAAGATTAGTATCTTTTGGTATGTAATCCTTATTTCTATGTTTCCAGATTATTATGTGACTGAAGCAATTGTGAAAAGAGGTGTCGGGGAGCTATCGGAAAGTACAGTCGCAGCTAAGAAGGATTTCTTGCATTCTGAGTTGTGTAATCCACACTATCTTACACCTACGACACCTTCATTCGAACACTCAGAGTAAGATTTACGATTATGACATCCTAGTTTCATATACCAATTCAACTTTATTTACTGATTACCTTTCTATTCAGTCATGGAAAGAATGCCTCTGTCTCCGGACTTCTTCCTATGAGATGCCTTCCATCACCCGAGTCTGATCCTACTAATGTATCACTTGCAAAATCTCCAAGGACCTCTAATACCAATGACATACTTCTGGAAACCAGTAAAGAAAATTTGTATGTCGGTTCTTACCGTGACAAAATCAACTACAATAATGCAGACAACATACTTGCTGATGACTGTCATCAGACTCCACTACCAAATCATCCCTCGATTATAATAGATTCATCATCATCTAAACCAAGGGAATTGACAAATCTTTCACGATTGAATTTAGGTCCTAGAAGTGGTTGTTTTACTTTAGGAGGTTCCCTTCGTTGGCGCAGATCACCTATTACACCAAAATCCCCTATAGACAAAGAGCTTCAACAGCTCGACTCCGACGGTGGACTATATGACATTTTGGAGGATGATACACCGGAGATGTTGAAAGACACTTCTACACCTTTAAAGTCTGTGAAAGCAAGTTCCCCGAACGGAAAACGAGTTTCACCTCCTCACAAATTGCATCAGCTCGGGTCAAGCTCTTTGGGATCGTTAAGAAGTGGCCGTAAATTCATGCTAAAAGCCGTGCCTTCATTTCCACCTCTCACTCCTTGCATTGTTTCAAAAGGTAACAGTAATGAGAGTAGAAGCAATTATGAAGAAGATGGTAGCAAAGATTAATGATCAAAACCTGCACTTTGGAGTAAGGTATTACATATTAATGCCTCCCTTTTTTATGATGTGAATTTATGTAGCTAAAATGCTGGTTTATGCTACATGATTCTGCATACATGTTAGTTTCGGTATGTTCGTGTTGGGACTGTTTGCTTCTAGAAATCAAATGCCATAAAAATTTAGTTGATGTTTCTTGTAGATTTTTCATTTGGATGTTTGTAATGAAAAACCATGTATGTTTCTTTCCTTTTAATTAGAGGAAGGAAACATGTCCTTCATCCCTGCTAAAATCATATTTTATTTAGGGGTGATTGCATCATAATTAAATTATTAAAAGCAAGTGCCAAAATTATTATTATTATTTTTTAGGTATATTTAAAAAATTATACGTATTCATATTATGTGTTGGATATCATTGCACAGGCATGTGAAGGGGATAAAGCTTTATACTAATTGATTAATATAAAACTTAAAACAGTTACCAATATTTTTTGTATCAACGAAAATCTCACAGGATTGAAGGATATTTATTGATGAAGAATTAATTACCAATTAATGTTGTATGTGTGATGCTTGAATTGTAACACAGGAGACCTATGTGGAAAATATTTTATTTTTTTATTTTCCACTTTGTAACTGATTTCACTTTTTAGTTAAATTATATAGAAAATTGTAACAGTCTCACGCAGCATTCACAAAAAATCATTCTCTCACCACTCATTACTTGTATGGAATGATAATCAAAATTCTTACTAGACACTAGTTTAATATGAACTTGACTCCAATATTATATTAAAAAACGTCATTAAAAAAAAAAACATTGTCTCACTATCCCGTGAGTTGTATGAAATGATGATTAAATTTCTTATTATTTTTTATTAGACACCCGTTTAACATGAATTCAAATTTTGTGACCCATCTCTTACCCCTAATATTATATTAAAAAATGTTATATCTAACTATAATTCACCTCACCATTATCATTACATTAATATCAAAACAAGTCACCTTACAGATTTTGTTTTAACTGCTAAATTATTCAATTTCACTATTACAATAACTAATCTAGGTTCCATCAAATTATTCGATTTCACTATTACAATAACTAATCTCATCCATCAATGTAACTTAAATCCCCACTAGACTATAACACTAACATCACTATTTTCAAAACCGGAGCTTAACAGCCAATTAGAACAAAAACCAAGCAAGCTATCAATCTGAAATAAAAGGTCGGACCAATTCATCGATAAACTGATACAAACTAAATGATCTGAACTAGAAAACTAATTGAATAAGCTTTCTCTATTTTTCAATATTTTTAATATTATGATTTTTTTAAATAATTTATTCAATTGCAATGGATAAACTGATAAACTGATCAGATTGATCAAACTGATCCGACCAATAACCGGGGTCTGACAGATTGACCACCGGTCATTAGTTCTGAAAACCTTGAGTAACATAAACAAAAAAGAATGACATCAGGGCATGCAGTCTACAGATTTGCTCTAACAACCAAAGTTCAAAGGCTTTGTTTATTCTAGAATTGCTTTGCGTGCATTGAATGTGTAAAATGCGGTTCACAGTTCTGTATATTATTGGGACACTGCCAACAGACTTAAACCTAAATAAGTGATTCAGTTCAAAAACTGACACAGATGACTGTGTAAACCAACCAAACCAGGAATTGTAAAAATTCAGTCCACTTCCGCTATCGAAATACCATACGCACATACAGATAATCAAACGCAAATTTCAACAGCAATGACTATGAGATACGGCATGAAAACCCTTAAGGAATGGTTCGCTGATACAGAGGCAAAGCTCCCAATGCTTCTCGCTCTGCTCTCTCCTTCTTCACCTACAAGATATAAGCAAAAACTTTTATCATTTCAAAACTTAATACAAAACATAAAAGACAATTCGATTCAATACAGCTATTCCTAGAAATCTTTACAGCTTAAATACTGGGATATGTCGGCACTGAATCTAGAAATAATCATAAAGGTTGTCGGTAGTATGACTAGTAAAACTGAGGCAAAGACCACTAAAAGTGCGTTATAAGCAGTGATTCCCTACTCAGATAAAAACATAGAAATATAAATTAGGACTATTAATTTATAGATTATGTTTGTCAAAACATACCAAGTAATAATACAATTATATTAAAACATACTAATTACTACCTCATATAAATTACTGGTTGTATCATGTCAAAATTACTCCAATTATCAGTTTTTCTAAAGTACACATGTAGGATACATATTCGACAAGTATATGGTTTACTATCTTTTTTAGGCAAACTTAGAATAACTGAGCCAAGCATATACTGCACACTAAAATTTCATGAATAGCCAGAGCCAAACAATGCAAAACAAAATCCAAGTCAAGTTATCAACAGAACTTTTAATATACAAGAACTTACAAGAGCAAGCATATCTTGAAGATAGCTCCTAAATGGTGTCTGCATTTTCTGCAAAGGAAAGATAAAATCCAATGAATTAGAATTGATTATGCATTTTCAAGCAAAAAAACTTATAGAATGCTGTTTTTCCTCAATCCCTTTCTTCTTACAAAATGAAAAAAAGTGGCAATCATATTTGGGTCATTATAAACATAATCAAACATAGCAACTAATGTTAACAAAAATAGTCATAGCTTAATCGTACTAAAATGAATTATAATATATTAGTTCCTAGCTCCGCATAGAGTTTGTTAAATAGCCTTAGTCAGGGATTGTGCTTTCTATGTAAAAAAGAGTTTTGTTCCGACTTTGCAACTTCCATTCTAATAATTTACAGTAATTTAGGCTTCTATGTCCAATGGCATTAACTATAGAATTAGGAAGCAGAAATCAAATTCATACATACCTTATCAAGATTTTTCTCTTTTAATATATATAAAAAAAATTACAGGTATCAATGACATAAATTTAAAGGCAATAGGATTTATAATAGGATTCATTCAAGGTTCCAGACATTAAAAAGCTAATTTTTATTCACAATTACAGAAAAAAAAACCGTCAATCCTCTAAGATATAATACTCAAATAAGATTTCTCAAAAAATCTTCACTGATTTTTTTTTTTAAAAGAAAAAGAAAAACCTGAAGATCTTCGGGGAGATACTCGTGCTTCATGGAGAGATCCATTGCACGCTTAAGGCGTTGGTTACGAGCATCGACAATCTCACGGGGCAGCCGATTCAACGCCTCCTTGATATCCAAGTCATAGTAAGGATCGTACAGATCGTCGTAACGAAGGCCTAAACAAATTACCGAATATGTTTTAACTGAAATTAAGAAACAAAGGAGATGAGATTAGGGTTAGGGTTTTTTGGGGGAAAACCGTACCGTATTTGCGGAGGCGTGTGGTAAGGGCTTTCATATGCAAAGAAGCTAACCAGCTCTTCTTCGGATCCAAAAGTGATTGCAAAAACGACGACATTTTGGCTGTGCTTTGCCTTCTTCCTGGACCAAGTATCTGAGTTCTTTATTTTCTGGAATTAAGGGTTTGTTACAGTAAATGTGGCTATATTATATATCGACCAAGTCACCGAGACTCGCGATATCTCTCTTGAGATATTGAACAATTATTACTTTTAAGGGCAAATTACAACTAAGGTCATTAAATTATGGTTAAACTACATTAGTAGTCACCTAATTATGTTTTTTTCTTTTTTGGTCACCAAACTATGAAAAGTTACAAAACAGTCACCCAATTATGAAAATTTACAAAATGATCACTCAACTATTCATTTTTGTCTTTTTTGGTCACACAACTGTTTTAGATTTTTGGGTATTTCCATTTTTACCTTTGTATGCATGTGATAAAAATAACAAAATTGAATAGTCGGATGACCTGTAACATTTCATAGTTGGATAACATTTATTGTGGTTACCCTTAAATTTTATTAGTAAGTTTATATTTTGGTCACTCAATTTTAAAAAATTATAAAATAGTTTTTGAGCTATTTGAAAGTTTTCATTTAAGTCACTTGTACCTCATGCTGGCGTATAATAATAAATTTTAATAGTATAAATGTATGAAAATTTTAACAAAATGATCCATTTGCTCTTTGATTTAATAGATAGGGACTAATTTGCCCATTTTTTTACAGAGGAGGCAAAATGCAAATTGACTCCTAATGTAGGGGCCTTCATAATACTTTTTACCCACAAAATGATTTAAACTTAAAATCTTAAAAACAAATTGGTTCAATCTTACTCCACACGGCTCGAAATCAACCTGACCCATCTAATTTAAGCCTTCGTCTAAACATTAAAATTCTTGTATTATGAATTATATTATATTGCATTTTCCCCATTTACTAAAAAATGGATAAATTAATCTTTATATGTTGAATCAAAAAGCAATTTGATTATTCTGTTAAAAATTTCATCAATTTCTACTTTAAAACTAGTCCCCATATGTTAGTATGATTCATATGTGACATGCCATGTATAATTATCTAGTTATTTTGTTAGCCACACCCGTTTTTAACAATACAAATAGATGAAAATTTTAATCAAAAGGACTAATTTGCTATTCTAATTAATGTATAAACTAATTTGTTAGGGGCAAAATATAATTTGATTACTAGTAGAGGTGCCTGGATGGTATTTTTAACGCTAAAATTCATATTTTAATTTAGCTCTAACCTAATGTAACCCATGGTTTCGTTTTTGCAGTAGTGGAAGTGTAATCTTCAGTCGACCGAACCCAAATGAGAGGAACCATTGGCAGGACCTTTTCTAACCCTACCAATCACTACCTTACATCTCTTACCAAACGCACCTCTTTTCTCTTCCAATCCTCCTCCCCTTTCTCCGCTTCCTCCAGCTCCGGTGACGGCCGTGGCGGTGGCCGCGGCCGTGGGGGCTCCTCCCCTTCTGGTACGTTCGGTGGTTTCACTCCAGCCCTTGGAAAACCTGATTCAGAGGACACGAAGCGTGACTCGGCTGAATCACAAGCTGTTGGATTAGGCCATGGCCGTGGAAGAGGAATACCCTTATCGTCTGAGCCTATTATCCCTTCTTTCTCTTCTTTTGTTTCCCAAAATGGGTCTGGTCGAGGCCGAGTCACCAATGAGCCAGTTCGGCCGACACCTCCGCCTCCGAGCGAAGCAAAGCAGCCGATCTTTGTTATGAAACAGGATGAGATTGAAACTGATTCGTCTGCCAAGCTACCTGCTGAGTCGGTTCAGTCGAGTGAGCGAACTTTTTCACCTAGCACACCCTCAGTCGCGTCATTACCGGGTGCTGGGCGGGGCAAGCCCGTGAAACAACCAGAGCCTGTCTTGCAGACTAAGGAAGAAAATAGGCATATCAGGCTGAAGCAGCAGCAGCAGCAACAACAACAACAGCCTCCTTCGCCCCGGTTGAGTAAGGAAGAAGCAGTAAAGAAAGCAATGGGCATTCTTTCAAGGAAAAGTGAAAGTGATGAAAGGGAGGATATGGGTAGGAGTGGAGGTAGAGGAAGAGGTAGGGGTAGAGGTAGAGGTGCGCAAATGGGTAGGGGAAGAGGAAGAAGGGAGGGAGAAGACACAAGGGAAGAGGAGGAAGCTGATAAAGAGCTCAGAGATGAACTTTACTTAGGGAACAATGCGGATGGGGAGAGGTTGGCCGAAACTATTGGAGCTGACAGTATGAATAAGTTGGTTGAAGGGTTTGAAGAGATGAGCAGTAGAGTTTTGCCTTCTCCTATGGATGATGCTTACTTGGAAGCTTTGCATACCAACTTTATGGTGAGTTGTTCACCTTTTAAAATTTTGTTCCATGATTATTATCATTATTATTTTCATTCATTAGGATTAGATATTAAATTGTTTTCTTTTTTCTATGTATGCTATCAGCTGAAAGAGAATTGGCCTGGTGATATATATATTATAGACTAAATTTTCTTGTAATTTGTGTAGAATTGGACTCAGGGAATGTTTTAAGTATATTTTATTCTAGATAAATTGCAGAGAATTCCTATCTGAAAATAGAGTCACTGTGTAGCAGAATAATATTAAGGGTGGAGAATCTGATTTCCTGTATGGTAAAGGAGGGGGTTGGCTAGTGTGGGCAAATCTTTCCCTTACTCGTTGTTATGGGAAGGGATGGGATTAACAATTTAATATGGGGGTGGGGACTAGGGATGGGAGTGCTTTTCTTGCTTCATAGTCTGCTTTAATGGCATTCTTAGTCAAAGCTGGTGATTGCTAGATTAGAATTAGAGTTAGTCCTATGTTCACAGTTATCACCATGTCTAATACCTTGTATAAGGTCTCAATGTTAATTTGAAAGTTCATTTACTCGTGTTTGTGCTTTTATTTTAAATACGAAGGTAACTGTAGTTTTGCAACGGAGAGTATGATAAATGATGTAAAGTATTAAGTTAACTTGATTGAAAAACGAGGATTAATTTGTATGTATGATGTTAAGGATTCGAATTCTGTCCCATGAATCTTAATTGTTTTAGGATAGAAAATGTAAAAATAAAAAACCTGGGTTGGGACAGAGTTCTAACTGCTGTTAATCGTCATTATGCTGTTTGAGGCTTATCTAGAATAAGATAGTAGATGGGCTTTAGGGGTGACAAACAACTACAGTAATAAGTTTTAATCTGAAAGATGTGCCTCAGTAATTTATTTATTTTATAATCTATGAGGCTGGTAATACTCTATAGCTATGTTGGGCTCTAATTGGTTGGTGTGAAATTATATTCACATTGCTGCCCTTGCATTCTGTAATTTGTTCAGAATAATTTAATATATTCTTGTTGATTTTCAATGATTCACTTGTTCTGACGATAATGTACAGCAAATTGTTTGATATTCCTGGAGATGTTCAAGGAGTGTATTTTTGGTTTGTTCTTTAAAATTCTTGTATTAGATGGCTATTATGAGCTCATTGTCAATTACTTTGATTAATCAAGAAAATTGAAAATTGTGTTTACTTGCATGCTACATAACAGTTTGGGCTGGTAAGTCATCTGATTCTTTTTCTTAGTAATTACTGTTTATAAAGGTGTTTTTGGTATGTAATTAAATGATTACCTGTTTGCTCGGTTCATTAGGATTGTTTAGAAGGTATATACTTGGTTGCTATAAGTTTTCCTTGGACTAGAATTTTGTGTAATGCGAAGCATTGCTAACAAATAAGTTTATGTGTTGTAGATACAATTGATAATGCACATTTAAAAGAAGAACAATTGAAACAAGATCAAACTAATTCAACCATTTCCTTAATTGAACATTGCAACAAGATTATGCATGGACTGTATTTTCAAACATTGATATTTTTGTGTGAATCTTGATTCAAAGCTTTTATGTACTTATTTGGGTTGCAGATAGAGTTCGAACCTGAATATCTGATGGAAGAGTTTGGGACTAACCCAGATATTGATGAGAAACCACCTATGTCTCTTAGAGATGCACTTGAGAAGGTGAAGCCTTTCCTCATGTCATATGAAGGAATTGAAAATCAAGAGGAGTGGGAGGTATATTCTATTTCTTTGACCTTGACTCGTTGTTAACAGGATGTATTTCTTCTATATGATTGACATGGAGAACTAGAAATATTTCTTATTTACTGATATAGTAAGTTTTTTAATCAAATTCTTTTTGGAGGACATGCTGCTTTAAGTTAATCCTATAGTTGAAATTGGACTAGTTTATGTCCTTAGTTTCTAAGCCAGCAAATCACCGTAAGGAATTAAGGATATCATGGTAAAAAAAAATTTAGCACACAAATTTTCTTAAAGAAATTGGATATTTAACCTGTGAAATCGACACAACTTTATCAATTATGATAAACCTTGTATATTTTTGTCAGCTGTCAAACATATTGCTTTGTTGTATAACGTGATGTTCTCAAAGAACTAATATATCTCTGCTTTTGTTGGTTTTCCACATCAAAAGAATCACAGTGGAACTCCATATTGGAAGAAATATTCATTATGCTTAATGGAGAAAAAATCAGCTGTTCATTTCTGAATGGAGGCATTCTTTTTGGACCTGTTGCATTTTCTGGAAAAGGACACCGATAATTCTTTTTTCTTGATAGTCTCTTGTAGATGACTTCTTCATGTGAATATCTGAATACTATCTTTTCCACATTCTTAACATTTCAGGAAGCCATCAAGGAAACAATGGATAAGGTGCCTCTACTGCAAGAGATCATTGATTACTACAGCGGGCCTGATAGAGTAACTGCAAAGAAACAGCAAGAGGAGTTAGAAAGAGTTGCAAAAACTATTCCCAAAAGTGCACCTGCTTCTGTGAAGCAGTTTGCAAATCGTGCAGTTCTTACTCTTCAGGTTACTATTTATTCTTAACTAATGTTTACTTCCATGCACAATTGCATTTGTGGAACATGTTCTCTGGTGATGTGCAATTGTGAGATAACAGGATTTGAACTTTAGCTTCCTTACATTCTTTTTGGACTTGCATAATAGATTTGACACATTTGGAAAGAACTTGTCTGCCATAGGTATGTGATCCCTGGCACTTCAAGAAGGCTAAAGACACTAACAGGCACAAGCTTTATGGTTGAGCTTTGTTATTATAAGTAACCCTAAAGGTGCTATTTGCATGAGGCATAATAAGACAGGAACTATAATAAAGTGGAAGTTTTAATTTTGTTTTGTTTGTCCTTTTTATTTTTTTGTATAAATTCTCTTTGAGAAAGGTAGAAATGAGTCACCTTCCTGGCTTCCCCTGAGCCATGGGTGATGATTTTAGTTAGCTGGATTGAGCATAGGAGAAAGCACAATGTAGATTGAAAATTCCAGAATTTAGTATTTTAGCTGCTAGAACCATGTATGAATGAGTTAGTTGCATAACGCTTTCATGGATTTACTTTGCTGATATCTCTTGTAAAATGGAAGGGTTGGAATCACCTTTCTCACAGATTTTGATGCAGGGATGTTAGATTCTGCGCTATATCCAATATATCAATTTTGATACGTTAATAGTTCTGTTTATGTATATTTTGACATGTTGGTATATTTGTATCATGTTTGTTCCATTTTTTCCGTGTGATGCCATGTTCCATGTTTGATCAATCATGACTGTCCAAAATTGCCGGATCTAACTTGGACTTGCCTAATGCAGAGCAACCCTGGTTGGGGATTTGACAAAAAATGCCAGTTCATGGATAAGCTTGTATGGGAGGTCTCTCAACAATACAAATAAAGGTAGAAGGCTTTGGTTTGTTTAGTGAAGATGATACTAAGTAATTATTGCCTCATGCCATTGGAATAAGTTGACTACATTTTTTTTTGAGGGAGGAGGGGTTGGGGGATGTATGAACATAATTTTGGTGAAGAGAGATTTTGCTTATATATTTGATCCTGCTGGAATATGAACTATTGTAATAGATTTATATGCTAGTTAAATTTTAAGCATTGGTCAATAAGCATTACTTTGAGAGAGCAAATTGCTGAAGTTTTTGTTGTGTTTAACTGGAAATTGCAATATTTGCTACTTGTGTTGTGATGAATTGCTGCTATTTCTGTCCTGATGTTGCTAAGCTATATGATTGTTATTGACAGCCAACTTAATTTTAATCAGCCTTACCTGTTTAAGGTTTACGTTAAAATATCCCATAAGTCCTTGTACTCTTAGAGAATTTGAAATTTAATTCCTTTATTTTCAGATTTCAAAATTCTAGTTTAACTGTTAATGGCATGTAAAATTTGATCAAAGTCAAAGTTACATGTAAACAATTGAATGAAATCAAAGTGTTTGTATTACATTACACATTATATCAAAATTTATGTGTAATTTCGGGACTTGGTCCCTTTTACAGATTATATATTTTTTGGTACTAAACTATATAGTAAAATAGACATAGAATAGAAAAATGACTACTAAAATATGAAATAAGCTTTGGTATTTGACAACTAAATGGGAATGGCCTAAATCATCTACAACCATCAGCTTTCTTCTTTCCTCTGCTTCACAAAGTGCTTTCTGAAGTTCTTCTTCCACCCTCTTTTGCACCTCTAGCTCCACCAGTTCCTGAGTTGACTCATCATCAACATCAACTCTTGTTCTTGTTATTCTTGTTTTTCTTGTTGATGATAATGTTCCTTCTTTTTTTCTTTTCTCCTCTACTCTTCTCTTCCATTCTTTGAGTTGCATCACCTATATTTATACATATAATATACTTTTATGTTATACATTTATGTATGTATATATACCCTAAACTATTAATATTATTTAGAGATAAAGTTTCATTTAGTTTTGAACTTGACAATTTTTATTAACTTTGATTTTGAACTTTTTTTTGTCTATATTAGTCTTTGAACTTAATAAATTTTCTCAATTTTAGTCCTTATGATGATGTGGGAGTTTGAAATTGGGACACATCATCACCTAAACATGGCACAATATTAATGTGTCATGTCAAATCAAAACTGAAAAATATTGTCAAGTTTCAAAATTAATGTGTACAAAAAAAAAAATAAAAAATTAAATTGTAAAAAGTTGCCACATTAAAAAAATTTAAATGTTACTTTATCCCTATTATTTATTATACATAAATCCCTAAACCCTTAACCATTAATATAATATATTACCTGCTGTTTGGCTGCCAATGCTTCTTTGCAAGCTGCATGGTACATATCCATTGTTTGTTTCAGCTCTATCCTTAACCTTCTTGTTTCATCATTGTCTTCCGGCTATTTATAAAAAGAAGAATAACGAACAATGTAAAGCTAGAATTGAACTTAGTTATCAAAATTCTCTTCAAAGAACATATATAAATGTACGTATATACAAGCATATATACATGTTGAAGGGTTGACTCCTTCTGAATAAGATTTTTGAAGTGTCATTCGTCACGCAATCAACCAGTCCTCTAATAATCGAAGGTATTGTCCTCTAGGGAATTCGTCTCGTATACTTTGTTGAGAGTTAGTGTGTTGTGAGTAGTTACTCTAAGGGACTGGTTCATAGGGCCAGGAGCACCTCGATTGTATGAAGGCGTACGACCACTCATCAAGGATACATGAGTATCTCCCCCTTGGTGGGGTTCGAACCTCTAACCTATAGTGTATAAGTCACTTGTTGGGAAATGTGGTACTATTGGTACATAGTCCTAGTGGTACCATGGTTGCAAGTAAGGCCTTAAGCTTCAAGTCCGTGGTTCAACCTCCCCCTCCTCTCCTCCCCACAAGACATAAGTGAGCTCCATGATTATTACATTCCCTATATTGACACTTCTCTCTTAACTCTTATACTGATCGGGGCTCTCATGCTACACTGGTTTTTGATTAAGTACGAGAGATAATCTCGACACAAAAACAATACCTTTGATTGATGGGGATTTGATCGATTACCTAGTGGACGACACTTCAAACATATATATATATATATATATATGACCCACTGTAAAAGTTGATAAAGTGTTGAAGGCATTGAAATTAGAGTAGGACTTACTGCAGATTCCGGAGAAGATGGTGATTCATACTCCAACAAAGACGAATACTCAGAGAGAGTGGTGGGAATAGAATGATGCTTCTGGCCAGTCCGAAAAGCAGGCAGGTCCAGGGCGGGTGACGAGGTCACCGGCACCGCAAAAGACCGTCGGAAGGGGTCCATAACAGGGGGTGATCTCAAGGAAGTACCAAGGTTTTGATATAAAGACGAATTCAAGCCATCACTGCCTGCCCCTGAGGATGAGTTCATGTCAAGTGCTGAAACTTCATCATCATAGAATAACCCATCGTTTTCTCTGGACATTTCATCTTTTTTTAATTACATTTACATCCCAATATTCAAAATAATAAATAAATAAATAACACTTGTTAAATTCACGTAACATGTAAAAATTGTTCAATCGATGGGGTCACTAAGCTGTGGATGGTAAAAGCTTACATGATTGAGTCATCCTCACTGTTCAAGCTTTGAGCTCTACCGGGGGCCGGTCGACTAGCAAGTCGTGCCGCAGCAACCTTTCGTTTCGCAATAACATAAACATTGCAAAAATCTGGTGCCAGTTTTAGTATGCTAGATGGGGTATCTGTACCCTTGAATAATCTGTACGTACATAACACTGAACTCAGACAATAAACATACATACATACATCCATGCATGCATGCATGCATTTAGCAGTTGAAAGGTAGAAGTAAAGACGCAGGCATTACCTGGAAATTCCAGTCTTTGAGACAGCACCAACAAACAGAGTCTCAATTCCATATTGGTTAACGTATCCAACAAGTGCTTTTGCAACATCTGTGTCCTCTAGCACCACTGTTTCACATTGTATCTGACACACAAACATAAAAAAACACACTATGAATTGATCAAAATTTGTTTTGGTCCCTCTACTATGTTCATAATTTAGATTAAGTACTGTATTTTAAATTGGTGCATCTGCTTTTCTTGGTACATTACATATTGGGGGGAACTACTTGCATCTTTGAGTTGTTGGCATATTGTGATCTCTATTTCTATAATCTCATTAATTAATTCAAACAATTAAGGCATCATGTCAAATTTAGCCCCATATTTACATCTTTTTATTAATGTGACCCTTATTCTTTTTTTGAGCTAAATTTGATCATTTCAAAAAGAGTTAAATCATTTTTTAAAAAAAATAGAAATGTTGACTAAAATATTAAATTTTTTAATGTCGTCCTAGCAACCCACATGGTAATCCATGCGACTTTATGTTGACATGATCATGTTTGTCTTATATGACACATCGACAAATAATTTAAAAATTATAAATAAATTAAATAAATAAAATAAAAATAAAAATAAAAATATAATCAAAACTATATATATAAAGTTCATAAAAAGAAGCATGACATACTTGAGGATGACTAGGGAGATATGTTTAAAAAGTTCAATGTTTGTCAGTATTTTCATTAAAAAAAATTCGACTCATTTTTAAAGATTAATGGTTAAATTCGACTTCTTCTTTTTTTAAAAAAGCCAAAGCACCAAATTTAGCTAAAAAAACAAAATTGAAAAAATATAAATATTGAGAGCTAAATTTAACATTATACCAATAATTAATAAGTCCCTTGACTATTTCAATAGACACCATTCCAATACAAAATAAAATTTCCCATGCATTTAATTGAAATAGTTAACAAATTAATTACTTGGACTAACCACAAGTAGTGGCATCAAATCATACCAAGTTAAATATAAAGATTAAATCTCAATTTCTAACATAATTGAAGGACCAAAATTATAATTTGACCTTAATATTTTCTGAGTATTAATTAACTAACCTGTTTACGAGCACATAAGCTTCGAAAAGGAAGGAAAAGGTCCAATTTCTGATTATCAATTTGTCGTTCTCCTCCGACATTACTTTCGTCTGATTTCAATCCATACAAAACAACCAAACATGTTGTCAACACAATCACCTAAGATTAAATTATTACAAATATATAGTCCGAGTAACTATAAATATTAAACTATTACATCACAAAGAGAATAAAAATTGACACAATCCAAATTACCGACTGGACTAACTTGACTAAAACTCACCCATGACAACCGTACATGATGGGACTTGAAAACTTGTACATTATTGTGAAATACCATATTGGCCTATTCTGCCATAAATATCCCCGTATTCCGTTGAGTGGACTTCGCCAATGGGTTTGAGTCAATGATTATAAAACTTCTTTTTCTTGATTTTGATTTTGGTAGAAATTTGGGTCAAGAATTGGGGTCCTAGTTGAATTGGAGAGAGCCGAATTTATACGGGTGTTATTGCACATGGTAGGTCTAAAACCTAGGTATTCAGGACCCAAGGCCTCTATCTTTGCCAACTAAACTAAGGTATCATTGGTAATTAAACTATTTATACTTGAGTGAGCGAGATTATAATATTCAACCAAAGGGCCAAGACCCCGCAAAAAGGGTAGGCAATGACTTTGACCTCCCAGCGTAGTAAAATTGTCTTTTTAGTTCTCTTAAAATTTATGCATTTACATATTAATATAACGATATTTGAATGCGTGAAATTATACCATTGAATTAAGGGACCAAGACCCCACTTGTCCCTAGCTACGCCCAAAGGCGGAGGGGGAGACAAGGAGGCAAGCAGTAGCTTTGGTCCTCCAATTTGGGGAAATAATCATTTTAATCCTTTTAAAATTTATGCAATTATAAATTAATATAATGATATTTGAATGAGTGAGGGTTCAAAGCCCCACTTGCTCCTAACTATGCCGAAAGGCGAAGACAAAGGGCGCAAGTAGTTACTTTGGCTCTAACCTCGTAAAATTATCCTTTTAATTCCTTTAAAACTGATATAATTATAAATTAATATAATGATAAATTTATAATTTAACCTTTAAAAAGATTCTTATTCATCTTTGATCCCTTAAACAATATTATGGCTATCCCATAGATTTAAATATAAAGGCATTGTTAGACAGGGGCGAATCTAAGGGGGCTGGCATGGGCCCCGGCCCCCCTAAAATGTAAAATTATATTTAGGCTCTTATAATTTTTTAAAAATTTTAAATTAGTAAAGGTAAAATTGTACTTTGGCCCCCCTAAAATTATAAAAATTCGATTTAATCCTTTACAAATTATAAAGATATAAACTATAAAAAATTAAAGTTTCATCCGCCCCTAAAAAATTTTCCTGGCTTCGTCCCTGTTGTTAGGGGCAAGCATGGTCCTTTTATCAAAATGGTAAATTTTCAGTTTTAATCCATTTATAACTAATTAAAATGTAAACTAATACAATGGTAAAATTATACTTTAACCCTCCAAAATTTGTATTTTGATTCTAACTCTCCTAAAAAATGTTTTATGGTTTTGCGGATCTGCATATATAACCCCCGAGCTAAGAACGACAACAAGGGAACGTTGGGAGTTAGGATCTTGTCCCTCCAAAAAATGATAAAGTTTCATTTTAATCCCTCTACAGCTCTGCAATTACAAATATAGTAATAAAACTGCACTCCAACCCCTCCTATGATGATAAAATTTCAATTTAATCCCTTCAAAATTCCAAAATAATAAATTAATACAATTATAAAATATACTTCAATTTTAACTCCCTTTAAAAAACATAAAATTTGTAGCTTGAGCATTGATTACCTTGAAGGGGGTTGATTGTTTTTTGAAGAACATGAACAAGCCTCAAAGTTTGACCTCTGGTGAGGAAATTATCAACAGCCCAATGAAGAGCTTGAAGACTATATTTATCCTTATCGACACCAACAGCTACTAATCTATCCTTTCTTTCCGGATTCTCCCCTCGCACATATTGAGACATTTCTTCATTTAATTTCGATCCGATTCGGTTTCTACGTTCCTCTCATCGGCGAGGAGACGATGAGGTCGTAAAAGGGATGGAAGAAACAAAAGAAAGAAAACTGGGGTTGTGATTAAACCCTCCCAAATGTATCAAACCATGGCTAATGATGAAGAAGATGAAATTGGAATTTGCAAAAACCCATTCCACCTACGTATATTTTTGGTTATTTCTCCCTCTTGCATAAACGGAGGCAACTAATTTAAGCCCCCTTTAAAATAGCATCAAATTATCTTTTGTTGGATATACCCTCCTTTGTTTTCGTACATTTTTATGAATCGAATTAGAACATATCAACTATAGTTCTATACTCGGACTCTATCATTGTAGAGTAAAATCAAATCGATGTAAAATAAATGGAATTGAAGAATAAAAAATAACCGGATAAAAGGCGTTAATAGCAGAGGTATATGTTAAACATCGTAATTATGCATGATAAAACTTGAATCTTAGTACTAGGGTCTCGACAAAACCCAATCGTTATTCTATAAAGGAAATATCTAGGTAAAAAGTACCATAGAGGCCACTGTTTTAGGAGTTAGATTGCGTTTTGTTCCTGTAATCAAAAAATGGGTAAATTAGTCTCTGTACATTATATTAAAGAGCAAACTAGTCATTTTTATTAAAAATTTCATCCATTTCTATTGTTAAAAACTGGCGGCAGAATAACTAGATAGTTACATGTGGCGTGCTAGATGTACCTCATTTTGATGTATATCAACTAGTTTTTAATAGTAGAAACGAATGAAATTTTTAATAGAGGGACCAATTGGCTCTTTAATCTAACATGTAGGGACTAATTTGTCCATTTTTTTAGTAAAGGGGGCAAAATGCATCTGACTCCTAATACAAGGGCCTCCACAGTAATTTTACCATAATATTTATTATTATCGGTCAAATTCCATGTATTATGTGTTTTGGTAGGATTTAATCCCTTTATTAAATCTTTCTAGACCTTGTTAATTTTGAAATTGAGTAAATTGGTCCCTTTTTAAAAACTTGAAGTAATTTAATCCCTATCAATCAAGGACAATTAATCACAACATTAATATTTTCAGTCAATTTTACACAAATTTGATAGGTATAACAATAAATTTAGCTCTTAATGTTTATATGTTTTGTCAAATTGGTCTAGATTCTAAAAAAAAAATTAGCCTCAACATTTACATAAATGTTGCAAGCTAAATTTGTTATCATACCAATCAAAAGTATATACAATTAACATAAAACACTAATCTCATGCCCTATCAATCAAGGACAATTAATCACAACATTAATATTTTCAGTCAATTTTACACAAATTTGATAACAATATAAGCTCTTAGTTTAATGTTTTGTGTCAAATTGGTCTAGATTCTAAAAAAAAAATTAGCCTCAACATTTACATAAATGTTGCAAGCTAAATTTGTTATCATACCAATCAAAAGTATATACAATTAACATAAAACACTAATCTCATGATTAATTGTCGTTAATTGCTCACTTCGGAACTGACAAGGATTAAATTACTTTAATTTTTTGAAAAAACAAAAAATGTCAAAGCCTATTATACCACATCATCATACATTTTAAAACATAAATCACATCAAATGATTTGATGAAATTAATGGAAAAAAGTCGGTCTCAAGATTAATAATACACATTTTTTAAAGTAATGGGACTAGAAACGGTAGAAGGACTAAATCCTTCAATAACACAGTATTTGGTTCTCGGTTTTTTTTATATTAATTTTAATTTTTGAGTTTTCGAACTTTATGCGACATTTTATATCATAAAGTTTCAAAGTCTTTTTAATAAATATTTCTTTTTAAAAATAAAAATTTGTTAGATTTGAATAAAAACTATCCGGTCGAACCACTTTTTGATTTTTTTTCTCAACCCTAATATGTAAACCTTAGATCAATTCTCTTGGTTTGGAATTTAATCAAATTTTTTTAAATTTATGAAATCTACCATATGAACTCATAAAATACAACTTTTTATTTCTTTACATTCTTTGAAAAGTCAATTACAAGATTTCTTCAGTTACTTGGATTTGGCAAGTAATACACAGTTGAGGTACTCTCCCAGGGCCCATATGGGAAATATATTTCTGTAGGATGAATAACTTACCATGCAATTCTTATTGAACACTCCAATTATCTCCTGTAAAATTATAAACAAGCAAACAAATAATTAAATTAATTCCTCTATATTACGATAAAAAAGCAAATTGGTTCTTTCGGCTAAAAATTTCATCAATCTATACTATTAAAAAACTAGCGTGGCTGACGGAATAACTAGATGTGACACATGGCGTGCCATGTGTGACATACATGAACCAATTTTAAACAGTAAAAATAGATGGAATTTTTTGACTGAAAAATTATTTTGCTCTTTAATTTAATGTATATAGACTGATTTCTCAATTTTTCAATAGAGAGAAAAAATGCAATTCGACTCTTAATACAAGAACCTCCACGATAGCTTAATTTCATAAATTTTAATGCATTATATAAATATAAACATGTTACTTAATATCATAACCTTTTTACCTGTTGTGGGAAATCTCCATTATCCAACTGAGAATTGAGCAAAACCTTGGCAGCACGGTGCAATGGCGTGGGATCTCTATCAGCTTGTCCACTTTCAATCAAAGCTAACATTGCCCATGCAGTTGTCACTAGATGCCACTTGTTTTCCTTCTAAATTTGTGTACACCTGTTCATCAGCTCAGACAGATCCGAAACATGAGATTCAAATTTTTCTCAAAACTATCCTTATTTATAAATGGGTAATCAAAATCTAAATTTATTTTTCAAATATAATATTTTTGTTCAAACTCTTCCAAATATCAGCTAAACCTTTAGACTTGAGATGATGAAGACTCTTGAGCAAAATTATTTATGAATGGTGATTAAACTCTTTAAAAGTATTATGGAGGCTTAAGTATTAGGAGTCATATTACACTTTACCTCCTTTACTCAAAAAATGAGCAAAATAGTCCCTTAATATTAAATCAAAGAGTAAATTGGCCCTTTCTGTTAAAAATTTCATCCATTTTTATTGTTAAAAACTAGTGTGATTAACAGAATAACTAGACAATTACACCTGGCGTGCCACTTGTACTTTATGCTGACATACAAAAACTTATTTTTAATATTAAAAATGGATGAAAATTTTAGCATAAGGACCACTTTTCTCTTTGATCTAATATATAGGGACTAATTTATCCATTTTTTTAGTAGCAAAATACAATTCAATTTCTAATACAAAAACCTCCATAATACTTTCACCTATTAAACTCATATGATATAAAAAATATTAAAAAAATGTGATGTAATGTGTCTCACCTTATTTTGACTAGAAAGGTAGCTTTCTCCCCAACCCCCATTTGGTAGTTGCTTGGACAACAAGAAATCGCATGCTCTTCCTATACTATCACAATTGTGATAGTTCCTTCCACCAGCCACCAATCCCTTTATCCCAAACCAGGTTCCATACACAAAGCACACTCCCCATGACCCATACCTTAACATCACAAGTGTTAATTTCGGGCATTTTAAGTACTAGAGCCCTTATATCTTTCAGGTGCAAGGAATTAAAAAAACATATACAGTAAAAATATCATGAAAGTCTCGTACTAAGAGTCATATTGTATTTTACTCCCTTTTACTCAAAAAATAAGTAAATTAGTCTCTATACATTAGATTAAAAGGTAAATTGGTCATTTCTATTAAAGATTCATCCATTTCTATTATTAAAAATTGGTGTAGATAACTGAATAATCGGACAGTTATGCGTGATGTGCCATGTGTACTTCATGCTGACATATGGAGATCGGTTTTTAATAGTAGAAATGGATGTAATTTTTAATAGAGGGATCAATTTACTTTTTGATCTAGCATACATGAACTAGTGTATTTATTTTTTTAATACGGGAAGCAAAATGCAATTTGACTCCTAGTACAGTAACTTTTATAGTAGTTTTACCTATATATTCATTCGAGTGAAATATGAATATCTTGTTTGTTCTATGATTAATTTTATAGAACAAATCTTTATATATGATAATGAAATAAGTAATGTGTGAAGAAAAGATACCATGACCCATCAGGTAATTGTATGCTCTCAATGAAATTGATTGCTTTGCTAATACAAGCTTGTATTTCTTTATTTTTGTAATTTGGGTGCAGCTTTTGAAATAATTTGAGGCCTTGAATTGCTGCTGAAGTGCATTCCACATACCTAAAATCATCAAATTTCATTGATAAAAAAAGGATTAAAATCAAAATGACAAACTCGGTAAATGTTATATGCTAAATGGAAACTTGGAAAAAAGAGACATATTTTTGGATCATACTGATAATCAATGATTATATCTCCAAACAATTCAGCTGGATTTAACATCTGCAATACAAATATAGGAGAAAAAAAGTTAAGAAATCTCAAATAAAATAAACCATCCTTCATAATTTACACATATATATACACACATATAAATGGATGAAAAAGTATGAATTAAGGCTTACTTCCAACCATGCATAAGATCTGGTGAGCTCATAGGATGCAAAACCACCACTGTTGTTCTGTGAATTAAGAACAAGCAAAAATGCTAAATAAGTATGTTTATATGGTTGAGTTTTCGATTCAGCTTTAATTTAATTGGTATTGTTGTTGTTGCAACAACCAAGAGGAAGTGGTACGAGTTTGTTTAAATGCATATTATCCTTTGATTTAAAGGTTTACGAGTATAGGTAGTAGTAGGAATTGTATGTTAGTAGTATATACAAATAATTCGATTTGAATAGGAAAACTTGAGTCAAAACCCAATTCAACTCGATTGATCGTAAAAAAGTCAACAACCTACATCCAAAAATGATATAAACCCAAAATGACTTGAACTTGAAGTAATCTAAATCCAAAACGGCCTGAACCTAGGATGACCCAAAAACTCGACTAAAAAACCTAAACCTAGAATGACTTGAGCCTGAAATGATCTAAATCTGAAACAGTTTGAATTCAAAATTATTTGGACTGAAAATGATCCAACAAATTTAAATTCGATTGCATATTGATCCGAACTAAAACCAACACGACTCACCTATTTGACAAGTGTAATTCAAATTTGGGTGTAAACGAGATACTGGTGCTTACAATCTAATCGAGTTTGACTAAAAAAAACTTAAATTTGATTCGATAATTATCGAGCCGAGTCAAATTCAAGCTTAGTTATACTCAGCTCGAATGGCTCGCGAGTCTTATTGAGCTTTTCATTTTTAATATATTTTTTAAATTATTAAACTACGTTTATTAACCTTAAGCTTAATTATCAAGTTAAGCTCGAACTTGAATATATACAAGCTTAGTCGAGCTCAAGTTTGAGTTGAGTATCAAAATTGATAAAGAAGTTTAATCAAGTTTGAACTTGAATAACTCAATTTTATTTTAAGTCGAGCTTGAATTTAAAAATAAATGGTCAATCGAACTCAAACTTTTCAGTATTTAAGCTTATATCGATTACACCCTAATCCAAACCATAAATTCAACCAACAAAAATAAGAAAAGTAGATGTTATATATGTTACCTGTAAAGATAAAATGACATTAACAGCCTCATATAATCGATCTGCTGTTATAACCTCTTCACCTACTATGTAGGATGGCATTGTTGATAATAAAAGTGCTGCCTGCACCAAATAAATCACCCAATATCATAAAAGTAATTTCTACTTAATTCTATCAACAATGGCAGAATTTGACATTAAGTCTTTCATCTGATTAAGATTTTCAAAAAATTTTGAGGTCAAATTAATTTTAAAAAAAATAGATTTAAAGCTTTTGAAGTGGCCAAAGCGTCTTCTGGCTCCTCTTACGTTTTGCCTCTATATATCAAATAGGTTGATTTGGGTTTTAATTTGATTGTAGTTGCCAATGTTTTTAGAATCAGATGGTGGTTGAATTAGTCAGGTCACCGAATTCATCGATTGGTTTGATTAAAAAAATTATTAAAAATTCAAATAAAATGTTTAAAAAATTTAAAAAAAAACTCGATTTAACTGGTTCAACTATCGGTTCAACCAGGTTTTTAGTTGGTCCCACTAGCCCATACCAGTTTCTGATCTAATCGGTTCAAAGCTATTCTCTAGATCGATACTCAGACCAATTCTCGATCCAACCGGTCTGATCGGTCAATCCGATCTGATTCAAATATTATTAATTGTTGCAACAATTTAGAAAACATAAATTCAAATACGCTTAAGCATGTAATATCTTTCTTACTGATAAAATATTTACCTTCAACCCTTCTGCAGTACAATCGGAGACGATCCAACCATTATCCGGGGTTGAAAAAGGCCATCCTCCTTTAGAAATGTGACGATACCATAGATTAAGGCCATTTCCACTGTTTTCTTTTACCTTTTAATTAATCCAACAGTAACACAATTACTATAATTATAATTCTCCAATTTAGAACAATGTTATAGCAAAAAACAAAAATCAAATTTAGATGTTAATCATGGGGTATATATATATACTTGTGTGTTTTTGATGAAGCTGTGAGCTTTCTTAAGCATTGAACCATATTCATCCACTAGGTTAGTTGCCATGATTGCCTGTACTGAGAAAGCAACGTCCCATAATTGAGATCCATTGTATCCCTGCATCGCACATAAATTTCATTTATACATATATATATACACGGATATTTTAAGAGTTTAGTATTACGAGTCAATTGTACCAACTCAGTTGGGTAATGACAAATATATTTTACTTTATGAAACAAATTATCTCAACTAAATTGAGTTTGATGTCATGAGTCAACTAAGTATCAACTCAATTAGGTAATGACAAAAATACACTTACTTTACAAAATAAATTATCACTATTAATATCAAACTCTTTATTAGATTTGTTGTCATGTAATAGAAAATAGAAATATAAATACAAGTAATTGTATTTGAATCTAAGCTTTTATAGTTTTCAACATTTTTATTTTACCATCCAATTAAAACTTTATTAATAAATTATATTAATTTCTTTGTAAATATATTTATTACATTGAATATAATTTTAAACATGAATACTTTAGGAAAAAAAATAGTGGGAAAAAGCATAGGGTAATGTGATTGAGTATATGTATAAACCTGCATTTTCATGCCATCTTCAGCAACCCAAAGGTAATCTTTAATTCTTGAAAGGTGACACTTGAATGCCTCTGACTTTGGGTCCTCTACCCAACAACATACCATGTTCAATATCTGCAATGCACAACACACACACACACAGAGACATACATATATATTTTATATATATGACTAATGTACAAGTAATTAAATTAAATTGGAACAAGTAGCTACTAACCTTGCTGACAGGGCCAATACAAATATAATTAGTACTTTCATCCTCATAGTGGATGTGTTGCATCACAGTGTGAAGAGCCTTTTTCCTTAGCTTAGACAATGGCCATTTCTTTAAAGCAGGCTCTACTACTTTTTCAAGGCATTCCCATAATACATCTTGTATAATGGGATGTGGATAGTATAGGTCTTCCTGCCAAAACATTGTTTATCATATAATTAATGTTAATAATAGAAACAAAAATAGAACATATGGTGACATGGTGAAATCAAAAAATTGTTTTAGGAAAGTCAGAGATGAATCATAATTTTTGGAGATCAAAATGTCATTTTATTATTATATTAATATGTAATCTCATAAAATTTTAAGGGGTTAAATGATAAATTTACCATTTGAGGGGCAAGACTATTGCCCCCATTTGCCCTTGCCTTTGCCCTTGTATAATGAGACTCGGATTTGGGATCTCAAAGTCCCCAAAATCTCAATCTTATCATTGAGCTAAGACCTTATGATAGCATTGTAATGAAATGGAAATAAAAAAGTAGGGTACCTTTGCACAAATATAACGAGCACAATCCCAATCAACGAGATGATAAGGAATAGGATAGAGTTCACGACGGAGCGACAAAATAAGGGAAGTGATATGGCCTACGAACTTGGTGGCATATAAATAGGACATCGGCAGATACACCATTCGACTGTGGCACCACATCCGCCCTGGGTGTATAGGGTTCAAACGATAGGGGAGTAGCCATAGTTCTGGTAGTAATGGATTGTTCCCACTCCACTCGTATATTCCCAGCACCTCAATCGGTCAAATTCAAACTCACAACATCATCATCAGCTAGCTACCTTATTACATATACAAATATCTGTATATATATTTGAAGTGTTATCCTTTAAGCAGCCGATTGGACCCTCAAACAATGAAGGTATTGTACTCAAAGTGTCTATACTCAATTTTAGTCTCGGGTTTTGTCTCTTTACTCCAAGGAGAGCTCAAACAAGTTCACAGAGTTTGGCATGCAGGAGCTACTAATCCACCAAAGAAATTGTTAGCATTTAGCCTTGGTAAGGATTGAACCCATGTCATTAAAGTGTCTTAATGGGTAAGATAAAACCTAAGGCTAAAACCAAGTATAGACACCTCGGCACAATACCTCTACTCTTTGAGTGTCTGATCAACAACTCAAAGGATGATAGTACTTCTCCCAATATGAGAACCAACCCCCCTCAACAATATGCATAATGTTTCTGGTTGAGTTTATCTTTCAAGTTAATCAAATACTAACTCAATTGGGAAATAATTAAAAGTCATTCTATTTACTGTTAATATAAGTTTTTGTCCATAAACTTGACAATTAGGTCCACTTTGGTATCTAAATTTGACAACTAGGTCCTTCTTTATCCTTGAACTTGGATTTCATCAAGATTTGATTATGTGGCACTCTGAGATTTTGTCACATCATCATCTAAAAATTTTAATAAATATATATATTTAAAATTTTAGGTGATGACATGGCAAAATATAAAAGTGTTACGTCATCAAAGTTTTACATTTGCCAAGATCAATGACCAAAATGAACTTAGTTGTCAAGATCAAGTACCAAAGTGGACAAAAAAATTTAGGTACCAAAGTGAATCTAATTGTCAAATTTAGGAACTAAAAGTTATATTAACCCTTCTATTTATAAAGTAAATTATTACTAGGGATTTTTATTTAAAAATAAATAAATTTTCATAAAAAACCAATAAAATCCATACATGGTAGGACGTGAACTTAACATTATTATTTTTTAATCTTCAATTTTATCATTTAAATCAAAGTTTTATTTCATTATTATGTGAATGTTTAATAAATACATTTTTCAACCCACTCGTGAATATGTCATAATCTTTATATATATAACCAATAAATTGTTGATTGAGGTGGTAGCAACATCTCCCCACATGGATAAGAGCATAAATTTAAATTCCTAAGAAATGCACATGTTAGGAAGGTTATGTCACTAGCGCTCCCGATTCAATAGAGATTAATCTCAAATCCAACATGACTTTGCAACGGAAAAAAAAATATATATATATATATATATAAGGAGAGAAAGAGAGAGTTACAGAAAACCACATCTTGCCCCAGGAAGGAATGAAGGTGAGACCACCATGGTTGAGAATCCAATTCCTTGCATTCTCAATAGCACCATTCCCACCATCCTTTGTCTCTCCCAACAACCTTAAGGTGACATATGAGAGTGCTGTCCCAAACATTGTGCTGTCCCCTTCTATGTGTATGCCCCATCCTCCATCTTCATTCTGTTCCCACACCCATTAAACTTTTCATTTCTCTCATATTCTATATCTGAACTAAACAAATACCAATAATGTTTATCAACAAAACCTGATGATTGTATAGATAGCGACATATCTCTTGTCGATGCTGGGATGGCAAGATTATGTCTAAAGCTCCGGTTACAAACAACCCAATCACCTACCAAGTAATTCAACATTATATATTTAAAAATAAATTTGCATGAAACCTTTTGAGATATTAAGTATATAGCTATTGATTATTGTTTAGTACACAAGCTAGACCTGTACATGAGTCGGACCACTCGGCTCAAAGGCCCGTTCAAAAAGTGAGAGGGTTTGACAAAAATAAGGCATGTTTAGAAAATGGGTCGGGCCTTGGGTAAAATTTTTTTGAGTTGGGTCTGGTTCGGCCCGAATTTGCAAAAAGAAAAAAAAATCTGCTATTTTCTTGTTGATTTTTCATTGTTTTGCTTTCATTTCACTATTAAGTTGCTACTATTTTATTGTTATTGTTTGGACATTGTATAACTCTTATTTTATTGTTTAATTTGCTACTATTTTATAGGCATTTACCTGTTAAGTTGTGCTTATCTTAGTGTTATTTAATTATAAATATTTTTTTAATTTATTTTCAATTTGTTGAAAAACATTTATTTATAATACTTTTAGTAATTTTGATATATTATATTTTAAAAAAATTATATAAAAGAATTTTAATACGGATAGGCTAGGCCCAAGTTTTAGTATTTTTATCCGAACCGGGCCAGAGTCGAGCTTATCAAACGGGCCTAATTTTTTGTCAATGCCCGGTCCAAACCGACCCATGGACAGGTCTAGGCACAACTAATATTTTTGGGATCTTAAATTATAGGCTTAAAATGCTAACGTTATTATTATACTGACTTATAATTTTATATTTCTTAAATGATTACATCAAAATTTTATAATTTTAGGAGGTCAAAATACAATTTTACCGTATATTTGATATATAAAATTATAGATTTCAAAGGGACTAATGCATATATATATATATATATATATATATATAGGCATAATGAGAGGGGGACCGTTTAAGTTTATTTGAAAGGTAATGTTGATTGATGGAACCTCGTTTTCAATAAAGTTATTTAAATCCTTAGGTTACAGATAAGTTAAATGATGATTGCAATATCCATCTTAGTTTATCCAAATTTACGTACCAACAATCAAACGCCATAATAAATTATAAATATGTGTACATGTATTCAATTGATAATTCATAAATAGTTTAGAGTATGTTTTAGTTATAGCATCTTTAATTTGTTTGGTCCAAGTCATCAATGATGGTAAATACACACAGGTTTATAATTTATTTATATATTCAGTTATATTTAATTTAATATTCTCTACCTGCTTATTTTGAGGATTCGATTAAAATGTTTTAAAATTTAGAGATTAATTTAAAATTTAAGTTATACTTTGATGGTGTTTTGTAGAATTAACCCCTTTTTTTTAACCAAATGTTGATTAAATGAAAATGAAGGGAAAAAGTTAAAATATGCTCCAATTTCCTATTTTTTTCATACATTTAAATTCAAAAAATGAATGAAAGTATAAGGACTTTGGAGCATATTTACCAAAAAAAAAAAAAAAAAGCTAGCATGCACAAATGTAAATGAAAATGAGGTACCAATCCTGGAAGAAGGAACAAAGGGCCGCCATAGTCGGCCGGCCAGAACCCATCATGCGATTGTAAAGTCGAATAGAATCCGAGAGCCCTTCGTAATGCCATCTTCACCGTTTCTTCAGTTCCAGAAGAGTTGTTGACTTTAGCAAGAGGCACCTTCGTTTCACAGCTTATTGATGAATTCTCCCTCGCAAACTACCACAAAAACAACTTATACATGCATATTAACGACGACGACGAAGAAGAAGAGGAATTAATGTGCAATCGATATAAGGTACCTGAAACCTCATTAGAAGATCAGAGCTTTGCTTGGCTCGAAACCGGTTTCTGGTGAAGTGGTTTCGAGCCAATTCGACTCGAGCTCGGTCTTGTGGCGTGCCGAGATTAGGGTCGAACTCCCAATACTGTCGGCCGATATGATGGTTGAAGGATTTGAGTCCATGTTCCTCGTCCCCTTGAGAAACCTTGAGCTTCCACATTTTCTTTTTTTCTTAGCAGCAATGCACTTAATTAGCTAGTCTAATATATGCTTGAAAAAAACAAAGAAGAATAAAATGATGATTTTGGCTTATTTGGCATCAAACAAAAATTAATGTTGATTTTGATAGGAATTTATTTAATAATATACACACAATTTTATATTCTAAGATACTTCAATTATTATGACAACTAAATGAAAAAAAAATAAAAAGAGAATAATGCAATTACCTACCAAATAATTCAACAATATTATATATATATTGATGTGTTTTGGGTCTGTAGAGAGATATCATAACAGTTTTTGTATTAGGTTATGGATTTGGTTTCGAGTTAAAATTGTTCCGTTAAAGACATTATTTTATCGTATATTTCAATTTGATCTATTTTCTTGACATAATATTATTTTATCATATATTTCAAGTCAAAAAATAATTTAAGTATTATAGAAATTTAAAAAATAAAAAAATCATAATAAAAAGTATAATTCTAAATTTATGAAATAATTTTGAAAACTGTGGTTTTCATTTATTTTTTTCTTTGAATTTTTAAAAAAATTATTTTTTTGTCCACGTAAAACTTAAGTCAAAATAGTATTATGTTAACAATTAAAGGTTGAGGCTCAATTTGTTCAAAATAAACGAGTAGGAACCAAATTGAATAAAAATGTAAAAGTTAATATGCCAAAATGCAATCTAAAATATAATACATGGATCGTTTTACTCTTCCATCTAACATTTAAAAACTAATTTGATCATTTTTCCAACAAAGAGATATACAGTATGGCGACTAATTCATATCATCTTTAATCTTAGTTTTATCTTCTAACTCTGTCGAGAATGTGAGTTCATAAAGTAGAAACACCTCAACTTGTCTAAACAGGCATAACCATGCAAAAATAAGCTGGAAACAGTCAAGAGATTTGTACTGTACATATAAACCATGAATTTGATGGATAGCAGAGGAAAATGAATATTAAATTAAAATTTTCATATTGAAGGTGAAAAATACAAAAACTACAACTTGCAGCTTCTTCTTCAAACACAAAAGTTTGAAAGAAAAACCCTACTGTTAATTTAAAAGAAAAGAAAAAAACAGATAATAGAATACAACAAACCTTCCTTCCATAGGAGAGTGGACACAACTTTACTTGCACTGCAAGTTTTAAGTTTCCACCCTTTTTTTTTCCTTCTACAGGTTCAACCTTTGGTGGGTTCTTCGGCTTCAAAACTCGGAGGATCGTAAATATCAACCTCTTTCGGAGGTTCACTCTTGTTTCTTTCATTTTCCAGTTTGCTTCCTTGTGCTGCACTCGTTTCTCTATGACTTTCGCTTCTCACGGGGTTCCGGGAGTGAGGGGATGACTTACTGGGAGCTTCGTATAGGGTTATGCCACTGCCCCCGCTGTTAATCATTGTCTCTTCATCCCTCGCTTTTGTCTGGAAAGTCTCAAGTAGTTCGACCACTTGGTTCATTACAGGCCTCCCTTTTGGGTTTGGGCTAAGGCATTGGTATGCTAAATTGGCTACCTTCATTGCAGTTCTAGCTGAGTACTGACCTTCCATTCTAGGGTCTAAGATCCTCATAAGCTTCTTGTTACGGATTAAGAGAGGACGAGCCCACTCGACTAGGTTATGTTCTCGACTAGGCCTGCTCTTGTCCATTGCTCTCCTTCCAAGGAGCATTTCGAGTAACACTACTCCGAATCCGTAAACATCACTTCTTGCCGTTAAATGGCCTGGTCATATCAATTACTGCAACTTGGTTAGCCTTTATCGGTTTTAGGACCGACATAACTTAAACATTAAGAGTAAGTTTATGAAAGGATTTAACAAAAGAAGAGCACCACAGAAGATAAAAAGTACTATAGAGGCCCTTGAACTAGGAGTCAAATTGCATTTTGCCTATTTTATTCGAAAAATGGGCAAATTAGTCTCTGTACGTTAGATCAAAAAGCAAATAGATCCATTTTGTTAAAAATTTCATCCATTTCTGCTGTTAAAAACAAATGTGGCTAATAAAATAACCAAACAATTACGCATGGCATGCTACATGTACCTCACGCCAACATACAGAGAGACCAGTGTTTAACTATAGAAATTGATTAAATTTTAAAAAAAAAAGATCAGTTTGCTCTTTGATTTAATGTACAATAATTAATTTGCCCATTTTTTTGAGTAAAAAAACAAAATGCAATCCAACTCCTAGTACAAGGGTCTTTATGGTACTTTTACCCATCACAGATATGCTCTACACAAACATTTGGCTGTGAAAATAAAGTTGAAATCGTTCGAAAATTAGTAGACTTTTGTATATGATTTCACATAGTGTAAATTGCATTTTCGGAATATCAAGATGTATGCTACCACAACACCAGGTATATGTTCTACGAAAACAAGAGAAAGGAAACTCGGAATTTGCTACTTTCCAGCTTCCACTCAGCCAAATATAATGTTAATTACCACGAAACCCCAGTCGAGTTTTTAAGTTCTTGTCTAAGAGAAAAACTACTATTAATTGATCAAGAATGTACCTAATTTATTTTGCAATGATGAAGATTTTCAGTTGCCTTGAAACAGAACAATTAATTAAATTACTAACCGGTCATCACATATTCGGGAGCAGCATATCCATATGTGCCCATCACTCGTGTTGACACATGAGTTTTGTCTCCCATCGGTCCCTCCTTCGCGAGTCCAAAGTCCGAGAGCTTTGCATTGAAGTCCTACATGTTACAATGCATATTTAGAAATAAAAACTAAAACTTCCAAAGATCTAGTCATATGTGATCATATACCAGTTTATTAGTCTTCCTCGGTAAAAGTACCATAGAGGCCCCTGTACTAGGAGTTGGATTGCATTTTACTCCCTCTACTAAAAAAATTGGTAATTTAGTCTCTGTATGTTAAAACAAGGAGCACATTGATCCTTTCTATTAAAAATTGCATCCATTTGTACGGCTAAAAACTGACATGGTTGATGGAATAACTGAACAGTGACATATACATCATGTTAATGTACAAGGACCAATTTTTAACAGAAGAAATTGATAGAATTTTTAAGAAAATGACTAGTTTGCTCCTTGATCTAGCTTATAAGAAGTAATTTGCCACTTTTTTAGTAGAGGAAGCAAAATACAATCCAACTCCTAGTACAAGAGCCTCTATGGTACTTTTACCGTCTTCCTATTCATAAAGATTCCATAAATAGCATGCGCTCTATAATTTACAGCCAACCGATGAATAACAGAGAAATGATGACTAACCTCATCTAGCAAGATGTTTGATGTCTTGAAATCACGGTATATGATGGGTCGTTCTGCATCATGGAGAAAAGCAAGACCTTTTGCAGCATCTAAAGCAATCTTCATTCTTTTTGACCATGTCAAACTACAACCAACCCCTAACAACCAAGAATAAATACAGTAAATAAAAAATGCTTCCATTTTTTGTATAGCGGAAAGTGTACACGGTACTTGCATCATCTCAATCAGCTTGCAGACATGTTAATGCATACGTTGTTATATAAAAGCTTCAGAGTGTAATTTATATCATAAACATAGACTTCAAATAACTTTTTTTCCCTTCTACTTACTCCGAAAAAGATGTTTTTCGAGGCTTCCACTTGCCATGTATTCATAGACAAGCAGCCGATGTTCATCCTCACAGCAATATCCAATGAGCTTCACGAGATTTGGATGGCTAAGTTGCCCTAAATAGTTGACTTCAGCCTGCAAAAACAAAGATTGAGGTACAAACTACAAAAAGATCTTGAACATTTATTCTAAATGATGAAAGAAAGGAAGGTACATAATAATCTAACATATTAACTTGATAAAAGTTCTTTTTCAGGACCACATTTACTGCTTGACTAATTGTTGTTGAATCATGTATGTATCCATAAAATGAGAAATAGCAACATAAACAGCTGTTTCTAGATGAAATATTTCTCAAATATAAAATAATATGAAAAACCAGATCAATCTTTTAAAATTTGTATATGCCTAAAGGGTTAAAGTACCTGGGAGGTCCCCGTATTATAAGGACTAAATCAAATTAATCACTTTATTATTAAATGGATCAATTTAGTCCTTATACTATTAAAAAGAATCAAAGAAATCCAAATTGTAAAAGAGTTAACATCTACTGTATAAAAAAATGTCTTGAAAATTATTTTTCTCAATTGCAATTTAATTCCAGCCAAAAGATTTCATCTACAAAAACATAAAAACTTCAAAGATATTAACTCTGTTAAACAATAAATGATATTTTTAAATAGTAAATACTATTAAATGATATTTTTAAATGATATTTGATTCTTTTTAAAATAGTACAGAAATCAAATTGATCCATTTAATAGTAGAGGTACTAATTTGATCAGGTCCATATAATAGAGGGACCTCTCAAGTACATTCACCAGCCTAAAAGTATATACATACCTATATAACACATTAATTTAATGCTTAAACAATACTTCTTTTTTTATCTAACCCAAGGCAGCTATCCTAAGTCAACAAAAACAAAAATTAACAGACTTTAAAGACTACGTATACATATATGTAGATACAAAACAACACCACTTCAAATTAAAAGAACTACATGAAGAAGCCGATTAAACTATACAAGGAGATTACCAGCCATTCTCTGTCACCTTGGAACCCGTCGGGATTAAGCTCCTTGACAGCAACAGCTGTAGATTTGTAAGCAGGTCTCACATTCTCATCTATTACTCCTTTGTAAACAACCCCAAAGCCACCATCACCGAGAATATAGTCTGGCCGAAATTGCTTTGTAGCTAACCTCATCTCTTGATATGAGAATATATCAACATTGCTATATCCGGGATTCTGCCGTAGATCTTTGACATCCTTAGCCGTCAAAGCAATGAAGCTTGGGGTTTTGGTTATAGGTGAGTTCGCCATTTCTTGGTTTCTTGAGGATGCAGAAGTTTTATGTCCTCCATCTGAAGTTGTTCATAATAAAGAAATATTACAAGCATGGAACATCAACATCCATCTTATTCAATAATTCCATAATGCAGATTAGAAAAGATTGGTCACACATGGCATAAATGAAAACAACTTTGAGTTCAACCTTCTACAGGTTGTTCAAATTCTACCTAAACAATTAGGCTTTGCTTGATAAGATGAAAAGAAAATAAAAAAGATCGTAAATGGAAAAACTAGAAAAGTAGAATGATAGAAAATATACTTTTTATTTCTATTCATTACTTGATAGAATTGAAAAATGAGATGGAAAGAATATAAATTTTAAAAAATTAATACATTTAAATAACATCTCTCTCATGTTCTCTCCTATTAACATTTTAATTTGAAACAATTTACTTTTTTGCATTAAAATTGTTGAATGGAGGCCGACTCTTTATGGGAAAATCTTCAAAGTATAATCTGTCGGGAGCCAACGAATCCCTCAATAGATCGTATTGTCCCTAGACAAGTTTTTGTCTCCTGATTCTACAAAGAGCCTGAATGCTTAAGGCAGCAAGTTAATAGGGCAAGAGCACCTCATAAGATCGGACCATACATGGTGTACAACCACCTACCAAGGGGACATGAGCACCCGTGCTTAGTAGTTTTTGAACCCATGCACCTTAAATGGCAACAATGGGCAAGTATGTTACCACTTGATGCTGCCTGAGGCACTCGGGCTCTCCGCAGAATTAGGAGACAAAACTTTGACCGAGAACAATACTGACTCGATGAGGAATTTGTCGGCCTCCCCTCAACAATAATAAAAGAGGATCATGATTCTCTCACTTTTCCACTCAAAAGTTCATTTTTTTTTTCTTTTCTCCATTCTCCTTTTCCATCTTTCTCTCTTTCCCACACAACCAAACACACCCGTACCGTCATGATTCTCTAGTTCTCTGCAATAGATTTTAGTTTTTGTTTTGTTTTTTTCAAATGTACGGCGTATAACAAGTTGTGAACTTCTAAATTATGAAAAACAAACCCGCAATCATCTTGATTAAAATCTTCCACACTACAACTCTCCAATTTAACACCATTTCACAAAATTTCAACCTCAAATGAATCACAATCACAAATCAAAACCAGAGAACGCCATCTGTGAACATTGAACAATGTCAAAAGCCTAATAAACTTCTACCAATCAACACACAAAGTTCCAAATAGAATAACAACACCGAGAGCAGGGAAACAAAGTAAAAAAGAAAACACACAGAAAACCAAACCACCATAAAAGCAGAAAAACATAAGCATAATACTTAAAACAAGAGTTGAAAATCACAAGAAGTGTAACCTGGAGGGTTGCTGAGAGATCGGTCCGGCTCTTCTTCAATGCTAAAACACGTCCCCATTAATCCGACCCACACTTTAAAAATTAATCTAAATTCGGATTTTTACCCAACCCATTGCTCAATATCACATTATAGTTTATAGGGGCATCTTATCTCATTCTAAAATAAGTAAAATCTTAGTCAATGGGATCAGATCTAAGACCGAATCTCAGCCAGAAAATGCAGCGATCCAATTTTACCAAAAAGGGAAACCAACACAAAGCAAATGGGGAATCAATAATACCCCAAAAACTATGATTAAAAAAAAGGAGGAATTGTGAGATTAAGGTTTACCCCGAACAGTTACCTGTATTATTCTTTGGGGGCGGTTGGATTGGGTAAATATCATACACGTAATCACATGGGTTCCTATTCATGTCTGAATTTAAAATACTTTTTGAAAAATGTTAGTGGAAACCTGTTTTAAAAGTTAGATTTAACTTAGTTAAATTTACTTACTCTTGATAATAATTTTCATGATAATCGAGTTAAAAGATTCAATAGATATTTTTATTTTTTATATAAAATATAAATTTTAAGTTTTTTTAAATAATTAACATAAAGTATTTGTAAATTTTAATTTAAACATATATAAATTATATTTTAGATATTAACATAAAATAAATTTCAATATAACAATAATAGTATATTCAATATAAATATTATACATTAGATATTTAAGTGTTAAAAATGTTATTTATTTCAATAAAAAAAAGTTATTCCGCTCAAATGTGTTTTTTCTTAATACAAAAGTAAAAAAAAAAAAATTACAAATGTTAGATAGCTCAATAAATCATTTGCCATCCGAGTTTGACATTATTTTTTAATATGATATTTGTGTTATTCTTTTATTCAATTTAATACTTGTTTTTAATAAAAAAATTATATATTTTAATATCTAAAGATAACAATATTAATTTTTTTAGTATTCAATCTGATATTAAAGTTGGATTTGATAATTTATTCACTTAATCCCAAAAAAATATAACAATAATAGCCTTTAAGTATGTATAAATTTATTTTAATTTTATTTGTTAGATTAATTGGTGAACGATAGATTTATTCTTTTGTTAGATACATTGCCATAAATACTAATATTAAAATATTATTGAAAATGGACCAACAAAAAAAGATTGTATCCAGGCAGAGGGAGGCTGGCAGATATGGTACCCAAATTTTTAATTATTATTTTAAAATAAATTTTTAATTTGGCTCCTTTACAATATGTTTGGATTTTTAAATTGTATGTTTGAATTTTAACGCTGCTTTTCTAGTCAAACGGGTTTGGAGGTTATTTTCGGGAATCTACTTTCCCTCATCTTCGTGCTTAGAGTTTGCAATGCTAAATTCTAAACTGACCATGTGTCTACCTACAAACCAAGCCACCATGCATGCATATGCTTTCATAAATACCAACTTACAAACCAAAGGACAAGTCCATGTGTACCCATGATTTCATATGAAACAAAAACAAGGTTCTAACCTATCTTAAGTCAACATTATTAAGGAGTACTCCTAATTTTTATTGAGTGTACAAGTATGTTACTAAAGCTTTTAAGTAGATAATTTTTTACAAATTGAATAAATCCTATTTAATTAACTAATTTCTATAAAATATTTTACGAATTTAATCATATATTTTAGTCCGTGACCCGTGACACAAACACCGAAATAAAATAAATTCATCGCAATCACTTAAAAGCGGAACAATGAAATAATTGCAATTTTTACCAATGAATCCGACTGATATCACACACAACACCGCATATCCCATGCATGTAAAAAGACGTTTGTACAGCGTTGTATACAATAATTTCGCAGTAACCTTCGATAATCCACACAAAAAAAAAAAATTCCCATCTTCTTCAATCAATTTTCCATCCCTTTTGATCTCTCCCAAATTTTCTGTCATTTCCAATCAATAATTTTTCCTCCCTTTTCACCGGAGGAAAAAAAAAAACCCCCACCATCCCGACACGATGCCGCAGACAAGCAACAACATCGTCGGCTTCGTCAACCTCCTTTCATTCCTTATCTCGATCCCGATGGTCATCGCCGGCGTGCGAATGAGCCAAGGGAGTGCAGAGGAATGTTATCAAGTGATGGCTAAGCCAATGATCATAATCGGAGGTTTCTTCATGTTTTTTTCTCTGGTGGGTATAATCGGCGCTTGTTGCAACGTGACGTTCTTGCTTATTGTTTACCTTATCCTCATGATGTTCGTTATCATCGTCGGCATCATCTTCTCTATGATGACGATGATAGCGACGAGTAAAGGGGCGGAGGAAGTGAAAACCAGAGAGGGTTATAAGGAATATCGACTTCCCGATGACCCTAATTGGTTGGCTATGGCAATTTTAAAAGAAAATAGCTGGGAAAGTATTAAGAGCTGTTTAACTGTGCCTGAACATAATGTTTGTACTGATTTAAAAGAAAGACAAATCAATAGTACTGCCACGGAATTAGACCACAATGAGTTAACTCCTATTCAGGTATTTCTTTCTTTGATCCCTCTACAATAATTTTTATCATTTCTAGTCATTCTGCATTTTGATTTCGATTTTGTTGATGGGAGGTCGCTCTCTGAGCCTATGTTTATATTTAGATTTAACTCTAGGTTTTTGTCTCTCAACTTCGCAGAGAGCCTTGTTCATGAAGTTTAGTGGGAGTGCTTGATCCATCAAGAAAATATTTTAGTATTTGTCTTTGGTCGGGTTCAAATCTATGCCCTTATATGGCATTAGTGGAGATTTCTCTCACGGCCAGTCTAGGACCCTCGATGTAGGTATTATTCCCGGGATACATATACTCAATTTTAGTTTGAATTTTTGTCTCTTGACTCTGCGAAAAGCCCTTAATGGGTTCACAGAGTTTAGTTAGAGTGTCTAGTCCACTAAAAAATTGTTTTAGTATTTGGTGTTGATAAGGTTCGAATCAATGCTCTTATGTGACATTAGCAGGTAAAGATACTATCACGTGACTAGAGTCGAGATACAAAAACCCTCAACTAACATCAAGTAAAGACAACAGAATTGGTCAAATTATTACTATTTTTCTAATTAGTTAATTTTAGTTTTTATACTTTTTTGAATTGGTCAATTTTACTCTTTCTATTTTTTAAATTTTGAAATTCCAATAATGACCGAACACTAGCAATAAAGTTCATTTGGTTAAATTCTGGTATTAACCATGCAATATACATAAAGTTGTAGATTAAGTCTATGTTCTCCATTTAGATCATTTTCAGAATTCATTTGGATAAATGGTAAATTTAAATCTGGTGAGATTGAAAACGGTAGTGGCGATAAGATTAATTACTGTAGCGGTCAAACAATTATTTGATATGTGTTTGAATTCAAATGTAACAATTATGATAAAGTGAGAATAGAAAATGATCATCAAGTACATTAAATTAAAGTGTATATACAATAAATCATTAAAATTTATATTCAAATTAAATAAAAATAATTAAAATTACCTTGGCTAATTATAATTAACAAATATGAAATTTACATTAAATTTAATAATATATATTAAAAATAACAATAACAACAACACGTACTCTAACTTCCGATTATATTTTTTAACTGATTTTTTCGTGAGTATATATATATATATATATATATATAATATTAACTATGAGATCTAGATTGTATCTTTAATAATATTTATTAATGTAATTTCATTTATTAAAATTTATTTTTATTAATGAAATGTTTTTAATATATTTTTATATAAAATTTAAACATTTTATTAAAATAATAATTTAACATTTTTTCTATTTCACTTAGGAATAGAATTAATTTTACTAAAATTTGAAATAAAATATTCTTATAAAAAATTAATTTAGTAAAAAATGCACTTCATACTTATTAAAAATTATTATAGAGAACCCCAAGTTGTGACCTATATTAGCAGGGGCGAAGTCAAGGGAGGCAGGCGTGGGCCTTGACCTCCTTAGATCAATGGAAAATTTACTTTATAGCTCCTTTTATAAAATTAAAATATTTAATTTAGTTCTTTTTAACTTTTGATTAAATTGAAAAACTATAATTTTAGCCCTTTTGAAATATTAATAATTTAAATTAAACATTTTTTCAAATTTTATAATTTTATATGGACCCCTAAATAAAATATTTAGTTTCGCCCTGTCTATTGATCGGATATTCATCTTCCTCATGAATAACCTAAGTTCGAATTATAATTATACCAATAAAATTGTTATAAAATGTAAAAATAAAATATAAAAAATCGGTTTCACAATAAAATTATAATGTTAATTATAGAAATGGCTGATTGTATATATAAATTGCAGTCAGGTTGTTGTAAGCCACCGAGCGAATGTGGGTTCGTATATGGCGGAATGACGACGTGGACGAAAAGCAACGGTGGATCATCGAAGAACAATGATTGTAATCTATGGAATAACGACAACAAGACACTGTGCTTCGAATGCCAGTCATGCAAGGCCGGCGTCATATATGGCGTCAAAGATTCTCGGAGGAAATCGTCGGTCGTTAACATCGTGTTCTGCATCTTCATCGTCGTTTTCTATTTTATTAGTATTTGTGCTTTAGGGAACTCTGCCAAAAATGGCTGAGGTTGAATATTTCACTCTTTGTTTCCATTATTTATTTAATTTTTTAATTGGATTTTAATAAATATTTTCAAAAAAAATTGTTGATTTATTTATTTTTAGGATAAATATTAAATTTATACAGCAAATTTGATTTGGTGTAATTATACATATGAATTTTAAATTCTTGTTCATATCTATACATGAACTTTAATCTAATATGTAATTTGATACAAGAGCGAAATCAAAATATTTTTTTTGGAGGGGCCGAATTAGAATTATAAATTTCTAAGAGAGCCAAAAATTGTAATTTGTTACTGAATGTAAAATTTTACAGTTTTCAAGGAATTAAACTATAAACTTTTTGCTTTTGGAGAGCATAGTTGAATTTTAAATTTTAGGAGGGACTGAAATACAATTTTACCATTAATTTAACTTAAAACTTTGTAAATTCTCAAATGATTAAAGGGGCAATTTTTCATTTTAGGTTATTGGCTTTGCCGCTGATTTGATACATGAATATCGATTTTGTGTAACTATACAAATGAAACTTGAATTATGGTTCATATGTATAAATGAAACTGTAACTTTAATTCAATTGTACAAATTTAAATAAATAAATACATACGTTTATTTTCATATCGAATTAACATAATTATTTGTGTATGTCATATATTAACGTGAAATGGTGTTAATTCAGTAACGTTGTTAGTTATTTGTGAAAATCGAATCAAAACAAAGTTTCACGTATAAAATCGCACAAAATCAAAATTCATATATCATGTTAGACATTAGATCAAAATTTATGTATAATTTTAATATTTATCTAAAAAAAAAAGAAAAAGTTAGGCATCTTGAGCTACTGCCCCTGAACTAGCGACTCGGTCATGATTATCAAATTTGGCATCAAAGTTTATCCTCACGTGTTTCTGCAAAAGAGGGCACCATTGCCCTTTATTATTTTGAGAATCAGATCGAATGATGGAATCGAATAAATTAAAAAATTAATTTAAAATAAAAGGTTAAATCGATTAATTTATGCATCAATTGAAATGATTAATCAATCTAATTAAATCGGACGGTTGGGGATATATTACTATTTAATAATAATAATTGCTATCTGGTAACTTGAAAAACACAATCTAACAAAACAAAGGAAAGTTGTTGAAAATCTCATTTTATATTAATTTCTTACATTTAATGCATAGAAGGGATTGCTTAAAAACTCCTCTATAAAAAATAATAATAATAAAAAGACGGAGGAAATTATAAGTTGGATTTGTTCATGGTCGGTGGGTCCTTAACAAAATTCTAAGTTGTTGAAAAACGGGACTAATGTTTTGCTTAAGCTCGACTCATATTATAGATACTAAATTTGAGTTCAGTCCGACTCGTATTAAAATTATTTTATTTATATAAAAAAAATTTTAAAAATATAGTACATCAAAAATATTAAAATAAATGTTTTCTAATAAATTGAAAAAAGTCTTTAATACTTAAATAACACTAAAATATGTGCAACTTAACAAGGAAATGCCTCTAAAATAGTAGTAAAATTAACGATAAAACAAGAGCTATACAATATCTAAACAATAACAACAAAATAGTAGCAAACATAATAGTGATTAAATGGAAGAAAAACAGTGGGAAAACAACAGCAAAACAGTAGTTTTTTTTTTGCAAATTCGGGTCGGGTTGGGCCAGGGCCAAAAAACCTTACTCGAGGCCTGATCTACTTTCTAAACGAGACAAATTGAAAATTCTTGAGTATTTCAGAGTGTGTATCCCTTTAGATTGTTAAGCCTTGTATCTATATGATATACAAATTAAAAATTCTTGAGTATTTCAGAGTGTGTATCTCTTTAGATGGTTAAGCCTTGTATTTATGTGATATGGTTACTGTTCATGGATGTGATATCGTAGGTAAGTTCTCATGCATGCTGACATGTATCCTATTCTAGAGTTAACACGTGTTTTCAAGATGTGGGTTTGCCTATATGGCTTTGTGAACCCACATCTTGTGGTCCATAGAAGTGTGCGAGCACCTTACATGTGAACTTAAAGTGTGAACCGCATAAAACGCAGATCAAGACCTGATTGAGTCTGGGCCCGGACCCAATCGGGTGATATAGTAAGTATCATAACAAAAATAAATTTAAAAAAATCGTTATACTTAAATAACACTAAGATATATGCAACTTAACTAGCAAATACATCTAAAATAATAGCAAAATTAACAATAAAACAAGAGTTATACAATATCCAAACAATAAAAACAAAATAATGAAATGGCAAAAAAAACATTGATAAAAGAATTTTTTTTTTTTTTTTTTGCAAATTTAGGTCGGGCTGGGCCCGAGTCAAAAAACCTATCTTGAGGCTTGACTTATTTTCTAAACAGGCTTTATTTTTATCCCAAACTCATTTTTCAGGCTTATATTTTTACCTAAACCGTCTCACTTTTTGAACGGACTTTTGGATTAAACCACCCAACCTGACCATGGACTAGTCTATCACCATCCCATGAGTGAACCAATGTTTTTAATAATAGAATTGATGATCAAATTGATCAAGTTATCAATATTCATTAATCCGTCTAATTTGATTAAAAATTAAAAAAAAAAGTTAAAAATTTAAAAAGCTAGTTAGTACCAATTTCCAAACAAATTGATCCAAAGTCATTATCCGAACCGTTACCCGATCAATTTCTGATCCAAACTTATTCAAACATCCAACCCTTCTCTCTCCTCCCTCCATATATATATATATCTCCCCCCACACCCTCTTCCAGACCCAACCACTAGAGCCATTAATTCCTTAAAAGCTATTTACACCCATCACAACAGCTGTGCCCAGTTAGAAGCTAAGAACTGCTGGTCTTCATCATTGACCCCCCCCCCCCTTCCCTTTTTTCTTTTCCTTTTTTGCTTCTTCCATAACTGTTCCCAAAAAGCTCTGATTAAAAATTTAAGACACTTAGCTGTAACCTTATCTTTTTTTCCTAATTGCCATCCATATTTTTTGTTTCCTTTTTTCTAGGAACCCCTTCTTTTTGGAATCCTATTCTCTGCCGCAAGCATGGTTGCACCACTGTCAGCTTGGCCTTGGGAGCACTTGGGAATTTTCAAGGTACCTATATCTCTAAATCTATATATATATATATATATATATATATATATATATATTGCATATGTGTATGTATGTTGCTGATATTAGTTTGTCTTTGAATTGTATTGTGTGTGGCGATCAAAGTATATACTTTACGGTCCTTTAGCTGCAAAAGCATGGTATTCATGGATGTATGAGGATAATGTACTTAAGGATCTATGGTGTATTCATATACTCCTTATATGTACACTGAGAGGGTTCATTCATCAACTATGGAGCTCTTACAACAACATGTTTTTCTTAACTCGCAACCGTTGGATCAAGCAACAAGGTGTTGATTTCAAGCAAATCGACGATGAATGGGACTGGTATGTATATATATATATATAACATGCATGAAATATTATTTCCAATGTAAATTCCAATAAAATAAAGGTAAACTACATCCTTCGTTACTAGATTATCGGTAAATTTTTGTTTTGGTCAGTTAATTAAAACAAATTATAATTTGATCATTAAACTATTCAAAAGTTTTCATTTAAGTTACTAGACTGTTAAAATTGATATTATATGACTTTCTTTTTTTACATTGCTTGCACAAATCGAAAGTTCTCTTTTCGCTTCTCTTTTACAATTTATTTTTTTTTCATAAAACAAATTTGAACATCATAAATCTACGAATCAAAATTCAAACAACTTTTTCCTCCGGTCTCCGGCACTAACCATTAAATTAACTTGGATCTAAGGTATGTTCTTTTACTCGTTAATGGGTACTGATTTACTGTTTAGATTGTCTAATCGTCACTTGGAGCTCGCTGGCAGAACTTAAAAAAAAAACTTAACAGTCTAATAATTTAAATGAAAAGTTTTGAATAATTAAATGACTAAATTGTAACTTTTTTTAATGAAGTGACCAAAAAAGAAAATTTATCTATAATTTAATAACTAACGGTGCAGCTTGCACTTAAATAAAAAATATATAATCTGAATTATATTATTGTTATGTTGCAGGGATAATTTCATAATCCTTCAAGCTATGTTAGCTTCAATGGCCTGTTTGATATTCCCATCTTTAAATACACTTCCTTTATGGAACCTAAAGGGGTTTATTGCTTCATTGTTACTACATGTTACCATTTCAGAACCTTTGTATTATTGGGCACATAGAATTTTTCATAAACCCTACCTTTTCAACCATTATCATTCACTTCACCATTCATCACCAGTACCCCATCCTTTTACAGCTGGACATGCAACACCATTAGAGCACCTAGTGTTATGTACAGTGATCGGGATTCCAATAACGGGATCGATTCTGATGGGTTATGGATCGACGGCGATGATCTATGGCCATGTTTTGGTTTTTGATTTTGTCAGGTGCCTTGGACACTCCAATGCTGAAGTTGTTCCACATGAAGTTTTCAATAAGTTACCTTTACTTAGATATTTCATCTATACCCCCACGTAAGTAAATAACTATAAACTTTTTTGTTTTAATTATGATTGACTGTTGTTTTTTTGTTCGTTTACACCGTTCATAAAGACTAATCATTTTAGGGTTTATGATTATTTCTCTCAAAAATATTGTTTCTTGGTAAAACAACTAAAAAATTGTTTTAGACAGGCCAAAAATGAATAATAAATAGGGGCGGAATATAATTTTAAAATTATATTAACTTATGACTTCGTAAAAGTTAAAGGGTCCAACTTTATTTTTGTCTTTAATTCTTAGATTTAAACATTTTAATTGTGCAAGTACATTTATAGCTTGGTTATTTTAGGTAACGGTAGGAAAAAGAAAAAGTTGCAAGTTGCAATTAATTGAGAAGGAAAGTTCATTTCAAGTTTTCCCAAGGAAAGTAGGTTAAGTCGTTCATAGATTTGTATGCATAAATGCTAAAAGTTATTGCAACTTAATAAACATTAATTATTCTTGAACAATATTATTATTATATTCGGGTCGAATATTAATTTAGTTGATACTATTGTTATTATTTTAACTTCATGTCAGTTAATCTTAATTATATCGCTTTAACTAAAATAATTTGTCCTTTACAAGAAAAATGAGGATCATTCTTTTTTCTCTTCGGATGGACAGTGGTTATAGTGTGGTAAAAATTTCACAATTACAGTAATTTACCGTCATTTAAAGAAATTTTACCCAATCAAATCTTAATCAAGTCAGCACCGCGGTTACTATTACAACTTGATGGTGGTTGACCTTAATTTTATGTCTTTAATTAAAACAATAGCTTGTCTGTGTCAAGAACAAAAAGGACCGGTTTCTTAGTTGGCACCATTAATGAGCAATGTTATGTTATGTCAGGTATCATAGTCTCCACCGCACAGAGATGGAGACCAATTTTTGTCTGTTCATGCCGCTGTTTGATGCATTGGGGAATACACTTAACACCAAATCTTTGGAGCTACATAAGAAAATTACCTCAAATTCAGGTAAATTGAATTGCATTAATCGAGTTGGTATCATTAGTCAATCGAATATTTATTCAGTTGAGAAGTTATTAGAATATTTTTTCATATATAAATGAATTATATTATTATGAGGATATTTTTGTAGGAAAAAACAGGAGGGTACCGGATTTTGTGTTCCTAGCACATGTGGTGGACATAATGTCGGCAATGCATACACCGTTTGCGTTAAGATCATTTGCATCGACGCCATTTTGCATGAGGATGTTTCTACTACCATTTTGGCCACTTACGTTTATGATAATGCTAGTGATGTGGGGTTGGTCTAAGACCTTCCTCGTCTCTTTCTACAATCTTCGCGGCCGTTTGCACCAAACATGGGTCGTTCCTAGATTCGGCTTTCAGGTTAATCCGCTACTAATCTATTAACTAAGTTTATAAGTATAATTACAAGTAAAATTAGAACGATTTTGAAAATGATTCACACGTACTGAGAATTAAACATGGAACATAAAAATCAATATCGTCAAAGCCTCATTAGCTAATTAAATTATCAATTGATTAATTATTGCAGTATTTCTTACCATTTGCAACGAAGGGCATCAACAAGCACATAGAGGAAGCCATATTAAGGGCGGACAGATTGGGGGTCAAGGTTATTAGCCTCGCCGCTTTAAATAAGGTCAGTCTTTGAAATGGTAATATTAAGATATTAAATATTTTAATTTTTTTTTAAATTTCATTTTTCTAGATTTTACATAATAAACAAATAAAAATATCATCATAATGATATTTTATAAAAATATCATCGAAATCAAATTATATATTTTTATGTACGATAGTAAAAATATAATTTCATCATTTATCTTTATAATTTTAATGAATTAAATCAATTTTTTGGGGTTAAATTGTAATTTTATCATTACTAATTAAAATTTTATAAATTATACAGAGCTTAAATAAAAAAATTTCCTATTTTAAGGGAGCCGGGCCTGCCAACCCCTTAAATCCACCCCTATTCTCACATGAAAAAAAGTATGAATTTAATATATGTATTTTGATTTGATTAATTTTAGTTCATGTACTTTTTGAATTGGTCAATTTTAGTTTCAATACTTTTCAAATTTTGAAAATAGAAAAAATTAATAAATTTAAGTTATCGTTGTTGAGGACTAGAATGTTAAGATTTGAAAAGTATAGGGACAGAAAATGACCAAATTAAGTACATGGACTAAATCCAAAACTTTTGCAAAGTACAGGGATTAAGGGTAGAATTTAACCCACAACCTTTTTTACTGTACAAACCATGCACGCATCCATGCAAGGCTTTAATATCTGTGAAATAAAAAACAGCAATGTAATGACTACATTTAGTGGGTTTCAACTGAATCGTGTAGAACGAGGCTCTGAACGGAGGAGGGACACTGTTTGTTAACAAGCATCCAGAGCTTAAAGTGAGAGTGGTTCATGGCAATACCTTGACGGCTGCGGTTATCCTTAATGAATTTTCCAAGGATATTAAAGAAGTGTTTCTAACAGGAGCCACCTCAAAGCTCGGTAGAGCAACCGCTCTCTACCTCTGTAGGAAAAGAGTCCGTGTTCTTGTAAGTCTTTTAACTCGAGACTTTGCTCTTTACCCGACTGTTTAGTTCAGTTAGTTCGTACAATATCAACGTCTATAATTAGTTCTTTCCTGATATATATTCGTTAACTAAGAAATTTATTGTATCAAACAAAATATCTAGATATGTTTGCTTTATTGGTGACCAATTCTAGTGTTAGCCGCTCACAGCATTATTGCACATGTCGTGAATTGACCTCAATGTCGATAAGTACAGGTTTAGTTGGTGGAGCATTTATTAGCGCTTTTAGTGTGACTTAGCCTTAAATTAAGATGGTTACTCTTCACCCAACTTTTCATATTCTAAAAAGATATAATCATTACAAAAGTACTAATAAATTAATCGCTTATGACTTAAACATGTACATATAATGTGCAGATGTTGACTTCATCGACAGAAAGATTTCAAAAAATACTAAAGGAGGCCCCTGTGGATTGCCAAAACTATTTAGTGCAAGTGACCAAGTACCAAGCTGCTCAAAATTGTAAGGTATGAGAATACATATATGCATGATCACTGTATATCGTTGAGGGTTGCCTCCTGACTCTGTTAAAAGCTCAAATAGGTTCACAGAATGAGGATACAATAAGTTTATAGAGCATGAGTGTCTGATGGGGTGTGTGAGAAGACTAATCACATGCGATGTATGATTAACCCAAATAGTAGTTGTTTCACCCAAAAAACTCCATATACTATAAGGCATGAATTTCAGTCCAACTATATACTATTACGCATGATTTATCTTCTCGAACCTCCAATGAAACACTTTTGTGAACCCTATTAAGACCACTTCAAGTACTTAACCTTTCTATGGAAATAAGAGAGAAAAAAAACATATACAAAACGTGTTGATGGTTTGGTCTTGTCTGGCCCTCTACGTATGTAATATTATATACTAACGATGATTGAAATGGTTGTAATGAAAATTATAAACAGACATGGATAGTGGGGAAGTGGATAACACCATGGGAGCAAAGCTGGGCTCCATCAGGAACCCATTTCCATCAATTTGTTGTACCACCCATTTTGCCTATCAGAAGAGACTGCACTTACGGTGATCTAGCTGCCATGAGGTTGCCACCTGATGTTGAAGGCCTTGGTTCTTGTGAGGTACTCTCCCCCACCCCCCAAATCCTCCACCCCCCCTTCCTAATTATTATTAATGCAATGAATGAAACATCAGAATCAATATAATAATATTTACCAAAAAAATCAATATAATAATACCTTGAGTTCCGTAATAAGATTGAGAACTTAAAAGTTTTGAGAGTTCAACTTTGAGTCTCGTCAAGAGACAATGTCAAAATGGTAGACACAAGTTTTGTCCATGAAAAAATTTCAATTTTTCCTCTAAGATGTATAAATTTTAAATTTGTACGCATGATAAAATTGCTATTTAACTTCTAAAAATGATAAATTTTAATCTACTCTTTTAAAAAATTATTATAAAGATATTAACTAATATAATGGTGAAGTGCATTCTATTTCTTGTATAAATATATAATTTAATTCCAGCCCCTCCAAAAAATTTGGGTAAACTATAGTAGAGGTCACCCAACTATGATTTTTTCCTTTTTGGTCACCCAACTATGAAAATTTATGAAATTGTCACCCCAACTATTCAATTTTTTCTTTTTCGGTCACCAATTAGCTAACATAAAAATAGAAACACCGAAGAATCCAAGATAGTTAAGTGACCAAAAAAATACAAAATTAAATAATTGAGTGATGATTTTAACTTTTCATAGTTAAATAACAAAAAAAAAACATATTGAATAGCTACTAATATAATTTACCCAAAAAAAATTCTGGCTCCATCCCTAGTCTTATCTAAATGCGTATGTTCTTCACTAAAGTTTTTTGTTTCAGCTCCGATTCTCGTTTTATATAAAATTTATTTTAATTGTTCAGTTTCATATTGATAATGATTGATTCTATCGAATTACAGTACACAATGGAGCGAGGAGTGGTGCATGCATGCCATGCAGGAGGTGTAGTTCATCAGCTAGAAGGTTGGAGTCACCATGAAGTTGGAGCAATTGATGTGGATAGGATTGATCTTGTATGGGAAGCTGCTCTCAAACATGGTTTAAAGCCAATCTCAAGTGTAAACAATTGAAAATAAAAAATTCTTTGTCATCAATAAATAACCATCAAACAATGAAGGAGAAAATTTATATATATATATACATATATATATATATATATATATATTTCATTTTGAAAATTGAAACATATTTGGTTTGTGGTTTTATTCTCTTTATTAAAATATGAAAACAAATATGATACACTTTAAATTGATAGAGTGCAATGCAAGTAATATAGGAAGGTTATTCTTCTTTTTTATTATTTTTTTTATAACTACTCATTATTAACTCAATATTAATTGATAAATAGGTTTTAGAAATTGTGCTTTCATGTGGATAAGTCTTTAGCGTGAATGCGTAAGTATTAACTCTTTAATTGTACAAGTAAAACGAGAACAAAATTCTCATATAAACAAAGGCGAACGAAACAACATACCCAACTACAAAGATCAGAAAAAACAGTTGAGGACCTCAATCTAGTACTAGACAAAGCCTCGAAAGGCTAATAAACCGTACAGTCTGACCGGTTAGATTAGGAACCATATGATATATCAGTTCGAAAAAATTGAACTGTTTTTTATTGAACCACTCTGAATCGGTTTAATTTAGGGGTGAATCCAGAATTTTTTTAAGGGGCTGAAATTGAATTATAAGTTTTTTATAAGTCAAAATAAAATTTTATCATGTATTAATTTATGATTCCATTACTTTTAAAGGGACTTAACAGATTTTTTTTCATTTTGAAGGAGGTTAAAGTGCAATTTAATCATATATTAATTTATAATTTGCTCCTAGTCGAATAAAGTTACAAAACCGAATGAATTGATAGTTTAACCGATTGAATTATTTTTTTTATTTTTGATAATTTATTTAATTAAAATTAAACCCATCTATTGTATTAAAAAGTGTAAACTACACAGATAATCACCTAACTATTAAATTTTTTTTATTTTAAGCACTTAAAATAAAAAATTTGTAATGTAAGCACCCACATTATATAATTGGTCATTTTGGTCACTCTCATTAAAATCACAAACGATAAGTTGACGAGACAATTAAAAAATCGATATAACAACAATTTTTTTCCTTAACTCTTACATATTATATTGGTTTAATCAAAATTTTAAAAAATTAACTCTCAAATTTTGTAAATATTCTAATTTTGATGTTTAAAATCTTTACAAATATTTTCAATGTATTCATAATTTGATAGTGCTAGAAGACATGGAACTTGTTGGATGTTGTTCAGGTTTTAACAGATCTGACGGATAGTGGTTCATGGATGGTACGATAAAGATTTTCAGGATAAAAATGAGATTATTTGTAAATTTTAAAAGTTACTTTTTTAAAAATTATGATTAAATCGATATAATATATAAAAGTTGGGAGCTAAATTTATTATTTTACTGATTTTTTTAATAGCCACATCAGCTTGTCGTTTGTGATTTTAATGCAAATGACGAAAATAACCTAATTATATAATGCGAATACTGTAATTGTAACTTTTTTTAATTTTGGGTGCCTAATATAAAAATTATTTACTGCATGAAGGACTACCTATGGAATTTACCCTATTAAAAATCAGTTTAGCCTTGGATAAAGGGAAAAAGAAACAGCAAGACTTTAGTTGTTTCCACGTGGTGGAAAAAGAACAAAACTGGAGGACACGTGGCACGTTCATAAAACACCGACGGTGTCCAAAATCCAACCGCCATTAAAACCTCTGCTCATCATTTTATCTCCCCTTTCATCTGCTAAATCCAACTTCTTTCAAAAAACAATGGAGAAATCAAAGAGAGTTTCATTGGGCGTTCAAAAGAACACCAAACAAGCCAAGAAAAAGAAACTCTTGACCAATGTTTTTAATTACTTGAAATCCGATAATTACATGTTTGCTCCTCTCATTTCTCCTTCAATCTCAGCAGGTACTTGTTTTTTTAATGAAGCTTTTTTCTAGTTTCTTTTTATTTTTTGCATCCATGGGGGCATACTCTTTTTTTTTTTTTTTTTTGAAGGATCGAAATTGAAAGAACCCATTAAAGGAAACAAGAAGAAGGTGTTAAAGATGGTTGACAAGTATATGAAGTATGATACTTTTATGTATGCACCATTGCTTTCTTCTCAACTAATGGGTTCCCTTTCATCAGGTACTAGTTTTTAATTTATTCTCTTTTTTTGTTAATTAAATGGTTATTATTATTGCTCTGAAATAAAATGTAATTTGACTTTGTTAAGGGGTGGAAATAAAATTATAGAATTTTCGGTGCTTAAATTTAATGTTTTACTTATTAGAGGGCTTTATATTGCAATTCTATCATTTGACCAACCCAACCTTTGCCACGCTTTCGGATTAAATTAAAATTTTATCATTTTTTTAGGCTAAATTGTAATTTTACAGATTTTGAAGAGATTGAAACATAAAAATTCCATTTTAAGGGGTCCGGGGCCCTGCCTAACCCCTACCTTCGTCCCTGAGCTCGACAGGATCTAAACATGGCGCCACCTTACCTACACTTTGGTACGACTTACCAGCTTAACGCCGGGCATCTTGGGATTAGAGGAGCCCCTAATGAGAGAAAAAAGCAATCCTATACCAAGCACTTTCCTGCTAACATTCAAAGACCTCCGATCCCAAAACCCAGTTCCTCCATCCGTCATCTTGACCAAGTGAACCGTCTTGAACCACCATAACTTACTCGGTTGTATTAAGGGAATGTAAAATTTTCCAAGTAAATACACATCCTGTTTGTGCAAGTACAGTGAAGTATGGTGTTAAAATTTATAAAAATGGTAGTTGAATCGTCTCCTCGAGTTTAATGCGTGCATATTACAACTGGCCTCGTCTAAGTTTTGCCCGAACCATGGTGGCTCCGATAGCCTTTCCATGCTATACTTCTAATGTTAGAATACAAAAATAAATCGTGATCTTTAGATATTCCAATGAGATAGATTCGGAACTCCGTCGATGGAGTATAGAAGCCGGTGTTGGCCGCGGCCGCCATGAAATTCTTGTAACATTATACAAATATGTGATATTCCCTAAATATATTGTTGCATCTTTTTATTCAGAGCAAATCCAATGCATTAGCAAGGTCACCGTGGAAGTCGCCACAACAAAAACAACATTGAACACTGAGTCAGCTAACGCTCTAGCAGAGGAGGAACAACCACACGAAGACGCTCGTCCCACCGACAATCAAACAGTAGCACAAGGAGAAACGGTGAAGCACATGGTTTACCACCACCGCTGCTCGACGCCCATGTCAGGTATCACATTCTTAAAACCACTTCCAACGCATTTTTTTCTTTTCGCGGACCGACGTGCATGACAAGGTTCCATTTGTTATATTATCATTTGTTTACAGGAAAAGCAATGGCAGATCATATGAAGCTGAGGAAGCTTGCTGTTGAGTAAAAATCTAGCAAATTATAGATCGCTGTAAAAAAATATTAGGTAAATGAACAAGATGAATTCATGCTCATACTATAGTGACATTTGTATACTATGTAGATCACTTCGTGTTTAACATATATATATATATATATATTGAAATAAGCGCCATTGATGTCCACTTGGAACAACAGAAAGCCGCCCATACGAGGGTGGCTAGATTTGTGGATACTATAAGCCTACTTTAAATGTATATGAATTGAGGATAGTGCCAAATGGTAACGTCTTGATAAAGACAGTGAATAAATTAATATCTCCACATATTCCAACTTCCAAAACATATTCCAACTTCCAAGAGTTGTGGACTGTACTAGAGCGAGATCTCGACCTAAGTAGGGTCGAGCTCGAGTTCAAGTTTGATTATCGTTTTCGTGTTTAGATGAATGATCTGATTTAAATTTTAAATATTATAATTATTATAATTTCGATTTTATTATTTTAATTAAAATCATATTTACAGATTTGTGTAAGTTAATATAATTTATATGTTTGACGTTTTAAGTAGGTTGGTCACATGGAATTCATGTGGAATTTAAAAATGCCACGTTGAAAAAAAATGTGTGGTAGGTGAAGTGTATGATGATTTTCTTTTGTTCACATTGTATTAAAACGACGTATGTTATTATTGTGACCTCATCATTTTATAGTTTCATCCATATTCGATTCTGATGAGAGAGAACATAAATAATACTAGAAAATACTAGAATTTCTTAGACTCATATTTTACCATTTGATCCAAAAATAATAATAATAAATAATTTAAGGTCTTGACACTAGATAGTCGGCATTTATGTATTTTTTCAAGAAAAATATAGATATATTACTCGATATTTTTTAAAATAAAAAGAACAATAATTTCCAATGTTTATTTGAATTATTATAGAAGATGAAAAATCATTAAAGTAGATTTTAATTTTATCAAAAAAATTAATTTAATTGTGCATATTAAATTTAAATTAACTTTTTAATTTAATAATAATTAATAATATGATAAATAATTCAATACTACTTTAAAATATAAAATATGTAATTATGCTTGAGAAATAAAAAGATGAAAAACAAGAAGGGGTTAATGTTGGGTTACTTTGGTCATTTGTTGACCAGCACCTCAAACCACAAAATATAATTTTTTTTTTTAGTTAGATAAAGGAGGAGGAGGGGAAAATAATGAGGGGTTAATTCAATATTATTTTAAAATATAAAATATGTTATTAAAACTTGAGAAATAAAAAAATTGGGAAAATAATGAGGCCAGCACCTCACACCCAAAAATATAATTTTTTTAATTAGATAAAGGGGTGCCGGCCATCAATGTGTCAGCATTCAAAAAAAAATTTTAAAAATTACATATCTAGTGTTCAAAACCTAAAAAATATTTTTTAATAGAAAAAATAGTGGTGTCGGCCATTTAGTCCCCATAACCCAAATTTACTATTCATTTAAGGCCATTTGGGTGAATGTTTTTGAACTAGGGTTATTTTTGTAAATATTAATTTTTTTGAGTCAGATGGGTAAAATAGCCATAAATTTATTTTAAAAATAAATTAAATTATTTATATAATCTTTCTAATATATGATTTTTTTTTACAATTTGACAATTTATCAATTTAATTGATTTATAAATTAATTGCCAATTAAACTTACAATGTATGTGACAGAAGAATTTTATTTAGATGGATAATTTGTCAAAATAGTTATTTTTGTTTGCCTCGGGTTATATTTTGATCATTTATATTTCAAATGTTACGTTTTAATTACTTACGTTACCGTTTTATTACGAAATGGCCACGCTATCATTAAAATTTGTTGACAGTCTAACGTGACAATTAAAATAGATTTTAAATGCCAACGTGGATGTTAAGCTATAGGATGAGAAAATTTTAAGAAAATTAATGAAATAGAGTACAAATTTTTGCCCTAAAACTCAATTTTCCCTAATTTAAAAAGAAGTAACAGTTTGGGACTTTTTTGTTACCATCAAAGAAGATAAGAGAAGAGCATAACAACAACAAAAAAAAAAAAAAAAGAAGAAAAAGAAATAGACGCACTAACCTTTATTCTTGCTTGCTATTGTGGTTGCCCACAAACAATGATTAAACATATCCTTTTTGTTTGTCACATATAACATGAAAAAATGGACCACGTTTTTGCAGAAGAAACTCATAATATTTTAGCCTAAAACCCAAGTAAAGAACAAGAAACCTCATTTACTTACTATAATTCGTGACTGGAACCTCTATTGAATTGATCATTTGTTCTTCCATTTTGAATAAAAATTTCATCTGATTGATGGAGCACTCAATTTAATTTCTAATGTTTTGACTCAACAAAGATGACCATGAAAATGGATGGTTTTTTCAATCAAAATAGAAACGAAAACTAAAAGAAAAAGGAGGATAATTGTTTTTTTTCCAATTCTAGGATTAATTTGATGCATTGGTTTTGATTATTTTGGGAAATTAAATTAACAATTTCCTTTAATTAATTTAGAAATTTTAATTAATTAAATTTATTTAATTAAAAAATCAGTTAATTTTATTCGATTGGACATCCACATTAGCATTGAAAACTCATTTTAACTGCCACATCAATTGCCGGTTTGGGAAGTAATATATTTTAATGGCAAAGCAACCATTTCGTAACAAAACGATAATGTATGTGACTAAAACGTAACATTTCAAACATAAAATACTAAAATGTAACTTGAGGCAAACAAAAGTGACTATTTAGATTAGAGTCCGTCACAATATATAACTATGGTATGAAATGAATTTTTGTAATGAAAAACTCAACTTTTATTACAAGTGAATGAAAATCGATTTCTAAATATTCTAAAAATCACTTTATTTCTTGGTATCAAAATTAAAGTAGGATATGTGGTATAAAAATGGGGAATATATTCTCTTCTAAAAGTTCTTGAAGATTGTGTAATGCTTACTTTTAAACTCGTTATTTACGCCATAGTAATATTATTTTTCTCTTTTCTATGTATGATTTTTGTTGAAATAGAGTCTTACATGTAGGGATATAGTCGAGTTAAGTTAAATTCAAATAGAAACAATACTGATTTGAATTTGAGATTCAATGTTTAACTCGAGTTAAATTAAGCTTATTTATTAATTTTTATAATCAATATCAAATTTGAGCTCAATTATGTTTTTTTAGTATTTACAAAAGTCAGAGGTTTAATTAAATGAATAAATTGTTCGAATCAAATATTATAATTTTCAAATTCAATTAAATCAATAACACGAGATACTCAAATTCGAGCTCAACTTAACTTACATAGTACATGCTAAACGATGTGACTTCAATGAAAAAAAATGATGTGACACTTGAAAATTCTCATCATTTGAAAAAAAAAATCTCATAGGTTAAAATATGCTATAAGTCCTTATATCTTTCAAAAAATTAAAATTTAAGTCTAATTATTAAAATTGTTAAATTTGTCAATTGGACATTTTAAAATAGAAAAAACTCTCTTGGTATGATAGCCATATGATTAAAAAAAAAAGACGTAATAGAGGCGAATACAAAGGACAAGCAAGGGCCCTGGCCCTCAAAAATAAATTTTAGTCCCTTATTAATTATCAAATTATAAATTAATATATGATAAAATTACGCTTTGCCCTCTTAAAAATGGAAAAAATTCTAATTAAGTTCTTTCAAAAATGATGAAAACATAAATTAAAACATAATAAAACATTTATAATTCAATTTTGGTATTTTTTTTGGGTTTTTCCCTTATTGTAATTAATCTAAATTTAACAAAAAAATAATAGTGATAATAGTTGAACTTGAATTTTAAAATTTGAAAAGTAAAGAGAATAAATTCCACGTTTTTAAAAAGTATAGGGACTTATAACATATTTTAACCACTCTCGTGTAATACTAAATTTGGAAATATATGTGAAATAAATTAATTGTTACAAGGAAGAAACTTCTACTAATTTCATCTAAGGCTTATAATTTAAATCGTAAAAATATATTTTGACTTTTTTATTTTGAGCTTTCCAGTTTAGTTGGCCAAAAGAATTTTTCTAATTCAACCCTATTTTGTCATTTTGTTTTTGGTTTTTTAATTTTTGTTCACGCGATAGAAAAAAAAGGGAAAAAGAAAATGAAAACTCATTTAAATCAAAATAACATCTAATATTTACTTACGGTGAGATTCGAGTAAAATATTATAAAATTTCAAAATTTTAATTTTATCATCAAAATTAATGACGTGTTGATAAAAGTTAAAGACTCTGAGATCTTGATACTTAGGTTCGCCTCTAATATCCTACCTAATTCATGTTAGGTTGTTTCAGAGAAATGTATGAATTCTCTTTAAAGCTTTTTCGATTTTACTCCAAATATATTATAGTTATTAGTCTAATTGCATTTCATAATACACGATTCTTTTGTATCTTGCATGTTTGTTTTATTCGAGGTTTGTGTCTGACTTTCTTATTAATATTAAGGGTTGAACATGTATTCTCTCATTATAATTAACTCGAACATATCTATTATCTAATACTATATCTAAGTGTTACCAAAAGCAATAGATATTATTTTGAGCAAAAACGAAGTAAAAAAAAAATTGCTTTAGCGGTGCCATACATGATTGAGAGTCAAAGTATAATTTTATTATCATTAACATGTAATTTATAAAATTTTAAGGTCCTAAATGACAATTCTACCATTGGGGCAAAAGTCACCGCCTGCCATCTTTTTCTTCTTCCCTGATGTTGAAGAAGGTAATTTGGTTTTTTTCATATAAAATTTAGAAAAATACTTGCATATAATCGGATTTGACTCTAGAACATTATAATGTGTGTTTAAACTTATTATTTCAATTAAAATTGTTTTAAAATTTATTACACATATTATTACTCGTGTTATCGATGTGATAAAATCTAATATTATTTGTATTTGAAATCAAAGGAAAAGAATAGTAAAAGAATGACGTTTGGTCAAAGCCAGCCCTTCGTTAAGACTTAAGATTGAAGCAACGGATTTCATAGAAATAGACACGCTAATAAATAAATAAAATAAAATAAAATAAACAAAATTTATTTTAATAATTAAAAAAAGGAAGGATCTAATTACTTCAACCAAAAAAGAAAAAGGAGGATCTTTACTTTTTCAAATTGAAAATTCTTTTTCATTAATATTTAATTTAATTTAATTTAATTTAATTAATTTAATTTAATTTAATATCAGAAAAATATATAATATATATATATATATATGTATTGGACAGCTCTATGTCAGAAATCCGTGGTAGAGAAGAAAAAAAAAGGAAAAAGAAGAAGAGAAAGAACAAAGGAGAAGGAGAAAGAAAAGTAGGAGACACGAACGCAGAAACGGAGGAAAAGAAAATAAAGTAAAAAAAAAAGGGTAAAAGATTCGATCTAAGCTTTTGTTCATATTCTAATACCTGTTTCTTTGCGTTGTAAAGATTATTGTTTGTTTTAATTTCTAAATGATATTTTGGTTTCTTAGTTTTTTTGGGTAAGATTCAGATTTGAAGGAATGTTGTAAATTAAATCTAGCTTTGTGATCTTTCGTTTCTGCATTTATTTGTGGTTTAAATTTGTTTTAGGACCGGTAATGCATTTTTTTTTGTATAAATATCGTGTTAATTTCCATGTTTCGGGTGGAAAAGTAGGGGGGAAAATGTGTATTAATTGTTTTTTAGGTATATGAGCTTTGGTTTAAAGTTAGATTGAAGGGTTTATTTGGTGGTGGTGTTGTTTTGCAGGTTTTGTGTCTCCTCGAATTGAGCTTTGAAGAAAGAGAGAGAGGGAGGGAGAGAGAGAAATGGCAATGGAATATGAAAGTAACAATTGGATTTGGGAATGGATGTATAACACGCCGCATCTGTTTGGTGGATTAATGCTAACGGCAGCTTTGCTTGGGTTTTCAACTTCTTATTTTGGTGGGATTGGGAATTTCCCAGTGTCTTATGCTTGGTCAAATTTAGGGTTCTTACTCAAGAAGAAGAGGGAGAAGAGGCGCGTACGGGTTTACATGGATGGATGCTTTGATCTCATGCATTATGGTCATGCCAATGCTTTGAGGCAAGCTAAAGCTTTAGGAGATGAATTAGTGGTGGGTGTTGTGAGTGATGAGGAGATTATCGCTAATAAAGGACCTCCTATTCTATCCATGGAAGAGAGGTACTAACAAAGCCTTTTTTTGGGTGTTTGGGGGGAGGCATTTTTAGTGTGGTATCTTGATTTCATTATCTCTATTTCATTTTGTGTTTTAATCACATAGAAAGCATTCTTGATATCTTGGTTTGGTGATTGATGTTGAAGATCAAGTATAGGGAAGAGGCTAAGACATCCTCAACATGTGAAAGAAAAATAATTGAATGGAAAACAGTACGGAAAGAACATATAGTTTATACAGAGCTGAAGTGAGAAAGCCAACTCAATAAATATCGACAGATTAGATCTTTGTAACTAGAACCAAACCGTAACAACTTTAGTTATGCTTGTTTCCATAGTTAATGAATAAGATGGATTGTAGAGGCTAGGTAGCTGGTGGAACAATTTTGGTTCCAATAGTGTGTATGTTAGAAGGCTTTATACCTTAGATGTGTTCTTTGCATCTAACTTATTGGGCTGCCCTGAAATTGATATATATATATATGCACACTGATATATGCATTATGCAATTACATACTGAACTTTCAAATATAATTCATCCCTGTGCTGCTTTGTTTGTCATACTGGCTCCTCTGGTGAATTTTTTGTAATTAATTTAGTGTAAAGGTTCCATGGATCTTATTTGATGTTTTCTCCAGGCTGGCACTTGTTAGTGGATTAAAGTGGGTGGATCAAGTAATAGCAAATGCTCCTTATGCAATTACTGAGGAATTCATGAACAGTCTGTTCAATGAGCATAAGATTGACTATATAATACATGGTGATGATCCATGCCTTCTCCCTGATGGAAGTGATGCTTATGCCTTGGCAAAGATAGCTGGCCGCTACAAGCAGATTAAGCGCACTGAAGGTGTCTCTAGCACGGATATTGTAGGTACTAAAATTTCCTTGAGACATGCTTGATATTCCTTTGGTTGTAGCCTAGCTCCTGTAAATTGTGTGCCAAGGGTAACAGTGTTTCTAATTATTTCACAACTTATATGCACATAGGAAGGATACTTTCATCTGTAAATGATAATAAAGGCGTTGGAGATAATAATAGCACACTTTCGAAGGTAGATTCTGGCAAAAGGCGTCAATTACAAAGGGGTCAGCTTTCTCAATTTCTACCAACATCTCGGAGGATTGTGCAATTCTCAAATGGCAAGGTAAGGAATGAAAAGTGACTACCACTTGAAAAAGCTTGGGTGGCGTATGTTTCCAGTACATGCCTTTTTTTGCATCTTTAGACACTACTCACTAGGCACTAGGTGGAAGAAAAGGTAATTTATTTCTATAAGACTTCAAATTGAATAAGGTGATCTACTCTGATTTCTGAATTTCCTATGTGTATAGTCTTTCACAAAAGGTTATAAGAGATACTGCCACAGGAAGTATTTGTCCCAAGTGATACCTGGTCTTCTATTTACTAGAAGCCTGACCGGATCTTCCAATCCTAGGTGGAACAAATAATTAAATATCATTTGGACATCTGTTGTAGATAGAAAGAAGAGAAACTAAGCTTTGTATTAAGAATCTTCCACAAGTTCCTTCAAGAGTTGCTCCCAATAGCAGATTATAATTTTAGGTAATACGAAGAAGGGATAAAGTGTGAAATCTTTTAAAGTCTGTCAACAAATAGAGTGAGTCTCAGAACATTCATAGTTGCTCGGAATCCTATTATAAAAGATACACTAGTCTTGCCAAGTTTGCCTGGTAAAGGCATACAAACGCCCTATATTCCTTTTGCCTGGTAAAGGCATACTTTTTGCCTTGATAACTACAAAAGATGATTTTATGGCATCTTTCTCAAATTAGGCTGACAAAATTCATAGTTTGCCATAGCAATTGTCTTGTTATGCTGTGTAGCATAAATACAAACAAAAATTCCTATCGAAAGGTAACCATCTGAACATAAAAGTCTGGATAAGCTTGACAGATGATTAACATATTAATACATGCATGTACATAATATATTAATCATTTGCTTGAATGGTAATTTTTTGAGAGCTGGTCTAAAACAATTTGTTGGCGATCTTGAAAGTATGAATGTGGATCAACAGTTGCATCCACTGGCATGCAAACATTTCTTGCAAAAGGGTTAAGAGCTATGTTCTTATTTACACGAGTCTCATTCAGTTTTTCCTCAGGGACCTGGACCAAATGCTCGCATTGTCTACATTGATGGGGCATTCGATCTCTTTCATGCTGGGCATGTGGAGGTATTACTCACTCATTAATACAACTGATTTTCTTATTAATTATATTATTACGATGGCATGAAAACGGGACATATTGACAATTTGGTGATTGCTCTTCATGTTACCAAGTTTTGTTACTTTAGTTTTGCTGCAAGATATGCATTCATTAGTTACTGTCTTGTTATGGTTTCATTTAATGTACATATTGTTGTAATTGTTGAGTATAGCACATATGAACAGGGTAGCTGGCTGATATTGTTGATCTATGTTAGTGATTTAGTAGCTCTTCTGGAGGATGCCATTCCTGTAATGAGGATCCTTTAAATATTTACCTTTTTTAATAAATTTTGAACTAGAGTGAACAGGCAAAAGTGTTGTTAAGAAGCTGAGGGTGTTACCGTAGCTCAACGAATTTAAAAATTTAGGTTGATGCTATAATGTTATTGAAAGGCATATTTGAGTCAGATGTTGAGGGTATTATCAGAGGGGGGATTACTTACTAAGTTCAATGCCAGAAGTTTTAAAAATACATTTGTTAAATTTACAATTTTACTCCAGATATAGAAACAGATCTCCCTGCTGCTAAATTCTGTACATTTTGATTTAGGGATCCCCCAACAATGGAGTGAAGTAGCATGGTGGATAATAGGTCTGTATAAGATTTAACTTGGTAAATATTAGAAAGTGATGATACCCCTATATCTTTTAATGACAGATTACTATTAGAAGCCCATTTACTTTGTCGAAGTGCATCTGTGTTCTACATATTTATCGGCCAACTAATTCATCCCAATATGACACCAATTTGATATCTTTTGTTGTAATATTGAAGTACAGCATATATTTGTGTGCCATTTGCTCATTCAATAACATGCCAATCTGGATGGTGGCATCCTCTGATTGATCCTCCTGGGAAAAGAGTAAAATATATCCTTTTTTATAAATGCTGTTACCCTCAATCTGAAAGTGGTGTGATGTCTCTCACCAATTAGGTGATGTTTATTTTCATAATCAAAACAATAATAATAAAGAAGCGCTCTTACACCCATTGGTTGATTAGCAATAACAACATTTAGTACTAACCTGTGCTGGAACTTTTAGTTACCATTCTTGCCGAATCCTAAGTAGGTTAAAGGCCATATTTCTTGGGAAATTCTATGAATTCTTTATCTGATCCTCTTGAGGATCAAGAAAGAAAACAGAAACTGGAATAAGAAGTTGGGGATTAGGATTTTTTCTGAAAGAGTTAGGGTATGCATCATAAATTTAAAGAGCTAAAATTAACTACGGATAGAGTAAAACCTCGATAAATTAATAATCTTGATTAATTAATAAAGTATAATAACCATTTGAATGCATAAGATAATAAATATTAATGTATTGATAAATGAATAGTCTATTCATTTATTGACAACTAAATGACCACTTTAAAAAATATATTCTTTTCTCTAGTCTCAATCATATTGTTTTAGAGGTTTTACTGTAATTTGTGACCTATGTATATATGGTAAATGGCACTTGCTTTTTTGTAGAGTAAGAGAACTTTTTCTACTCATTCCATTTTTGCCCATGTCCCTAAGCCATCTTTTATATTTTACTCAGATCCTCAAGAAGGCAAGGCAGCTTGGAGACTTTTTGTTAGTTGGTATCTACCCTGACTATATTGTGAGGTACTTTTATTAATGTCATGCTTGTTTTTTATTCTGTCTGGTTTATTACCATTTAAATTTTTTTAGGACATCCGAATTTGGAATGATGAAAGTTGACATTAGAGATCTGTCTATACACCTTACTACAATGCATGGGGGGCAAAATCTACTATCAATATAGGATTTCTGTGCAAGGAATAACTTTAGTCTCCTTTCTTGCAGTGAACAGAGGGGAATGCCGTACCCAGTTATGCATTTACTTGAGCGCACTCTTAGTGTGTTAGCTTGCCGTTATGTTGATGAAGTTATCATCGGTGCACCTTGGGAAGTTACAAAGGACATGGTATGTAATTTTCTTGACTTAATATCGGTGTGCCTATGCAAATGATTTTTTCCCTTTTAACTAGGTATCAATTTCTTCGAAATAACATCTGTGTTGCATAATTAGTTACCTTGGTGGAAGAACAAATGTTTGCAACAAGCTTCTGATCTATTTGCATTGAGTTTTAATATGACTTCATGGTGATGTTTCAGCTTGAAACTTGCATGAGGACTCTTTGTTGGTTTTGGCTGAAGTGAGGAAAGGGAAACCATGATCGATTTTATTCCTAATTATCATGGCCCAATTTATCAATTTCTTTACAAAAGACTGCATCTAATCTTTTAGAAACCAAAACTAAAATTGCGATAACTCTTTTGGTTTAGTAATAAATGCATGATACCCTGTTTGCCAAACCCACAACTTATATGCCTAAGCTCGTCCATTCTTTGAATTCTACCATACCACTTGATGATTTGGATTTTGATAGTTTCTTTAGCCAGGTGATGGTATATTAAATTGCATCCTGCTCACTACAGCTATGCTATTGGATATTTGTATTATTTGTTACAACTACTGCTTTATGTTTCTCTCTTTTAAAATGAGGAAGGTGTTCTGAGGCTATTTTGTTTATTTTGAACAGATTACAACTTTCAACATTTCTTTGGTTGTGCACGGGACAGTTGCGGAGAGTAACTCTTCGTTGCCTGTAGGTTTTTCAGACTTCCCTTGGATTTGTTTCACTGTTATGACCCCTTGTGTCTATCGATTTAAAATGACTTTGCTCCTTACAGGGTGAAACTGATCCATATGCAATTCCTAAGAGCATGGGAATTTTCCGGTTGCTTGAAAGCCCTAAAAGTATAACCACAAGCTCTGTAGCCCAAAGGATAGTCACCAATCATGAGGTTTACATGGTATTTTTACTTACACTATATGATTTTCGAGGTTTGCATTTATTGTTATTCTATGTTTTGGTATAGGTAAAAGTATTCAGATTGTATTTTCCCCTTTATGTTAAATCAAAGTACCAACTAGTCATTTTGGTTAAAATTTTCATCCATTTCTACTGATAAAAACTGGTGTAACTGACTAGACAATTACATTCGGCATGCCGCTTGTACCTCATGTCAAGAATCTGGGATCAGTTTTTAACCATCGAAATGGATAAAATTTTTAACAGAATGATCCGTTTGTTTTTTATCTAACGTACAGAAATTAATTTGCTCAATTTTTAGTAAAGAAGGCAAAATGCAATTTGATTCTTATAGTACAATGACCTTCATAATACTTTTACCTTTGGTTTAAGACGTCCATCCTATTTCTTTGTGTTTAACTACATGAACATATGGTATTTTAACGCACAATCCGTTGACATATTCTAACTTCAGTGCTTGCTATTGATGTAGAAACGCAACGCCAAGAAGTTGCAAAGCGAAAAGAAATACTACGAAGAGAAGGCATATGTTGCAGGGGACTAGCATATATATATATATATATATATATATATATATAACAGGTATCATTGTTAGATGATAGCAAATTTGGTAAAAAGCTCTTCATGCAGCCTTTTGACCATTCATGTAGATGCTTTGCTGAAGACATTTATTTCAAAGATAGGAGGATAAGAAGACATGACATTGGAAGTCATCAATACCAGAAACTTCCAAATGAACAGTTTTTTTTTTTTTTAAATCTTTTATTATTGTTATTATCATTATTATTATTCATCCTTTTTTTTTTGGAGAGATGTAGAGGAATCTTTATAATAATTTGTTTACTACTAATATGCTTATTAGCAATGTAATCACTGATTAATTTAAAAGCCTTGTAATTTAGAGTGCTATATATATTTTGCATGCTTTGACAGTGGTCATGTAAATTAAGAATTGTTTTTTTTTTTTTAAATTTATTACTTCTGTTTCAGTGTAAGAAAGAATTGTTAGAGCATGGTTTTGATAAAGAAATTAAACAATAACAAATTTCAGTCATAAAATATGATGTTGGAAGCTTCAAGTAAGCATGCATGTGTTTATTTCTCTCCCCCAACCCTTTCAGGTGTTTGATGTGAAATTGAGCAATCTAAGGTTGGTTTTTTTAATAGTGGAGGATTGAGTTTTAGCTTGGTTGGCAGGCAAGAGAATATGAGCTTGAATACATTGAAGCGGCGTTTTATCAAAATTATGAAAGGAAATAGAAAAAAAAATTCTTAGAGGGGGAGTAAGATGTGCAGTGCATTTGTTTATACATGTCAAGACTCTTCATTTCCTTTTCAATCCTTTTCAATCTGAAGATTAATGGTGTTTACTTTCTTACAACACTTGATATGACATGTATGTAGTAATATTTTGTGATGCGTGACTTAAAATATGAAATAAGCAAAATAATCTCAAAATTCTAAATCGGAAATGAGATATGAAAATCATAATAAACAATTTACTTGGAACCAGCTCAACTATTTTATTTGATATAAGTAACTTCATTCAATAGTTTTAGCTTATTATTTAAATTTTCGTCTCTTTTAGTTTAAAAGTTTATATTATTTATCAAATCATTTCAAAATTAATGAAGAAATTAATGTCTGTTCACTTTGTTGATGTGGTACTCTTGTGACAATCAATGTGTATGCCACGACAACAGTTAATTAGTTTATAAAATTAAAAAATTAAAAAATATATATTTTTATATAAAAGAAGTAAAAAAAAATTAAATGGAAGACTAAAATGACTTTTTTCTTTATAAAGTTGGATAGCCATATAAGTCATTATGTATTTTTAATACAATGCCTAAAATTACTCATAATCTCTCACAACCCTAAAATAGAAGGATAATCGAACCCATGTCCTCCTGCACTAGCAACAATGTTAATGCTAATTGAGTAAAGACTCAGTCAGCAAAGCTATATACACTTAAAACAACAAATTAAAAACATAATAAATTTTATTGTTTTTATTTTGTTTTGTTTCTTGAAAAGCAATTTTTTCACGTCATTTTTTAACAGAGGCGAAGCTAGAAATTTTTTTTGAGGGAGGTAGAATTGAATTATAAAATTTTTAAGAGATCCAAATGTCATTTTACCATGTATCAATTTATAATTCCATTATTTTTTAAGGGACTAAATAGAATTTTTTTCATATTTAGGGAGGGTTAAAGTGAATATGGTATAATTTCATTATTTGTAAGGTACTAAATTAAATTTTTTTTTCATATTTAAGAGGGCAAACTAAAATTGTACCATATATTAATTTGCAATTTTATTATTTTTAAAGGGACTAAACTAAAATTTTACATTTTTAGGGGGAACCAAGGCCTCTGTCACCACTTAGCTATGCCTCTGCTTTTCACTTCCATTGTAAATTAACCTTAAGGCTTATTTCAAGAGATGTTAAGTTTGAAAGGCGACGAGTTACCATAATTAGCGCTTATGATTAAAGTGTGATGCTCTTAATTTAGTTTGACGTCATGAGTCAAGTGACACTAACTCTTTGCATCAAAATTCTTTTGCTAATTTTGATGGTAAGTGCCAAGTATTGACTTGAATCCTCTTTTGCTCCTTTATCAATGGTGGTGTAAGAAGGAAAAGTGATCGTCTATGCATCTCAACAACTTAAGTCACACGAGAAGAATTATTCTACTCATGATCTGAAACTTGCAGCGATGGTTTTCACTCTCAAGATTTTAATATACTATTTATATGGAGAAAAATGTCACATTTTCACAGATTACAAAAGTCTTAAATATTTGTTGATGCAGAAATAATTGAATTTGAGATAGCGTAGGTGGCTTGAGTTACTTAAAGGCTATGATTTGATTATTGACTATCATCCGGGTAAAGAAAATGTTGTGGCGGATGCTTTAAGTTGAAAATCCCTGTTTGCATTAAAGGTGATGGATGCTTGTTTGACTTTGGAGCGAGATGGCTTTATTTTAGCCGAATTGAGAGCTAAACTCGTATTTCTTCAGAAGATCCAGGAATTGTAAAAAGATGACATTGAGTTGCAAGAGAAACGAAAACTTTTTAAAGATAGTCAGACCATTGAGTTCAGTATTGACCATAACATGAGTCTATACTTTCAGAACCATTTGTGTGTACCGAAGAATTCTGAATGAAACAAGACATTTTGCACGAAGCTTGCAATAGTATGTATACAATGCATCTAGGTGACAACAAGATATATAATGACTTGAAATTGTTGTACAGATGCCCGAGAATGAAAAGAGAGATCACTGAATACGTGGCAAAATGCCTAGCATGTTAGCAAGTTAAAGCAGAACATCAAGTTCAATCTCAACTATTGCAACCTATAATGATTCCTGAGTGGAAATAGAAGTGAATCACTATGGATTTTGTATCGAGTTTGCCATTAACGCCAAAAAAGAAAGATACAGTTTGGGTGATAGTTAAAAGATTGACTAAATTGACTCATTTCATTCCTTTGAGAACCAACTATTCACTCGAGAAAATTGGCTGAAATTTATATTTTTGAAATTGTGAGATTGCATGGCGTGCCTATATATATCATTTCAGACTGAGATCCAAGATTTACTTCCAGATTTTGGGGTAAGTTACACAAAGCTCTGGTTACTAAGCTAAATTTCAGTACGACGTTTCACCTTCAGACCGATGGACAATTGGAGCAAGTAATTCAGATACTAGAGTATATGTTGCATTGTTGTGTGATTGAATTTGAAGGTAGTTGGGAAAGATTATTACCATTAGCTGAGTTTGCTTACAACAATAGTTATCAATCAAGCATCAAAATGACAACTTACAAAGCTTTATATGGTCGTAAATGGTAAATAAATATTTTTCAATGTGGTAGTGGACGATAAGGTTAATAATTATTAAAATTGATTAATGTTAAGTTTAGTTAAATAATTAATTAAATTAAACCTTAATATAAGTATATATATAATTTGGTGGTGGAATGAATGAGAAATTCTTCTCTTCTTCTTGAATAAGAATCGTCCACCACAAGTGAAGGAGGAAAGCTCTTAAGGGTTTCAACATTCGACCATTAATTAGGTATTGTAGTTAAGTCATTTTCTTGTAAGTTATATGTTTTTGAGGTCATGAGAGCTTGATTTAGCTAACCCATGTACCAATTTGTAAAAAAATTAAAGTTTTGAAACTTGTCATTATTGATTTCTTCAAGAAATTGGTGTTAAATTGATATATTTTAAGCTTAGATATTGAAAAAGGATTAAATTGTAATATTTGATTGTTAATTTTGTACATAAGAACTAAAGTGAATAAATTGTGAAATTGATGTGCAATTTTAGTAATAATAGATAGTAGAGGGTCCCTAAGGGATGTAATTGGAATCGATTTTTGAATCAAAGCTCAAAATTGAAAGATATTGTTATTTTGATTTCAGAGACTAAATTGAATAAAATGCAAAACTTTAGAAATACCGAAAATGAAATTTCATAGGTTCATTCATGTCATAATATGATGCATAAATGTTTAATATTGATGAATTGAATGAAATAATTGTATAGATCGAGACTTGGATCAAACTGGAGATAATCGGGGAAAAGCAAAAATTGTAGATTAAGGCACCTAGGTGAAATGATATTTTTGCTGTCATGCTTGAGATATGTACTAGTGAATGGTTTATTTGGTTCATGACTAAGGTATATAAGGTATTAAAGTGTTGATGAATGAATTGTGTATGTTTTGAAAGTGAAATGACATGTTTTAATAGATTTGACATGGGTAAAAATAAGTATTTGAATGATTTGGTTGGTATGCTTAATGTCATTGAAATGCTTAAGACTAATTGATGTTTAAGTGATTAATGTCTTGATAAGAAGTTAAAAATAGATGTTTGAGTTTGTTTGGTATGTTTTGGTGCAAATGAAATAGGTAATTTGGTGATCACAGTGTTAGGTTAGAAGCTTTGAAATGGATACCAAATGATTTATTTTTACCAAAAACAAAGTCCATATCCTGATGACCAACCTTCCTTGTCGCAACATCAACCGATAGTGACTTACATCACGACGTAAAGTAACTTGAGGCCACAATGTGACAAACTGTTTGGCAACATCATGACATGGAAGTGATGACATCACGATGTCGGTCCTAAACTTTCAAAACTTTACAATTTGGTCATGTTTTGTGCTCGGGTTGACAAAAGAGGTTTTGTAAACTCGATTAAGACTTGAAATTGATTAATTAACATGAATTGAATGTGTTTGGCATTGGATTACATGTATAAATGATTGTATGATGTCTGATTGATTGTAGTTGCTTCGACAACGAATGTAACAACCTGTAACTTGAATCTAACGATCAGGTCGAGCGAGGGGTGTTACAGTAAGTGCCAAGTATTGGCTTGAATCCTTTTTTACTCCTTTAGCAATGATGAAAGCTTAAATCAAGTATTGAATCCCCTAGGACCATTTGATTCAAGCTTTAGGTTTATTGGCTTTTAAGACCTTTGTTTTGTCTTACTCAAAGCTTCGACTCTCATTCATTTGTATTGAATTGTAACACCTCCTACCCGTATTCGTTGCCAGAATAGGGTATGAGGCATTACCTAAGTTTAATGAGTTAATATTATTTTTATTATGAATTCAATATAGTCCTTTTATAAATATCCAATCTTCCCTGAAATTTTAAAACCAAACAATCCAGTCCAATTTAATCCAATTTGATACCAAATCATATTTCTACTATAATTATATTATTTAGCATATTTATCACTGTTTACTTTAATACATACTCATTAAACAAGTTTTAATATTTATATAATCATCAAACATGAACATGCCATATAAATCAAAAAGGAAATTTACAAAAGCTACCGGAGATAATCTTGATAGTGTGATCCTCAGTGTTGATCCGATCCTCCGTATTTTTTTACACGTCAGTCTACATGAAACATTGAATACACTCAAGTAAGTTTATAGAAACTTAGTAAGTTCATAGGCATAAAATTTAAATCTTACCAAACATTCATACACTTATACATCATGTACAATTACTAAGTTCACCTGTCAACCACAATTTGGTGAGTGCTTTTGTATAATCTCACTACTATTTATTCCTTTTTCATTAACTCTTTTGGGCCCTTTTTGTCACTTACCATCCTTAATCAAATTAGGGAACGGTTACGGAAAATTGAGTACTTCACTTCCACTTTGCCATAGTATAACTATGGTTTTACGTATGATCACTTATCACTGATCAGATAAGCGTAGCTAAAGCTACCACTTATCACTTGTCACTTGTAGCCGAAGCTAGCACTATTCACTGATCAGGTAGCTGAAACTACCACTTTTCACTGATCAGGTAGCCAGAGCTACCACTTTTCACTGATCAGGTAGCCGGAGCTACCACTTTTCACTGATCAGGTAGCCGAAACTACGACTTTTCACTTTCACTTGCCTCTGATCAGAAGTACTCAAATCCGATGTCCCGCTCGATTTGATCATTTATTTAATTTTCGCATGGTTGTTTTATTCTCAATTCATCAGTATGCATATCTCATCATACATTGTATAATTCATGAAATTAACTTTTAATCATAAATTTTCAGCCATATGAACTTACCTGAGTCGATTTGCAGAATTTGAGAAAATTCAGGGACTAATCAGCTACTTTTTCTTTTCCTCGACTTGCTTTGGGTTCTCGATTTGCAGTAAAAATATGAAAAACCAGTTTAGGGAAACCCTTCTATGGTGTTTTTGCTGATGAGAATGCAGAAAAGTAAAGAGAAATCTAGATAATTCCACTTTAGTCCTAGTTTTATTAAGTAAGTTATGCAATATTCCAATTTTGCCCTTACCTCTCCTTATTTTCTTTCTGATTTCATTCCCTTGCCGTCCAGCCCAAATAGACCTTGGGCCTATTTGCCTTTTAAGCCCTCTTTCTTTTATCATTTAAGCTATTTAACCATTTCTCATAACTTTGCATTTATTACAACTTAGTCCTTTTTGTTCAATTAACTATCGGAACTTTAAAATTTCTTGACGAAACTTTAATACTAACTTATTAACACTCCATAAGTATTTATAAAATATTTATGGCTAGATTAAAAATCTCCGAGGTCTCGATACCTCGTTTTCGATTCTAATTATTTTTTTTCTAATACATTATTTACTATTTCAAATTTTTTTTCCTAACTTCACATTTAACTCATACTCACTAAATTAATAATATTTTCTACTCACTTGTCGGATTTAGTGACCTCGAATCACCATTCCGACACCACTGAAAATTTAGGCTATTACATGAATATTTTCGAAGTTTTGTCTTATTGGGAGCCTTGACTCTCGTTCTCTTGTACCAAGCTTTATCTCTTTTATTTGTAAGCCATTTTTAATTAACCCTAAGGTTTATTTCAAGAGATTTAAGTTTGAAAGATGGCAGGTTACTATAATTAATGCTTATGATTAGATTATGAATCTCATAAGTCAAGTAACATGAACTCTTGGCATCAAAATTATTTTACTAATTCTAATGGTATGTGCCAAGTATCAACTTAAATACTCGTTTACTCCTTTATCGATGGTAAATACCCAAATCAAATGTAGAATCTCTTACAACAATTCAACTTAAGCTTTAAGTTTATTGGCTTTTAAGATCTTTGTTTTGTCTTACTCGAAGCTTTGACTCTCCTTCATTTGTATTTAATTTTTTTAGCTCTTTTATTTGTAAACCATTTTTAATTTATGAAAAATTCCTTTGGAAAAAAATAAAAAATAATTTATTTTGTGACCAAAATTTAAGTAGTTGGGATTCACGGTTTTTTAAGAAGAAAAAAAGAAGTTGGTTTGAGTTGTAAGTGTCACGTTGGAATTTGAATCTCAATTTAAAAAAAAAAGTTAAAAAATCGTCATATATTCTAAATAATTTTTAAAAATTAAAATTAAGTAAAAACTTAATAATTTCTTAACTTCATGATGAAATTAAAAAACTTGAACATAAATATGTTGAGGGTAAGTCGACTTTTTTGGAAAAAGTCTTTTAAGTATTATGACTGCCCAAATCTTTAATAACAGAAGGTATTGTCTTTGAGCCTTGTACGATTCATAGAAAGAGGACCTCAATTGGTGGAAACATGACCTTTAAGACCTGAAAGAAGCTTTAGTATAGGATTGGTGAATATTGATTATGTAATATCCACGCAGTGTGAGGATTTGAACAATTAAGGGTTTTTTACCCAAGTAGTACAAAAAAAAAAAAATCAAAATAGTACAGATGAAAAATTATGTACCAAAATGGTACATGTAGGGTGGTGCTACCTCTGACAAAGGCGTGACCACCCTACTCTGCCACATAATCTGTTAAAAAAATAATCTGTTAAAAAAAAAAACCGAGGTGATTTGACTGGACAATGATGGAGGGTGTGCGACAGGCGTGATTGGTGGAGGGTGTGCCAGAGGCGGCACCAGTGCGACGGGACACATGCATGCAGCAAAAATTTGTCTGTTTGCTCAACTTTGGGGATCTTAAATAGTCCCCAATTTCATTTTCATGGCCACCTGCGAAAGAAGAAAAGGAAAGGAGAAGAAGAAGAAGAAGAGAAGAAGGAGGAGGAGGAGGACGGCCCGGAAAAAAAAAAGAGAGAGAAAGAAAATAGAGAAAAGAAAGGAGAAAGAAATAGAAGAAAAAAAAAAGAAAAAAAGAAGGTATAATTTTTTTAAAATAATGTTTTTATTGTTTTTTTTTTGTTAGTTTAGTTATTAAACAAATTGTTAGTTATTATTAGGGTTTTTGTTATTTTATTATTATTAAACAAATTGCTATTTTGTTATTATTTTGTTATTTTGTTATTATTATTATATATTGTTTTTTTTTGTTAGTTTATATACCATCTCAAAATAATATTGTAATTATATAGAAATTAAATTAAGAAATTTTACTTCCATAATATAGGTGTTTTGGCATGCATCATTTAAGTTTTGAATTTTTAGTAAAAAAATAATTATTGTTAGTTTAGTTAGTGTTATTGTTAGTAAAAAAACTAATATTATTATTGTTAAAAACCCTAATTATTATTGTTAGTAAAAAATCCTAATTATTATTTTAGTTAGTATTATTGTTGGTAAAAAACAAATAAATATTGCATGCATGCATGCATGTGTCTCGTCGCACCGGTGCCGCCTCTGGCACACCCTCCACCAGTCACGCCTGTCGCACACCCTCCACCCATGTCCAGTCAAATCACCTCGGTTTGTTTTTTTTTAACAGATTATTTTTTTTAACAGTTTCTGTTTGTAGGTTAAGCTTCAGTTAGTTTGTTAGCCAGCTGTACCTACTAGGGTTTGTTTTCTTTAAATATGCACTGCTCCCCTTGTAAAATATTATCATCTGGTTAATAAATGAAGTTCTATCATCTTTCATCTTAGTAAAGAACTTCAACACACCCTACATGTATCATTATGGTACATAATTTTTCATCTGTACTATTTTAATTTTTTTTTTTTGTATCACTTGGGTAAAAAACTCACAATCAATCAACGTTTAAAGACAACATACTTGCAAGCATAGTTCTATCAAGTGGTACCTTGCTTGCTGGTAAGGGCTATATAAGGTTTGAATTGTCCAGTACTCAAGTACTTATATTATTATTTGAATACTTCGTATTGACATCTCTCCTAAATCTTATAAATACCATCACTCCCAACCGAGGCTCTCTATGAATCTTACGTAACTCTTCGTAAATACTTGGACAAAATATTGATTGTTAAAAATTCCAATCGATTGTGCCAACAATTTTTGCAAAAATTTTTCTTTGAAAAAGCAATTATTTAAAAGAATATTTAAGAAGGTTTTTGTAAGAGATACAAAGACAAAGGCCAGCAATAATATGGACAGGCTGTGATCCACTGAACTTACATCTGAATTGTGATCAGAGTGTGTGAGGGTACAGCAGCTTCAAAAGCAATCATCTCCACACAGATTCTGTTGCTGCGCCCCAATTTGGTGAAACCTATCCCACCCCTCTTTCCGCTTGTGACTCTCATTCTTACTCCTTTTAAAATAAATGTTTTATTCAATTTTTTAATCTTTAAATTTAAATAATTTAAGTTATTCCATTTTTTTATTTAATTTAAACAAATAAATCTGGTTAAATTGTTGGGGAAATTAGGTAAAAATACCAAAATAAAAAAAAATTAGCGAACGTCGTAATTTCTCAAATTTAAGGAAATATATCGATTTTGAAAAGAAAAACATTATTTATAAACGCATTTTCTTTTAACATATTATCTCATTTAGTTAAACGGTTAAATATGAGCGGTTTTGTTTTTGAATTTTGAGTTCGATTCCTTTCTTATTAAAATTTGTATTTTTTATTTCATGTTATTAAAAGAAAATGCATTTTGTAAATAGCGTTTTTCGAAAAGTATTTTTCCCAACACGTGTTTTATGTTTCTGTTTTCAAAACCGATATATTTCCTTAAATTTGAGAAATTACAACCTAATTCGCTTTTTTTCTTATTTCGACATTTTTGTCTAATTTCTCCCAATAATTTTAAGAACAAAACCACTAACATTTAAGCATTTAACTAAATGAGCTAATATATTTATAAAAAAAATGTGTTTTGTATAAGGTATTTTTTAAAAAAGCGTTTTTCCCAATACGCATTTTCTGTTTCTCTTTTCAAAATTGATTTATTTTCCTAAATTTGAGAAATTCCGGCCTAATTCCCCTTTTTTTTTATTTTAGCATTTTTGCCTAATTTTCCCTAAATTGTCGTGTTCTGTTTTCAATTATGAAATTATTTCTTTTTTTAGTTATAACTAATTAATTATTTATATTTATACTTCTATTTAAGCTCTGTATTGAATTAGTGTCACGAGTCAATTGAGCATCAACTTGGTTAGAGAAATCACAAAAATATCCTTCTATAATTGGTAAAATCTTAAAATTACCACTCAACTAAAACTCTATTTTAATATTTATATACTTCTTGGGTTATTATGTAATAGTCATAACAATTTTTACAATGACAACAGTGTATATGATCCTTGGGCTTGAAGCTTTTGACACAATCAAAATTGGCGTTACTATAAAGATCATTGTTGAGAATATCATAATCTATGTAGCGAGATATGATTTATTAAATAATATTTCCCTTTCTACATAATGAGAGCAATATCTCGAACCTCTTGATCAAGTGAGACCGGAAATGTATGATCATACTGAAATGAGTTAATATGATAAATAAAAGATTTCACAATACAAGTGTGATTGGTCAATAACTTGTGTTCAACCTAAATATCATGGATAAATGGATATGCTACACGTTAATATTATCATATAAATGTTATGTCATACCACAATTTCCTGCAATTAGGATAATGGTGATACATGGTTGGATGTCGTTCACTATTTGTAATATTAGTAATGTTTTAATATTATCGCCAACATTACAGAATCTTATAAGATCACACCTTATGGTTGAAATATTCAGAATCCAAAGAAAGTTAAAACTATATTTAACTTGTCACACAAGTTAAATTAATTATAGAAATATTGTTATGATTAATTTAATTTGACATAGTTAGAAATAAGGTACTATAAGGTGTGAAATGTGTTTCTTATATTTTAATTAGGGTCTAATCTAATTTATCGAAATTATTAAGTATAATAAGAAATTAATTTTTTCTCCTTGCAATGCACAGATTAATTGTGTGTATTAATTAAAATATATTATATTAAATAACTAAAATTGGAACAAAATTTATAACATTTCATAAATATTATTAATGAAAAATTAAAAATAATATAAACACTCTTGTTAAAAAAATACACAATTGGTAATTAAATTAATAAATTAATTTGTATGATTTCAATATTGTGTGCAATATTTTATTTTTCATTTATCTATTAAAGAAGGAAATATTTCACTCAATTTTTAATAATTAGAAAAATGAGTGTATGAATAAATGAATAAAATTTAAATTTTAGGGACTTGAAGCACATATTTGTATTTTTCAATATTGGATATTAAAAACGGTATATAAAGATTTAATATTAAGAAAAAAAATTAAAATTGGACTAAGTGTGCACATATTTATATTTTTTCGTAACCCACGACTAAATCAATTATAACAAAAATTATTAACATATATGGTCCTTGTTATATGAACATATATTTAATATTGATATGTTTTTATAAAGAAATTATATTAAAATAATATTCATTTTAAACTTTAGTCAATAAAAACATGTGGCAAATAATTAGTGTGTCAAATGATAGTTTCTTAACTATGCCACATTGGATTACATTTCATAATTGTAACTTTAAATTGCTATATATATATATGTATGAATAGATTCAATCAAAGAGATTCTAAAGGATTTTGCATTAAAACTGATATCACACTTTATGAAAGTAGTAGGAATTTTTTTTTTTGCCTCTCTCAAACTTCTAAACCTATCAACGAGATAAATTTCAAAACTCTCTCTAAAAATTGTAGAGAAAATTTTGGTCGTGTTCACTCTGCAGATGGTAGAGGTCAAAGGAAAACTGTTGCAGTTGTGGTTTGATTTCTGCATCAAAAGTTTCATGTCAAACTCATATTTTCTCTACTCAGATCGGTGAAGGTATAATTTCAAACCTTCTTTTATCCTAGATTCATTCCTAGCACATAAATCCAATGTGCGGATTCATCAGATTTTGTTTTTCGCTACATTGATAGCACTTCAACGATCCGACATAAATGTTTTTTAAATAGTATATACTAGCTTTAACGAAATTTGGTTTTATTTAATTATTTTCAATAGTACAAGTATTAAATTGATTCATTTAATGGTAGATGGATTAATGTCATCTGGTCCCTATAATAAAAAAGACTTGTTAATTAGTTTCACCATTTGCTATTTCACCAAAAGTGACAATATAAAGTGAAATATTAATACGATTTAAATGAATTAATTGTTGACATCTTATATATGATTGAATTTGTGCTTTTAAAAAAAATCTTTGATGACAAGTAATGTCAACATTCAAACACTAATGTGTACCCTTATTAGTTATGATCAATTTAGATTAGGCCATTTCTTCTTGCATTTTCACCTCTTCTTGCATCTTTGTAAGCTACTATGAACTAGAGTTTGGGTTTGATGAGGTTTGCTCACCCTAGGGGCACTAAGTTTGCCTATAAAGGTTGGGCGGGTTTGTTGGTTCGAATGTTGAGTGTAATGTCTAGGTGGAGATATTACATGTAACTTACATAATATGGGTAATGGAAATCATACAGGGTTGACCTCCTTTGCGCCATGTGTTGCCTCTTGATAGGTTGATCAATCATTCTTTGATTTCTTATTAAATTGGCAACATGACATGAGGTGATTAGGCTCTAGTGTCACGGGGCTAGAGATTTCACTAGCAATCCGTGCGGCCTTAGGCGATTTGCTCGTCCCAAACTCGCCTAAGTCAGCCTTTAACTCGAACGAGGATTCCTTAAGAACTCCTCCAAGGCACCGAAACAAAGAGCGGAAGCAAACTTATGCCAAAAGAAGCAACCAAAGAACAACAGAAAGCCAAATGAAAGAATGCACACAAGGTGTTTGAGTAAATGCTCTCTCTCTATTCTTATATACAAAGAATATAGAAACAATGGAGTGATTACAAATGAGGGGGAGGCTCTCTATTTATAGTAGAGCTCCCCCAAAACCGACGGACGAGATTTATCTCAATCGACAGACGAGATTCATTCCCACCTAACCCACTTCCTTAATTTAAGGGATGAGAATATTATGGGAATATTCTTCCTACCTAATCTTTACAAGGATTAATTACCCTATTGCACTAAGTTGTCATATCTTTGCTATCGGGCCAACCGGGCTTCAATCTGGCAGGCTTCCCCAACAATGCTTCGAATCGGGCCAACTCTCGTAGGCCAAATGATCCCCATCGGCCTAATAGACCTCTCTCGGATGCATTCGGTACGATGGTCACGGGTGTAGAACTCTCACCCGTGACATTCTCCCTCACTCATTCTCGCAACGCCCTCGTTGCGACTTCCGAATGGCTCTGACTCGATTCGCCTCGATCTCGTCTTGTCGCCTTAGCTTTTCCCTTCCTTTGGGACTCTCGCCTTGGCTCCCGTCGCCACTTCCCTTAAGCAGTCTTGCTCGTCGCATTTACTCTGGTCAACTGTCCCACATGCATCTCTTCCTTTTCCTTGAAGTCAGATGCACCACCTACCTCTCCTATAGGTGGAAGCCTTGTCGATGACTTGGCCAACTCCGACGCTTCACTCAACTTGAGCCTCATTGGTTCTAGCTTCGTTGCTTTCATCGCAACTTCTTCCTCTAAGTTCGATGACAAACTCACCTCTTCCTTGGGTGGAAACCCCTCCGACGACTCATCATGCTCGGACGTTGCCTTTTCTTTGACTATAACCTGTTTTGGACAGTTCCGCAACTCATGCGGACCACGGCACAAGAAGCACTTTACTCGCTTCTTTTTGCTCCTTTTTGCCCTCTTGGCTTTGCACGAACCAAGCTTCTTGGGCTTCATGTCTTCTCCATCGTTCCCTTTGATGGCAGATTTCCTTGGACACTTTCGCAACCTATGCGGACCATTGCACAAGAAGCACTCAACTGGCTTCTTCTCGCTCTCGACCTCCTTGGCTTCGACACCCCTTGTGTTCGAACCAAGTCCCAAGGCCTTTTCCACCAGCTTCTTCTCAAGCGCGGATTTCTTCGGACACTTCCGCAATCTATGCGGACCGTCACACAAGAAGCACTCAATTGGCTTCTTCTCGCTTTCGGCCTCCTTGGCTTCGACTCCCTTTATGCTCGAACCAAGTCTCCCGGCCTTCTCCACTAGCTTTGACCGCTTTTGCACCGCTTCCTTTCCCACGAAGTCCTATGCACAATCCACCTTCTCCAAAGGTGGTGTCTCCACAGTCGACTCTACAGGTCTCATATCAGATTCCCGCTCTACTAACTCCTTCGAAGGGGCTCTCGTAACATTCCATTCTATCGACTTAATGTTCCTCCCATACGAAACATCTTCGACAAGTTGAATTGACGACAACACCTTTGTCCCAACCTTCATATCCCGATTCACTGGCACTTCGATCGTCGTTGATGGCCCAATGACAATATGAATTTTATCGGCCCATGGAAAAAGAGTAGCTCTAATCCTGTCAAGGAAGTTTAACCCAATTACGAAATCATAATCATCTAAATGGATTACCTCAAGGTCTTCCTTGCCTTTCCATTCCCCGATTTGTAGCTCCACATTACGAGCTACTCCCATAGTTGGGGCTTCTCCGAATTTATAGTCTTGATCTTCTTACTCGATTTCTTAATCGATAGACCAAGTTTCTTGGCAGCTTTTTCTGATATGAACAGGTCCGATGCTCCCGTATCAATAAGAGCACTCTGCCTCTGACCCGCAATGTTGATGTCCACAAACATCAACCCTCCTTTACCATTCCTTTTGTTAGGAATGAGCACCATCGAACTTAACTTCGATGTCACTATCGAACCTATCGTCGATATCTTTCCTTCGGTAGGCTTCACCTCTTCCGGCTCATCATTCTTCTTGATAGCCGAAACTGAAGATATCTTTGGGCAGTCCCTCTTCTTGTGTGGTCCCTTACAGAAGAAGCATCTCAACTTCCCCCTCTTCTCTTTCGGGCTATTGGGTCTCCACTTCCGACTTAATGGCTTTCCATTATCATCGTCGCTGCCACTACCGCTACCATAATAGCTATGTCCCTCTTCATCTTCCTCATGGTATCGACCATTGCCCCTCCCGTTGGGCTTGGAAGATTTTGACTTGTCACTTCTCAGCACAAGTTCCACCAGCGACTCCGCCACCATCATGGCATTGGTTAGATCTTGGACTCCTAGACGTTGCAATTCTTGCTTCGCCCATAGTTTCAACCCATCCGTAAAGGAGAAAAGTGCTTCCTTCTTGCCCGAATCAGAAATCTGAAGCATGAGTTCACTGAACTCCCGCACATACTCTCTAACCGTGCCTCGTTGCGTAAGCCGTCGCAACTTTGCTCGAGCTTCACTCTCGGCATACTCGGGGTAAAACTGTGCTTTAAACTCCTTTTAGAACTCCTCCCAAGTCCCAATCTCGGATCCACCACGTCTCACATCGGTGGACCTACGTCGCCACCATAACAAAGCAACATCAGTAAAATACATAGCAACAATGTTTACCTTTGTAGCATCATCCTCGATGCTCATCGCACGAAAGTATTGCTCAATGGCCCAAAGAAAGTTGTCCACCTCACTTGCAGACCTTGCCCCTTTAAACGCTTTTGGTTTGGGCACCTCCATTGCTTGTTGCTTCGACGTCGAAGCCAACATTCCATTACCTATGGCAGCCTTGAAAACCTTGAGCTCTACCTTAAGCTCATTGATCGTCTCGAGCTCCCCCTTGAGCTCATTGATCTCCTCCTTCAAAGCTGTCACCATAGCCTCAAGAGCATCATCTTTCTCAACCAGCTTATTCTCCGAGGAACCGATGATATCCGACACATATTCTTTGAGTTGCTCTTGCATTGTTTGCAACCCATCAATGAGTCTATCATCTACATCGCCAATCCTCTCCTTGACGTCCTCCATGGACTCTTCGAGAGAGACGACTCGATCCTCCAAAGCTGACACCACATCCCTTGTCCGACTCGCTTTTCTAGCCCTTCCTCGGGTCTCCATTGGCTCATGTTGACCAACAACTTCTTTTGACATCTTTCACCTGTGCCTTCGAACCTTAGCTTGGATACCACTTGTCACGGGGCTAGAGATTTCACTAGCAATCCGTGCGGCCTTAGGCGATTTGCTCGTCCCAAACTCACCTAAGTCAGCCTTTAACTCGAATGAGGATTCCTTAAGAACTCCTCCAAGGCACCGAAACAAAGAACGGAAGGAAACTTATGCCAAAAGAAGCAACCAAAGAACAACAGAAAGCCAAAAGAAATAATGCACACAAGGTGTTTGAGTAAATGCTCTCTCTCTATTCTTATATACAAAGAATATAGAAACAATGGAGTGATTACAAATGAGGGGGAGGCTCTCTATTTATAGTAGAGCTCCCCCAAAACCGACGGACGAGATTTATCTCAATCGACAGACGAGATTCATTCCCACCTAACCCACTTCCTTAATTTAAGGGATGGGAATATTATGGGAATATTCTTCCTACCTAATCTTTACAAGGATTAATTACCCTATTGCCCTAAGTTGTCATATCTTTGCTATCGGGCCAACCGGGCTTCAATCTGGCAGGCTTCCCCAACAATGCTTCGAATCGGGCCAACTCTCATAGGCCAAATGATCCCCATCGGCCTAATAGACCTCTCTCGGATGCATTTGGTACGATGGTCACGGGTGTAGAACTCTCACCCGTGACACTAGGGCATATAAGTGAGAAGTGATGGTTATTTTATTAGAGTGATTTAATTGTCGGGAGTGGTTAGTTTGCATATTTTTTATAATTTAGCGAAAAAATTCTCACGATGAAAGAGATATGTAGTTTTAGTACTCAAGTCAGGGTACCTTGATAGTGGAACAATATTATTTCAATAAAATGTTATAATTTTTACATAAAAAAATATATTAATCATATTTTATTTAGTGAAAAGTACATTTGTAAATTTTATTAAATATATTATCTAAGTCTCACTAATTTACTAAATTTTATTTAAAAAATCAAATATTATCAAAATTCCATATATTGTTATAAATGCATAATAACCACCTTTTACGGTATCCAAAACTTTGATAAGCAAATAAAAATGCTAAAAAAAAGGTTAATCGTAATAGAAAAAGAATGATACTGTAATAAACTTAAATTTAACTAAAAAGTTGAGAAACTAAATTCTAGGTTTTTTAAAACTAAATTGGTGGTTGAACCAATCATGCCACCAATTTACCAATCTAACCGATCCAATTGATTTGGTTGATCCGATTAAATAAATCATTAGAAGTTAAAAAAAATAAAAATATTAAAAATTGGCTAAATGGGTTTTTTTAATCCAGTTGAATAAGTCTATATCAATTTTTGAATCAATCGGTTGAAATTTTTTTTGGACCAGTATCCCGATCCAACAGGTATGTTTGATTTAAATAATATTACTAAATTCATTGAAATAAAATTTAAAAAGAAAAATTAAATTCTAAATATCTAAAAATTAAATAATTAAACACGAAAATTATATAGAGCGGGTTTTAACATAAAAAAAATAATCGCGTTCCTTCCCGTATCCGTTATGTCATGAGAAAGTCACGGTCAGACTGCGACGTAACCCCAATAAAAATATACTATAAATCCCTATACTCTTCACGAATTTAAATATTAGTCTTTATATTTTATTTTTAAAAAATACTGTTTTCTTTACATTTGTTACTATGATATTTTTAAATAAAAAAATTCACTTATAATAAACTTAAATTTAACAAAATAATTTTAATAATTAGACCTGAATTTTAAAATCTGTAAAATAGAGCTAGAAATAAAAATTATAAGGGCTCAATTCAAAAATTTTAAAAAGTACAAGGGCTTATAAAATATATTAACCAAAAACCACTGAACTAAAAAAAAAAAAAAAGAAAACCCTCGAAAACCTACTAATTAATCCCGTGAATTCAGACACCACCATTATTATTTATTACGCTTCTACCAATGCATTCCCTGTCTCTCTCTCACCTGCTTCTGCACCTTTCTTCTTCTGATTTTCCATTTCCATTTTTATTATTATTATCATCATTTCCTGTCTCTGCAACCAATGCTCCTCCTATTCTTAATCTACGGCTCTGACTTATAATCATTTCCGACCGTAGATATAACAGATCCGACGGTTGTACGTCGCTCCATCTTTGTTGGTACCCACTCCCCGTACCCGATACTATTATCCTATGCTGCATTCTCTTCAATAGCATCCCGTCTTTCCTGTAACTCCTCCCCGTCGCCGCCGCTGTCCGTTCTCCTGCGGCGTATGAGTGCCGCCCTGATACTCGTCTCGTCCGGTCTGACTCAGTGGGTTCAAAAAGATTCGAAGATGAAGCAGAGGCAATGGTGGTTGGATCTTGGTCTGATATTAAGAGTATGTCTTCTGGGTCAACTCGGTAACGACAAAGAGGACAAGTTGAATGAGCATCGAGCCAAGTATCAACACACTCGGCATGGAACGCGTGTTTACATTTAGGTAAGAGACGAAGGAGTTCATCGGGTTCGAACCTGGTTAAACAAACGGCACATTCGAGGCCGTTTTTATGACCACTCAGTGAGCTGAACCGGAATAACGGAAGCGATTCCACCACCACTCTGTTGATCCCCGAATTCCTCCCGGCGGTGACCAACGATGAACTGTAACTAAACGGGTTAGTAGTATTATAATTACTATTGTCATTGTTACCCCCACAATGTTTAGAATAGAGTAACAAAAGGAAGATGATAGCAAACAAGGTAGTCAAAATAGCGACGAATGCTACAACAGCGGTACTTGGTTTGAACGGAGAAGAAGAATTGGGTTTTGTTTGAGATGGAGATGGTAATGGATTTGTGCTAAAATTAGTGTTCCCATTGTTGTTGTTGTTAGTGTTATAATAATTGGTGTAATTATCTGCTAATAAAAGGGGAATGAAGAACAAAATGGGAAGAAAAAATGGGAGTGAAGGATAGGAAAGACCCATGTTTTAGTGAAAGAGAAAGAAAAAACAATGAATGTTTGGAATTTGGGGAAGCGAGATTTGATGAGATATTTGGGGGGAGAGAGGGGTTAGTGAAAAAGTATAAAAACAAAACAAAATAGTGTTTATTATTATTATTTTAAATAGAGGCAGTTGTTAGTCATAAAATAAGTAGTTCTATTATTGTTGTCATCAATAAGTTAAAAAAGAGGAGAGGATGTGTGTATTTAAGCGAGTTGTAGTTATTTTGTTAATTATATTATTTTTTAATAGTAGAAATTCATAAAATTTTTAACTGAAATGACGAGTTTACTTTTTAATCTAATGTATAAGAATTAATTTGCTCTTTTTTTAGTAAAATGAATAAAATATAATCCAACTATTAATGCAAAAACTTCCAAAATATTTTGACCAAACGGATTTAACTACTACATTTTGTATCAAGATTAAAATTTTAAAATCCAAAAAGCATAGAAACTATAATTTTAAAATTTTAAACTACATTTTATGTTTTGATGACTTAACTTCAAAAAGTTACAAAATGGTCATTGAATTATTCGAAAATTTTGTTGAAGTCATTAGGTTATTAAAATCGTTGTTGTATAGCCTTCTTGTTCACATCGTTTGCAATGTCTTGATTTTGCTAACAAAAATTCAAGTTTTTTTTTTAGTCTCCAACACTGACCGTCAGACCGATTATTGGATTTGATGCTCTAAGTGTAGTATTTTCGTCAATTTGTACTTGTAATTTTTTTTAACAGATTGGTTAATAAAATTATTCATGAATTACATTAATATTTTATATATTGTCCTCACATAGTTTTTGCACGTAAAGTAAAATGGAAGCAAACGCTACTCATTGGTTGTCTAATGTTTAAAAAATATTAAGCGGTATTACATTGTCGAATTGTAATATAGAAATATAACTTATATTGGTAGACAAACCTAAACATGTTCTTAGTCTAATTGTAAATGAGCAAACTGATTGAAAGACTAATATGTTGTCTATCAAATCCAATTGAGGAGATGTTTTGTCTTGGTCATCAAAGCAGATGACTCCTAGAAGATAAAGACATAAATATGACTGACTAGACTGACAGTACGTCGGATAAGACCCAAGAATGATAAATCCTAACTCCATTTATGGATTTATTCACATGTGACATTCATATGATGGCATATCTAAATCCTGAGTAGATGACAGATTATGTATCTATGACTCGTACACTTTTATGTAAGTAAAAACCTGAGTTCAAATAGATAAGAAACCGAAAGTTAATGTGTTGGGTGTACGACTTCTGCAGTATGTAGCGTTATTCACAATAGTGGAATTCATAATATGAGACGTGAGTAAATGATATCATTTCATTGATATTACATGGTTGATGAAAAGTAAACATGACCACGGGTTATTCGTCTTTGTGATGGATGACTTGATTACTATTTTATAGTAACTGAATTTTCATGAAGTAAATGTAATGGTTACTATGAGATAACATAGGATCATATTAGGAGAACAAATATTATCCTAAATAGATCAATGATATTCTATGAGGGTAACACACTTATGACAAGGTTATTGGACAAGCACTAAGTAGTTACTTTCGTAATGGTATGTCGCTAGGGAGAGCTCAGTCATGATATTATAGTGAAATGACTTCGTGATTAAATGAGCTTATAATTAATATGCGAAAAATCTCAATTATAAATTATTTGAGCGCTAATTACATATGTCCAATCGATCCTTTTACTAGTTCGTTGAAACCAAAAAATAAATTACGTGTTTGAATAAAAATGAATGGAATAATTAGAAATTGAGAAATGGGAAACATTCAAGAATAATTATAGTTTTCTCCGAAATGGAAAAAATGGGATCATTTGGAAATGAATGTAAGTTTCTTAAAATGGAAATGAAAATAGAAACGAAAATGAAAAATGATGCATTTGCAAATGTACATGGATTACTAAAAAATAATCAGAAGAATAAGTTTATGTTTTTAAGCTATTTTAAAGCCCAAAAATGAAAATAAATTGTAAGAGCCCAAATTTGCCCGGGGCCCATTAAAAAACCAATACAAAATATAAAAAGCCCAAAAACAAAACAAAATAAACCTATAAAATACAAATAAAACAAAAGCCATTAAAAGTCCAAAATTACAGTCCAAATACATAACCAATGAAGCCCAATTACAAATCCCTTTAGACCAGCCCAAACCTGAATGGCCCAATCTACCCTAGCCCACTAAGTGCCTCGTCCGCCGCTCCTCACGCGTCTGACCAGCCCCAAGCGTCGACCCTTCGCATGCCTCTAACTCCACTGTCTTGGCCACTGTCCACCATCGCTCGCGCTTCGGTCCACGCCCGCACGCCTCACCCATACCCTGCAAAAGAGGCCGATAAGCAGAGAAACAGAAGCAACAAGAGTAGAGAAATATGGAGCAAACAGTAGAATAAGAAAACAGTTGTAAGTTTTAGGCTATAAAGCCATTCAAAAGACAATGTAAAAGGATCTTATCTTTTTTACGAACACTTGGATAAGCAATCAATAGAAAAAAGGAGAACAATCAAAAAAAGCATTAAGGTTGATCTCGATTTTTACTTTCGTTTACTGTATTGTTTACTTTTCATTTTATTTATTTTAAATCTTTTTTAACAAAGAAAGAAGACAAGGGGACATTACCTGAATCCGATGCATCGTCGAGGAATTCGTTTCGTCGTCGCAGATCGAGTTTCGGGGAAAAGAAGTCGAGGCTTTGGGTTTCGTTTTTCGGGACACCAAGGGTCTGGCTTTCGAAAGGGGGTCTCAAAACAGGGACTAATGGCCCACTTCGCGCACCGTAGGCCACCTGAAACGGTGGTGGTGCGACGGCGACGAAGGAAGCCCCATCGTCGGACATGAAAGAGAGAGAGAGAGAATGAACGTCTTTTTTTTTTTTTTGGAAATGAGTCTGCAAATGAATGAAAAAGAAAATTTGGTTTTAAATAATAAACGAAACGGCGCCGTTTAGGGGGGTAGATCGGCGCGTTGACCCGCTTGGCGACCCGGATCCCGCGCCTCTCTGCTTTAAAAGGGTTATTTTCGCGTTTAGTCCTTCTGCTCTCTGATTCCGTCGCAATTTAATCCTGTTAAACGCAACGTTTTCGCGACTGGCGGTTATTTACTGGTTTAGTCCCTGAACGATTATGCGTGTTTCATTTGAGTCCCTCGATTCTCCTTTGTCTTCGATTTTTACCCCAAATTCCTGTTTTCATTCTAATTTAATCCTTTTTTATATAAATATTTTGTTTTCTTTAATCATTTTGCTATTCGGCCATTATTTAAATATTATTATTATCATTAATATTATTATTATTGTTTTACTATATTCAAACTATTATGTATAGCGTTCTTAGCTAACAAATTTCTATTGTTTTGTTAAATTATTTTCTTCATGCATGTATTGTTATATCATTTTCAACGTGTACTCTCTTTTAAATCTATTTATACGTATAGCTATACCAATATAATTTATTTTCTCTCGAGTCCATATTTTCTTATATGTTTTTGTTTATTTCGAAAATCATTAAATATTATTATATTCCTATATAAATTGCTAGTATTAAGTTGTATTTCATATATTATAGATTAACATGTTATTTTGTACATTATTTGTTTGATTTTCTTTGTATATAATATTGATTTGCAAATTCATTTATATCATTATGTCATGTACTAATTATTTTCATCCTTGATATTATATTGTGGTTAAAACCTCAAACTTGTTCATACAAAGTTTTCATCCAAACGAACTTAAATATATTTTGGGTTATCACTGAAAGTTTTTCAAAATAAGGAAGTATTCGTGCATTTGGAAATTCGAAGAAATTGTGCCCAATCGTGCTGGGTGTGATTTTTTTTTTTTGTTTAACCAAATAAACGAATACCCTTTCAAATTTTGTCCACATTTTTAAATAAGGTAATATTTGTGCGTTTGGAAATTCGAAGAGATCGTGCCCAATCGTGCTGGGTGTGGTTTTTTTGTTTGACCAAATGAACTAATATCCTTCTAAATTTCAATACATGTGCTTGGAGAATTTTAGGGATGATCTTGAATTCAAGGACTCAGATTGTCATATCCAATCGCGCTGGATGTGAGACTCTATTCCTTCGAAATAAGAGGAACCCAATATTTAATCAAGTTGTTTAAAATAATAAAGAAAAACGAAATTTTAAAATGATTTCAAACTGTTCGACATTAGGACATTGATCAATCAATTTGGTACCGATTTTGGGCGTTGCGAGGGTGCTAATCCTTCCTCGCGCGTAACCGACTCCCGAACCTATTTTCTCGAACATTTGTAGACCAAAAGCCCTGTTTTAATAAACCAAAATGTTTTATTAAAACAAAGGTGATCCGACCACACCTAATAAAAGGTCGGTGGCGACTCCCGTTTTTTTCATTTTCAAAACCCAAGTCGATTCCTGTTTTTCAAAAAATGGTTACGATATAAATCATTTGGTCATAGTGAACATGTTGAATGGTGAAATATTAAACATATTTTCTCGAAAATTTTACTAGGGGTAAAATCGTCATAATTTTTTTGAGGGTAAAATTGGGATGAGAAAATTATTTAATATAAAATATTGAAGTTTATTTTGGGAAATAGAAAAATAGAATCGGGTTGGATCAAATTACAGAGTATTGGGTTGAAAAGTTCATGAAGTACTTGCAATTGGACCCGATATGAGAGAGGCCGAAAAACTCCTCATGGACATGAGGGGGTGACAACCCTAGTTGGAATATTAAGGGATGTTGTCCATCCTAATCTTACTCTAAGTAGGAAGTTGGTTTTTCTATTTGAAATAAATCTCTACAATTCAACAAGAGTTCTACCTTTTATTCTTATAAATAGATGATATCGATAGAGCTATAAACACACAACTTTAAGAGATTGTTACTCTGCCGAAAAATAGAGAGAATTTATTCTTAACTATTAAATATATATTTTTCAGAATAACAATTTTACCGGTTTCAATTAAAGAAGAAAGAATTTTTGTTTTCACCCAAAAAAGAAATTAAAACTTTTCTAGTTCTGTGTTTTTTATTCAATTAATTCGAGCTCACATCTAAAGCAGTTTGTGGTACGAGAATAGTAGAGAAGATAGCTTGGTTAAAGGTCGGAAAACATTGAGGACCCGCTTATCTGAAAACATAGGTACGATTTTGGTCTAGGGTTTATTGCTAAAAATATCACAAATCGGATTGATTTTCAAAATTTTAATTTTCTGCTGTGTAAGAAAATTGTTTTCAAACCGGATCTTTTTCAACATCGGCTTGGATCTAAGATAAATTCTTATACTTGTTGATGGGTACTGATCATCATTCAATTGTCGAATCATCACTTAGTGCTCGTCAGCCAAACTTAAAAAAGAAAACCTTAACAACCAAGTGACTTAAGTAAAAACTTTTGAATAATTTCAGTAATTTAAATAAAAACATTCGAATAGTTAAGAAATCATTTTGTAATTTTTTGAAGTTAAGTAATCAAAATGTAAATTTACTAATAGTTTAATTACCTTGAGTTTAGTTTACCTTTTTCATTATCTCATCACTTGTTCAGCTTTCATTCTTTTGCGGGCTTCAATTGCAAAATTGAGAACCGAAAGATAAACCCAACAAATTATTGGGCCTGGTTCACCCGGTACTTGTTTGACCCGACTCGTAACCCATATGGAATGCTAGCTCCACCTTCACTTCATCAAAGGCTTTCTCGGCTTTTCTAGCCAAAAGGTTAAAAAAAATTCGTAATAATAATTATTAATCTCAAACCACCTGCATATTTTTAATTTCTATTCCACTTTTGTGCAAGGAATTACACCCAAAAAAGTGTGTCTGTGTGTGTGTTTTTTTTTTAAAAAATTATTTTCCTTGATTTTCTGACTCAACTTCTCTTCGATCGAGATCCATTGAAGTTTATTTTGATCAAAATTGAGGAAATTGAAGCAAAATTTTATTGGAATTATTAGTGGAGAATAAAATTTGCACAGCGGAGCAAGAATGAATCGTGTTGAGCCAAATTCTCAAGTTTGAGGAACCAATCATGTGGTTTTCCTTTTGGAGATCCAGAGATCGATTCTCCTTAGACGAACTCAGGTTTTATTTTATTGTTTTTTTTTTGTCAATCGTTTGAATTATTCTCTCTCTCTTCTTTTTTTTTTTTTGAAATTTTGGGTTTCTCTGTTCGTCTTCAACAATTTAAGTTCGTATTGTTGATAAATTTGAATTTGAGTTCGGTAATTTCTCGTCAGTGCTGCTGTGAAACTTTAACTGTAGAAATTGATTGTGAAGCTTCGGTTTTTCTCAGTAGTATAAACTTTGTAAGTTCTGTAAATATAAAAAAATTGAATAATTTTTACTTCTCACGGGAACTATTGTGTTTCAAATTGGTTATGCTTTTTATATCAATTTTATAGAAAAAATGCACTCGGTGAAGTTGACTACCAAACAGTGAATTAAATGTGAAATGTTACATGAATATTGAATAGTATGCGCAATGATTCCCCATGTGGAAGTCAAATTTAATGTTTTTTTATTATTTTAATTTCGTTTATATTGGTAAGATTCATATAGCTTTGATGATACTGAAATGTTGCCTTGGAATTCCTTGAACAAGCATGTAATATTTTTCTGGTTGAATCTTAGCTGTTGGACACCTTAAATCAATAGTTGTTAGAGCTTCGTAACTAATGAATATATTCATGTTTCCAAGACGAAAGTTGAAGAGCAGCTTGATTGCTCCGGAAATGTGGGTTGGACTTTTGTATCTTTGAATTTGAAATCGTGCTTTTAGATTAATTGTTGTGTTTCCTGGTGTGCAGATATTTAACGAACCAGTTGCAGAAAGTTCAAATTGTTAATGATGTTAATAAGGTAATGGAATCGTACTTCATACTATTGTTATTACTGCAGTTGTCATTTGCCTTGTATCATCTGCCGTCATATTTTTTTTTCCGTTATTAAGGATTTCGTTATTGAGGCATTGAGATCTATTGCGGAGTTGTTGACATATGGTGATCAACATGATTCTTCCTTTTTCGAGTAAGGTTTCTTCATGCTTACTACCTATATGATTCATGTTTCTGGTTTCAGCACTTTTATGTCGTACATTCTCCCTGCAGGTTTTTCATGGAGAAACAAGTCATGGGAGAGTTCGTACGTATACTGAATATTAGCAAAACTGTGACAGTTTCTCTTCAGTTACTTCAAACAATAAGCATTTTGATTCAAAACCTAAGAAGAGAACATGCCATATGTAAGTTGGTTGTTGAAGAAAAAAAACCAAAATTTGCAGTTCCTTGGTCTTTTTAGTTGGTTCTAACACTGTTGGACGATTTTATTGATCTTCCTTGTGAAATTTTTGCAGACTATATGTTCAGTAATGAACATGTTAACTACCTAATAACTTATTCATTTGACTTCCGCAATGAAGAGCTACTTTCTTACTATATATCATTCTTAAGGTTTGTTTTCTTTTCTTTTAGCAGTCCTTATCACTATAGGTGACTCCTATATGTATTTTTTGTTAATTTCTTAACCAATTTAAGTCTTGAAAGCATTTTTTTAACATTGGTATTTCAACTGTCATTCTGGGCTTTTCTAGAGCAATAAGTGGAAAGTTAAACAAGAACACAATTTCTCTGCTTGTAAAGACTCAAGATGTAAGTGTTCCTCTGTTTTATGTATGGAATTTGTTTCCCTGTAAAAATTATTTCTTTATTACTCAATTTTTAGCCCTCGTTAAAAACTGCCGCCTCTCTCTTTTTTCTCTACTTCCAGTTGTTGAATGACTTCTTCTATTTGTCATTTTTTTTCTAGGAAGAAGTTGTTTCCTTCCCGTTGTATGTTGAGGCAATACGGTTTGCTTTTCATGAAGAAAGCATGGTTCGCACAGCAGTGCGTGCTATAACACTGAATGTTTATCATGGTTGGTTTCCATTTTTCTATTTTTGTTCATTGCCCTTTCATTTCCTTTTTATACCATTCTAAATACATTTCTGTTGGTACAAATAAATTTATATTTTGATGCATCTTTTTTGGTTCAGTCGGAGATGAATTTGTCAATAAGTTCATTGCCAGTGCCCCTCATTCTGATTATTTTTCAAACTTGGTCTCATTTTTCCGGGATCAGTGCATCAATTTAAGCAAGTTGTTTTCTGAACGTCCAAAGTAAGTGTCTGAGTAATAATCTTATTGTGAAACAACAGAATCCTTTTTATCTCCTAACATAATAGGTTTTATGGCTAAGACAGAAACCCATGCTCGGAGTCTGTTTCTGCGATACTTGCTAAAGTGGATGAAATTGAGGACAATCTCTACTATTTTAGTGATGTTATCTCTGCTGGGATTCCTGTTGTTGGGAGTTTAATAACAGACAACATTTTGCAGCTTTTGATACTTCCATTGCTGTTTCCGGCTCTTCAAATAGATGCTGACAGTGTATGATCTTCATTCTGGATTCTGTAATGAAAAAAGAGGAAAAGGGAAAGAAAAAAAGGACCAAAAACTGGTTGTTGGGCTGGTTATGATTTGAAAGTTGACCCTTGACTTATACTTACGCTGCCTGTTTAATTTTTGTTCCCCTCTTAATGTAGAACTTGAAGATTGGTGCAGTCACTTCTTTGTACCTACTCTGTTGCATCTTGCGCATCGTTAAAATCAAGGATCTGGCAAACACCATTGCTGCAGCTCTTTTATATCCACTAGAGACTTTTGCTGCAAATTCCGAAGTTAAAATCAATGGCTATGTTTCTGGAAATAATTGCGCAAATGAAAGTGAAGAACCATTAGTTGATAGTGTTACCCCGGTGAATGCTGGACAATTATGTGTTGATATACCAAACAAGGCTACGTCTTCACAGGTTCATCCTGGAGGCATTATTGCAGAGAGGGATTTTTCCTGTTCACATTTGTCTTTGAGGTAAAATATGTGTTTATTAATTACAGCCAATTGCTCATGCATATGGGCTTTACATTTCCTGCTCTGTTTTTTATTATTTTAAACTTTCATTAATAATATATACACAGTAGATAATTCCAATCCTAAGGTCAAAATTTTTATTAGCTCTTCTTGTAGTTCTTTTACGTAAATCTTTTATCATTTCTGGAGATATATATGTGTATATATATTGATAAAGTATAGAATATGTTTGCCTTTTGAACTTGGTCTTTAATTTTACATCCTGATATAATGATCAGGTAATATAACTTTGGTTAGTGGTTTTTGTACTAGCATCATGACTTTGAGTTTGTTATACTTCTGCCTTTACAGGGTTGGAACAATGGTTCTTTTATCTTGAAATTTTAGTCTAAGTTATTTTCTGTCATACTTCAGTTTAATTGTACGTAATTATTATGATATAAACTTTTATGCTTTTTGGTTTTTGTTCTATTTCATAGTTCACTCTGCCTTGAACACTAATTTCCATTTATGGGTGAAGATTTTTATCAAATAAAAGGAAGTAGCATAAATTTTAAAGAATAAGAATCTTAAATTGAAGTAACTATGCAGCTTAGGTTGGTACACTTCTCCAATAGTTGATGAGCCTCTTAAGTGTTGTTCTAAAACTTTCACCATGAAAGATGAAGGAGAGAAGCCGTTGTTTCTAGGTTTAAATAAGTTGCTAAGGTTCTAAGCATATTTCGGCCTGATAGCTCAGATACTTTTAGGTATTACACTTAAATCATAAACCCTACAAAAACAAAAATGATCATATGGGAATTTATAACTATTTAAAGTACATATTTGAATTAATGTTCAAAGGTGAAGCACTATATAGTTTCTTAAGTTTTAACACATTAGAAGATCTGTAACCCTATACCTGTCAGACCTAGAATAACAGAAAATGGGGGGAAAACATAATGATTTCCTTTTTTGTGTTGTGCTGTAAATTTTTTAAGATTTGTTAGATGTTAAGATAGATAAGTGGTTGCAGCTTAAAAACGTGATAGCATAGCCAAATCAGCTGTACAATTAAGTTTTGTATTCAGTTAAATATGAAAATATATGTTCCTTTGGTGAATGGCAGCGATTACTCTTGATGTAGATGACTGATGGCAACTATCAGTGGGTTGTTCTTCATGCATAACTGTTTGTGTTGAACATGGTCTAATTGTGAACTTGCATACATACTGTGTCTTAGGGAGACTTTGCTTTCCTATGTCACTGATGGAGATGATGCACGAGCCCTGGGTTCTTTGAGTGTGTTGGCTACATTGTTGCAAACCAAGGGTAATAATGATGAAGTTTGTGTCACTAATCTGTTTTCTATTGCTATTTTCTTAATGAATATTTACATTGTAGAATTGGATGAATCAATGCTAGATGGTATTGGTATTCTTCCTCAGCGCAAACAGCACAAAAAACTCTTGCTGGTAAGTTTTAATGTCAGTCATTGTCTTCAGTGGGAATAGTGGATTCTTAGCATCTGATTTCTAAAATATTTGCTTAGTTTCCTTGGGTTTTTTCTTGAAAACTCATCAGTGACTTATAGTTCAATACTCCTCAAGGATGGTCAGATGGTCCATAATCATAAGCTCTATTTCAGTGCTCCCTAGTGAGTCTAGTAATGTCTCATATGCATGGACAGCTTAACCAGGTGCAAGTATTTTTGAAAAAAAAAATTTCGTGAAGATTAATTTAATACCTATGAATGGATGCTTAAGAGTAAAAAAAAAAAAAAACTTGGAGACATATTTGTTTGTCATTCTGTACCTTATTTCTTTTTTAGGAAATTCTTCTACCTTTATCTAAGTGATTGAATAATAGAACCTTTTGTCTTAAATTTGGGCAGCAAGCTTTGGTAGGTGAGGGCTCAGGTGAAGAGCAACTTTTTTCTTTTGAAAGTGGCTCCGCAAGAGATAGTATTAGTTCTGAGCTTGATGGATATTTAAAAAAGTTGAAGGTATTGTTCTCTCTCTTTATCTTCCTATATTCCCCCTAAAAGAAAGTGAAAAGGAGTGCTGAAAAAAAGTAGATAAAGTGAACTATCTTCTTTCTCAGTGTTCTGTTAATTCATTTATCACTTCATGCCAAAAACAAATTATAATGGTATTTGAAAATTTCTAAAATTTTTCTATTCTTGCAGATTTTTAAATCATTTTTAAACTTTTTTTTTCTTTTTCTCCACATGTAATGAATGTGTGATGAGCGTGACATGGATTTTGTTGTAACATGTTAGCAATTTGTTAGCGAAAAATGACATGTCACACTTCTATTAGGTGTTAGAGTAACGAGTTTGTCAGTCTCAAACTATAGATATGAAATTGAGAAAATTTTTCTGAGTATCACACAACAGGATGGGGTATAGTTAGGGGCTACATCGAATATTCACCCCCCCTTGGTTCGCACAAATTTTTTCTTTTTAGTTGGAAAATGTGGTTATTTGTTTTAACTTCAACTGAATGGTCATGTGGCTATGGTTCTTTAGCTTTACATCTAGCTTCTTAACATTTGATTTTTCAAAGATTGCTTCAAATATTTCTTGACTCATGAGATATAGGTTCTATTTACTGTTTTTAGAGTGTTTTGTGTTTGAAAGCATTGGCAAAGCCATCCAAACTTCCTAAACTCTCTAAATTAAAGTGCAAAATCCTTAAATTGAGCCTATGCCCAATCATTGTGGTAGTTGTGGTATAAGGAATAAAATAATTGCCATTCTCAGCAAAATTGAAATAATAGCATCTTTGACTCAGATTAATTTACCTAGTGTGGAGATGGGTTTTTCATAATGTTAATATTCCATTGAATTAATGCAATGATGAAATATGAGGAAAATAGCTTGATAACAAATTGATGATAAAGATAATGGCCGCTTGATGATGTAATTAATTGTAACATCTTGACTGGCTTTAATGAAAGTTTGATTAATGTGTAATCGTGATGTTGCATTTTCAGTAGAATGAGAAAGTGAGCGAGCGTTTGTGGGTGACTTAAGTTAATTACAAAAATGCTATACTTAGGCAATTAAAGAGGCGAACTCTTAGAAATTAATTACAAAAATGCTATACTTAGGCAATTAAAGAGGTGAACTCTTAGAAATTAGTGACTTTATTCAAGTGAGTGCTTCCCCCCCCCCCTTTTACCCTTTCGGTCTAGAAGGGTCCTAGGGTCTGGAGTGCATCTTGCACCTTTTAATAACACTTAACAGACCAAACCTAGGGCTAGATTGTTGGATGAATCAAGGTCTAACATTACCGTGGATCGTTGTAATAGATTCAGTGCTTGCTGAATACTGATGTTGACAAAAAGGTAAAAATGTATGAGAAAGAAAATGAAAGCAAAGACAGTCATGAAGTATGTATTTTTTATCTCATGGAGCATTTAGTGCTCTATTTTATGAAATTCTTGTCCATTCACACACCTTTTTTTATTTAATTTTTTAATTTTTGAATAATCTCATTATAGGTTCTGATCATATTTGCTCTTTTTGACACAATGCCTATAACTATCCGTAACCCCTCCCCAACCAATAAATAGGAGAATAATGCACTTCAATGCACTCGAATCCCTGTCCTCCTGCATTGGCAACAATGCCCATGCCAATTGAACTAAGAGTCAGTCGGCTTCACACCTTTTTCTTGAATGTCTATCCTTAAGTTTTGGTTTTGATTATTTTACGACTTAAAAATCAGAATAGGGATGAAAAAAGGGATGAATGTCTATCCTTGTAGTTATCTTTTATTTGCCAAGTTGTCTCCAATTTCAAATCTTTTCATCCCTTTTTTCTTGGTAGATTTACTTTATTTTCTAATCTTTAATATCTGTAACTAATTGACATCTGTACTTGCATTAAATTTTGATGTTTCTCATTGAACTGATAGCTGTAATCACAATTTTCATAATGATTGATAACTATAATACTCTACCTGTCATCACGTAAGTTCTGGCATTTGAGTTTAGGTAAAAAGTTAACTAGTTTGAAATTTTTTTGGCTTTAAGCTTTAAGAGATGGACTTGGTTCATTCATTGCTGCTTCTTGCTTTATATTTTAGGGGGAAAGAACTTATGTTTCTAACCAATGGTATGAATTTTGTGTAATTTCCTCTTCCTTCATTGGTTAATAGGAACAATATGGAGTGTCTATTGGGGGAGCAGCAGCAAGCCCTCGTATACATAGAAACCAGGTATTTTCATTCCACTGAATTAGGGGCTATGAGTTGTTCACCCTGCATTTCTTTATACTTTTTATCCCATATTTTGGTCAATTTTATCATTACTTGAAGAAAAAGGAATATTCTGCTGGTTTTTATTATGTGAAAAAATAAAATTATAATTAATTTCCAAATGTCAATTAAGGATAATATCAATGATTAAATAGAAGTGGAAATGATCTGTTTTTTTTTTTAATAAATGCTAAAAACGCTACTAAGTGTTTTCAGAAATATATATTTTATATTTGTAAAGAAATTTATAGATTGACATATGTTAACATTAAAATGCGTAAACTATTTGTCGAAAATATATAAAAAAGATTTGTTTTCCCCTTTTTGATGTCACTTTTTTTTTTTGTTGTTTAATTTCATTCAACCCATCAATTTGTTGATATATATATATTAAAGAAATGGTTAACATCAACGGTCAAATGAGATTGCATCAAAACTTAGGATAGAGTGGTAACATTGTACCAAGAAAATGTCAAATGATAAATGGATCCCTTAATTTAGTGGTCACAAATTTAAGCATGATCCTGTCTACCAATGAGAGTTACCTAATTAATGTATCCTTTATAGCATTGTCTCAACTACACTCTACATAATTTTCTAAAAAGCTTTCTTTTTGTATGTTGATTCCAAAGAATCCAATTTGAGATTCAAAACATCTGGACTTTTAAGCAACCAATGTATTCATTAAAGTGTTGTTTCAACAACACTTCATTAATCCATCATTGTAATTGCCTAAACTTACACTGGTGGTTAATAGTTTACAAATATATAGTAAAGTTAACTAAGAAATGTACCAATTGTAGCATTAACTCATCCACACTTGTAGTAATAATGAAAATTCCTTGAAGTTTTTTTTTTAATTTCAATCAATCACAATATTCTCAACATCTAATTGATAATGTACAAATGAAGATTGCATTAATCCATCATGATAATTGCATAAACATATATGGCTACTAACTAACAACAAAAGAATTATGATTCAATTGGATGAAAAGTAATGTGAGCAAAATTACATATTATGCATAGGGTATTCAAATAAGCAAAGATATAATTATATGTAGAAACATTTTCATAATTCAAGCCTATCCCCACCTTGACCATCCATATTTTTACTTTAATAATAATTTTTTGGGAAAAGTAGTAATAAATGGAATAAAAGTCTAAATAGGAATTTATCTTCAGTGATATGAAAATCATATTTGAAGTTTAATTTTTATTGTAGGTCCTTGATGCATTGGTCAAACTTCTTTGTCGATCAGATATATCTACAGAAATTTTATGGGATGGTGGTTGGCTTTTGCGACAATTGCTTCCTTATAGTGAGGCTGAGTTCAAAAGCCATCATCTTAAATTGTTGAAGGTGAGTAATATCTCTGAGTATACAAGATATAGTAGGAATCATATTGCAACCTCAAATTTAAGGAATGTTATTCTGATGGTTTTGTTTATATCAAACTTTTATGATATGACATTACTAGTGTATGATAAATTGGAACTTGGGAAAATTGTGTTTTGTTTCATTTATAAACTGCATATGTTTACATATATGTATATATACATGTATATACAAATCATATAGACCTACATTTAAGAAAAAATGGCAACTGTTTAGCATCCTCCTCAACCATCTTCAATGTACTCACTTGACTTATTTACTACATTGTAAGATTTCTTTTCAGTATGTGCTATTAATGAACATTCTTATCATGTGCAGGACTCTTATAGGAACTGCAGAAGTGCTCTTGTACAGGAGACTAAAGGGATTTGGGTCGATCTACTTATAACGGTGCTTTGTGATCAGTGGAAAAAATGCAAAAGAGGTAGTCTTCTAAGAAGTTAATGCTGTAAATAGTGATTTTGGTGGTTAAGTTTTTGACTAAAGTACTTTATTGTAGCTATTGAGGCTTCATCCCCTCGAAAGGAGCCCAAGTGCATTCTTTTGCCATTTCAGAAATTGAATTCTGAAGGTAGGATTAACTGTTCTCCAAAAATTGGATGATTTTGAATAATTTTTCTGAACTTTGTTTCTTTTATTTTTCCTTGAATGTGGAATATTCTTTGTTGTATGTACAGATATTCCTGCTGAGTCATCCTTCACTGCTGGTGAGAGGATGAGTGAATTGGTAAAGGTTTGTATATTCGCTTTCTCTATAGATAAAACTGTAAATACTACGGCATATATGATCTTTAGTATTACTACTATAGAAATGTCATTTTCTTTTGCTTTCCCGAGCTGATATAAGAATGCATGCATATGAATAATAAACAAGGGAAGACAACGGGACCTTTGCATTAATATTTTAATCACAATACTAGTAGTTTAGCCTTTTTATTCCTTCAGCATTGCTTTATAGCATTAGGTTGCAAATATTTCTAACTTTTCTATATTAGGTATTTGTGCTGCTTCATCAACTTCAAATTTTCTCCCTCGGTAGGGCTTTGCCTGAACAGCCTCCTATCCAGCCACAAATTGATATCCCAGAAATATCCCGTGCCAGGGCAGCTGGTCTGGATGTTTCAGGTCCAAAGCCAGGCACTGAAGTAAAATTTGGTCTGTTCTGTCTCTTGTACTGCTGGCTCTATCAGTAATTATGTGTGTTTGTGATGCACTGTGTTTATTCTTTACAGAAAATTGGTCACTTGTTAGCAATTGAGATTTCTCATACCCTAATTCTGGTCACTGCCATTGCAGTTCATGCGCTGCCTTGTCGAATTGCATTTGAAAGGGGCAAAGAACGTCATTTTCACTTTCTAGCAGTTTCTGTGGGCACATTAGGATGGGTTCTTCTTGCTGAAGAGTTACCATTGAAGCAGAATTATGGAATAGTTCGTGTTGCTGCACCATTGGCTGGTACAAATGTAAGCTCAGCTATATATTCTGTTGCTTATTTCATACTAAATGCCGCAGAATTTGTATGCACTTGATTAAATGTTTATGCATGTGCTAGTGAGAGTGGGAACTGGGAAGGACTTGAGGTTGTTCTTGGTATATTTTATAGTCCATGTCTAGAGCTGGCAAAACCTATAGCACAAAATACCCGCCCAACCAAAACAAATCAAACTTGACCCAGACCTGAATCAACCTGTACCATAAATTCAAGCGCCGACCTAAATTTGAAACTAGCTTGAAACTTAGTTTGAGTCTTAATACATAAAAAATGAACTCGACCCGAATTTAGCTAAGAAAGGCATCATCCAAACATGAGTGCTGTGAAACCCAAAGGCCAAAGTAATCCTACTTTTGGTTGTTTAGGATTTGAATATTGAGGTAGAATACCATGTCATTCATACTTTTTGCCTTCAAAATCTTCCAGCCCAGAATAGATGATAAGCATGCAAGATGGCTACACTTACGTATTCGTCCATCAACATTACCCTTCTTGGATGCTCCTAAATCTGGCACACCCGGTGAAACAAGGATAAAATCTCTAGTCGACGGAAGATGGACCTTAGCTTTCAGAGACGACGAATCTTGCAAAACCGCTTTATCTATGATCCTGGAGGAGATCAATCTACAAAACATGGAAGTGGAGAGAAGACTAAAACCAGTTCTTGACCTTGAACTGTAAGATTCTCCAACTCTTTAATTTTCCAAATACCTTTTGAGTACATTTTGCTCAAATGTTGAAAGTACCCATTGTTACCATCCTGCTTTGAGGTTCATGTTTTTTTTAGGTGAGAGTTTATTTCCTTTTACAATTACATCCTTTTGTATATGGTGTAGATTAGGTCCCCCAGTCCCTAGATTTAGTGCCATTCTTGGTTTAACTAGCTATAGCTAAGCTATATCCTATATCCCTTATTCGATATATATATATATATATTAGTTTTGCCATCTTTTTATTTGGCATCCTCTTTTTAAATATTTTTTTATGGTTCATTCTTAAGCTTAGGCATTTTCCTACCCTACTCCCTACCTCCTAATTTTGTAAGTTATGTAACATCCATGTACATTTTGCTACTTCATAGATGTAAAAGCCATTGTGCATTTCTTTTGATTGTTTTAAGTTTCAGTCATTTCGGATTTGAATTTTATCTGATGTGGATATTCAATATTTGATCATGTTATGTGTAATCACTTATACATAATTTTATACTTTAAATAAAAATAAATTATCTAAACTATACTACTATATATAAAAAGGAAGGCGTAAGGTTAGAGTAAATTTTTTGTTCTATTTAAATGTTTTTTTTACATTAATAATAATGGTTAAATTTCAATTTTTGTTATGCTATTTTTTAGATTATATAAAAATGGTTAAATTTTAAATTGGGTACTATACTCAAATTTGTTATTTCATTTCTATATTTTAATTTTTGACATAAATTTTTACTTCAATGTTTATAATGCCACTGGTTAAGAGTAAATATTTTTTTCTATTTAAAATGCTGATGTGAATCTGAAGAATTGTTAATGTAGTTAATTTTTTTTTTTGTTAAATTCAGATTTATCACAATGTCATTTTATCACACGATTGTTCAGTGATTGCTTTTTTAAATTTTAGAATGTTAGACCAATAAATTTAACATAAAAATTTTAACTAGACTTAAATTTTTAAAAAATAGAAGGATTAAAATTTTTAATAATAAAAAATATGAAGACTAAATTTAAATATATAAAAAAAATATAGAAACTTAGAAAATATCATAACCTTCAAAATAGTAAAAAATAATTAACCAAGCATGAGTCATGCTCGGAGTTACGATGATGATTATTCTTAGGTTAATATATAGGGAAGTTGTTAAATTTTATTAGCATACAAATTAGTTTTTATGCAAAACAACGTTAATTAAGAATTGAAATTTGATAAATTATTTTGTATTAGAAATGGGTTTTAATACTTAGTAGCGTCCATGGATGACTTGAATCTCTTTAGTTTGTCTATGTTGTTCCGGTTTCTCATTTTTAAAAACCTGTTTTTATTTAGTATTTAATTTTTTTTTATATTTTAAGAAAAATTTAAAGATAAACAAGTCAATTTTCATACTATAGAAATTACTCGATACTTACAAATATAATAGAGGATAATTATAAAATTGAGAAATGAGTTTGGTTAAAACGAGTTGCAATGGGGATCACACTATAACCCAGCATCAATCACTTTAATGCACAAGCAAATTTATAATTTTAAATCAATACATTCTTATAACTATAATCAATTGATAATCAAAATATAATAAATTTGAATAGGATTCACAATTTAAAAAAAAAATAAAAAGCAATGCATAATTTATATAATGTGGGATTTGAGGTAGACCTGATCAAGTGGTTTAGCCCCAAAACTTGCCTGAAAAGTAAGAGGGTTTGGACAAAAATATAAATCTGAAAAATAGGCTTGGGTAAAAAAAGAGGCTTATTTTTTAAATGGACCGAGCCTTGGATAAGCTTTTTTGGTCCGAGCTCGGCCTGACTCGAATTTGCAAAAAAAAAATTGTTACTTTTTGCTAGTGTTTTGTCGTTGTTTTGGTGTCGTTTCACTACTATATTGTTACAATTTTGTTGGTATTGTCTGGATATTGTATAACTGTTATTTTATTGTTAATTTTGTTACTATTTTAGAGTTATTTGTTTGCTAAGTTGCACATATCTTAATTTTATTCAAGTATAAAATAAATTTTTTAATTTATTTTCAAATTGTTGGTAAACATTTATTTTAATTTTTTTTTGTATATTTGATATATTATATTTTTTAAATTTATTTTTATATAAAAAATTAATATAGTTGAGTTCAAATTTTAACATTTTTATCCTGATTGAGTTTAAACAAAATTTTAAATCCATTTTTAGATCAAATCATTTCCGAGCTAAAAAATGGACCTAAAATTTATTGAGGCCTGACCATGATGACCTCTAATTTGAGGACCTCAATATTTTTTTTGTTGAATTTTTTTAATATAATATGTTATCTAAAATTTTCTAATATATAAATTTGGGTTTGTAGCTAAATGGAACAGTGCCTATCCTAATGGTTTTTTTCGTGATCTTTAAGAAAATAAATATAGAGCCAAAATATCGAATTTCATTTGACTTCTGAAATTATTTTTTATTTTTAAAATAAATATTACTTTTTTTGAAAAACATGTTGGATACAGATTTTCTTATAATAAAAACATGATAATTAAAATATAAAAAAAAAATCCTACATATGGATTTGAACAAAGATAATTTTTTTATATAAGTATGAACTAGAGCGAATACATTAATTAAATTTGAAAATTAAAAAAAAATTATTGTTTTCAACAAGCATTATTAGTAAAAATAATAAAAATAAAATAAAATTTATTATTATTTCTAATTTTAAATATTTTTATTTTCTAAAAACATTATTTTTAAAATTTTCAACAAAAAATACTTTTTAATATGTTTTTTTCTTTCCAATAAAACTGAAACAAAAATATTTATTTTTTAAAACCAAACAAAGCCCCACCTTTTCACTATTTTGGTGGAAGTTCAATTATGCAAGAGAAAACCTTTTTCTTGTTCAACTATAACTATGAAACTTAAAAATATTAGATAATGAGAATCCCGTGTATTGATTTAATAGTTAAGGTGTTCACCATTTTAAGTGCAGTTTGAGTTTAGATCGCGCTAATTTTCTGTAACAACCAATTTCTACCCGGGCTAACAAAGCCCAAAAATAACCCAGAAAAATGACCAAATTGTAGCCCAATTAATATTTTAAAATAGGCCCGATCTATAGACGGCCCAAAAGGCCCAGAAAGGTTAAAGTTTTGGGAAGGCTAGGGTTTCAGGAAAACCCTAGCGCCGCAACTCCCCACCTGTCGGGCCCTACCAGCGCCGCTCGCCTTCCTCGCCCGCTCCTCCACTTCCCATTGTCCCCACGACCTGCAAAAAGGACAAAGAACAGCAAAGCCACAAGCAGAATATATTGTATTTTATTTACTGTTATTCGGCTATAAAAGCCATTGAAAAACCATGTAAAAGGGGGAGGGGGAACAGATACGGAAGATAAAAAAAAAAGAAATCGGAAGTTTTGAGAGGTTTTATTTTGTTCCATTTCCTTGTATTTTTGTTTTCAACAGATTACATCAAAAAGCAAAAGTAAAGGACTCATACTTTCTTTTCCATTCTAGCACTATTTGAAATACTTCATTTACAATAATATTCTATTTTTTTTAAAATTATATATATTATAATATCAATATAAAAAAAAAGAGAAGAGAAAAACGAGACTTTACCTTTTCCGGCCACCGCACGACGGAATCCGCAGCGGAGTCACGCCGGGTTCACCATTGGCGCTTGGACCTGCAGAGGAAAAGAAAAAGCAAAAAATCAGATTTTTTTTTTAGAAGGAAACAAATGAATGTTTTTCAGAAATTTTGGGCTTAAATAGCCCCAACAAAACGGCGCCGTTTAAGGGGAATAGGATCCGCACGTGACCCGATTAGCAACCCGGAGGATCCGCGCGTTTGGCTTAAAGGGATTATTTCTTCGTTAGTCCTTTTCTATTTTGCGATTATTCGATTGAGTCCTTTGGCTGTTTCTTTTGGTTATTGCTATTTTACCCTGAATTTTAAGCACCAATCCAGTTCAGTCCGCATTTAAGTGTGGCGTTTTGGGAACCCTGGAATATTTTCGTTTTTAATCCTTCTTGCTTCGCGCGCATTTCGTTTGAGTCCTCTGATCCTCTGTTATTTTTTATTTTTACCCCAGATTCTTGCTGCCATTTTAATGTAGTCCTTTTTATATACCTAGTAATTTAGCTATTTTGCCATTATTTGAAATATTATTATTATATTACTATACTGTTATTATTATTATTATTACTATACTATCATCTTATTATCATTACTATATTTATATTAATATATATATATATTTTGCGTCGGTATTAGTGTTATTTTATTATTACTATTATTATTATAGTTATTATTAATTATTATTATTATTATTATTATTATTATTATTATTATTATTATCATCATCATGTTTGTTATACTACTATTATTATTACTACATTATTATATTGTACATATTATTATTATTAATTTACTGTGGTATCATTATTATTATTATTATTATTATTATTATTATTATTATTATTATTATTATTATATGTATATTATCATATTGTATATACTTTGCATTAGTATTATTATCTCATTATCATTATTATATTCATATTGGCACGTTGTACATATTTTGTGTCCGCATCATCATTATCTTATTATTATTATTATTATTATTATTATTATTATATTTATGCTATCATATTGTATATACTTTTTATTATCTCGATCTTTACTAATACCTTCTACCCCTTTTTTTACTATTATTTCAAAGCCGTCTTTTACCTTTTTACATTTTTATATTATTGTATCTTTTATTACTAGTATTGTTGATTTCGTATTTTCGTCATTTTTCATGTGGATCAACTTTTTTTAATCGCAACTCGATATTTTTAATTCATACAAAAAGAGGTAATATTTGTGTGTTTAGAAGACCGGAAAATTACATCCTAACGTGTTGGGTGTCGATCTTTTCGTTCGACTAAATACTCAAATATCCTTTTCTTTTACATGCTTTGAAGATCAAAGATGATCTCGGTGTCGAAATATAAGAGTGTTATATCCTAACGTGTTGGGTATGATACTTTTATTCCTTTGAAGCGAGTTAACCTTGAGATTCAATCCTAACTCAATTAACCGTTTTATCTTCTTTGAAGTTTTACCCTAAATATTTTTAAGTCTTCAACATTAGGACAACATCAATCAATTTGGTACCAACTCTGGGCGTTACAAGGGTGCTAACCCTTCATTGTACGTAACCGACTCCCGAACTCGTTTTCTCAGATTTCGTAGATCAAAATTGTTGTTTTAATAAACCAAAATGTTTTATTAAAACAAAGGTGATTCGATCACACCTAATAAAGATTGGTGGCGACTCCCGTTTTCTTTATTTTTAAAGCCAAAGTCGATTCCCGTTTTTTTCAAAAATGGTTACGACAGCTTGGCGACTCCACTGGGGAATTTGAGAGAGTCAGGCCATAAATTGATCGATTTTTGTCCTTGTGATTGAAAACTTGAAAATTTTTTTTTACAAAACAAAAAAAAATCATGTTTCTTCTTGATGCATCTGCTTATGCTGTGCTTGCAATACTGTTGAGTCTCATAATACTTGCATTTACATTGCATGACCGTTGTGGTCACACCCTTAAGCGGAGTAAGAAACTAAGCCTTCGTGAGGTTTTCACCTCCGCATGGGCTAGTGGATTGCTTCTGGGATACATCCGTACCTATGTGCTTCGTGAGGTTTTCACCTCTGCATGGCCATAGGGAAATGTGTTCCCCTGAACTGAACTTGATCCATATGAGCCTATAATGGGTGAGGATTGAGGAATCTGCTGGTTCAGGTATACCTCTCTTTAGAACTGAACCACATATAGAGAGACCTAGGAACCCACCCTGGACAGAACCACGCTAAACCCCTAGTAGTCACCCGAATAGGTGTTTTATGTTTGTTTATTTCTCTTGTACTAACGTTTTTGTGTTTGCTTATCTTCTCTTGCATTGACATGTTTTCTCTTGTTGTGATTGCATTGTATGCATTCTCACATTTAAGAGGTGTCGATTCGGGTTCGATTGCTGAATTAGAAAGTTTGCCATAGAAAACAACTTTCTTGATAAAGTGGAAGATAATGCGGCTATCCGAATTTGGTCAGAGACGGCACAACTAGAAAAGGGAGACAGTCTAGCTGCGGGGCATGTGTCAGAATTATGGGACTACACTCGTGACATAAAACAATCTTCACGAGTTAAAAGCTACATGGGATCAAGGACTACTCTCGAATATAGCGGATGGATCAGTAGGAGGATCAACGACAACATGCCGGGGCCAAGTCTAGAAAATGAGCAATCCGTAGAGGAATATTTGCAGGTAATCCCATCAGAAGTGGAGATGATAAAGCAAGATTTTTGAAAAGAAGAATCGTGAGCTGGAAAAGAACAACTTCATCACTCTCAGAGTCAAGTCAGGGATCGGGACTACCTTATGGGCGAAGCTGTGACTCAAATCCGGAAGGTGGCCGAATATTTGCAAACATTGGCAGTTCAGGCTGACATGCTAAATGTGAAGTACGAGCTGATATCGGACAAGGGCCAAGAATTAGCTTCGTTGCTCGAGAAAGTCAAGACTCTGGGCATTAGGGCAAAGTTGCATTTATAATCCATTTTATGTAAAGAGCTTTGTTTTCTGAAAAGTTTTCTAAACGAAGTTGAATCTAAATCGATGCCTCTTTGCATCCATGCATTTGCATTACATTGCATCATCTTAGAAAGGAGGTGTTGATTCGTATTCAATTGCTAAATAGAAGAGTTTGTCATAAGAAAATGTGTTACTTGATAAAGTGGATTATAATACGGTTGAGACAAGACCTTGCCTGAAGATTCAAGCTGATAGGGATTTTCCGGGAGTCATCAGAAGATTATGAGCATCACGGAGGATAAGTGATTGATGAGGTACGACCTAGACTAAGCAACAAAGAGCTAGAAGAGATGTCTATTGAGAAAGTTCACGGAACATGACATCCGGGTATAAAGAAAAGGATTTGCCTGAAGATTCGAGCCGACAGGGATTTTTCAGGAGTCATCAGAAGATTATGAGCATCACGGAGGATAAGTGATTGATGAGGTACGTCCTAGATCGGGCAACAGAAGGCTAAGAAGAGATGTCTATTGAGAAAGTTCCCGGGACACGACATCTAGATACGAAGAAGAGGATTTGTCTGAAGATTCAAGCCGACAATGATTGTTCGAGAGTCATCAGAAAATTATGAGCATCGCCGAGGGTAAGTGAGTGATGAGGTCAAGCAACAAAGAGCCAAAAGAAGCGTCTATTGAGAAAGTTCACGGGACACGACCATGATATCCTGATACGAAGAAGAGGATTGGTGTTTTCACCTAGACTATGAGGAAGAGGCCGTATATGTGGTCTATTTTATGTAAAAAAACGTGTTTTCTAGACAAGTTCTTCTAATAGGAATTGAATTCATAATCAGCGCCTATCTTTCTTTTTGCATTCATTCCATGCATTTGCATTGCATTTCATGCATTGGCATTGCATCATATCATGTGCATTAAGATCTGTAGAAAGACTCTAATGAGGTGAAGCTATTTCAGTTAACCTAGAAAACATGGAACAAAGGTTGGAGAGATTAGAGCAAAGACAAATACTGATGCAAGAGCAGTTGACCAAAATTCAACGGGACATGCAAGATCAAATGAATATGATGCGTCGGTTAACCCAATTACTAGTCGAAAGACATGAAAAAAGGAGTGGCCCAATGGTCAACAGCACGGATAATGACGAAGAAATTGTTTATTCCCCGATGAATATCCTGACTCAACCAGACGTACAGTCACAAAGGGAACCCGTCATTGATAAACCCCAAGGTCACACTAATACTTCGACCCTGTTGGGCTCAAACTTAAACTCTGAAGATGGTCGAGCCAAATCGATTGTTCAAACAGTGGCAAAAGAAGGGAGAGAGAAGACTTTGAAAGCTCCGAAGAATGAAGAAGCGGACAGTAAGAGTAAGGGCCATTCGAAGCCTATTACAGTAAGTCAGCTAGGGATAGTAACTACTGGTCATCAAGGCCCTCTTAGGCGGGATTCCAACCCAAAGCCCAATCCTGAAAAACCTCTATTCATCCCTATTCATGTGTCGTATAGAGAGCTGTACCTGAAATTATTGGAAAAACAATTAATATCCCCACATTATGTGGCACCCCTGAAACCTCCATACCGAAAATGGTACGATCCTAATGCTAATTGCATGTACCATGCTGGAAACCGGGGGCACTCTACAGAAAATTGTCTAGCCTTTAAAAGAAGGGTTCAAGGTCTCATTGATGCAAGCATTTTATGGTTTGACGGTACTAGTAATGTGGCTGGAAATCTGCTCCCTAACCACACGAAAGGGAACGTGAGCATGGTGACAAAGGAGATGATACAATTGAAGATGTTTCGATGATACGCCCTTGTCCTCCTATATTCACTTTGAACAATTGGACTGCTGTGGATCTCCTTGTAGTTTCTAAGTCCTCTCTAGAGTAATGCTCAATGTTAACTCTTTTTGTATGCCCCTAAGTTATAAGGGGAATCCGTTATGAGTGATTATTTTTGCTATTTATCTGTTAAATAAACATTAATGGAGATGCATCTTGTCATAGTTTTTTTTATTGTCTTCATATTTATTCCCTCTTTTCATAGCCTGTCCTTACATATATCTCATATCATGTCGTAAATACCCTGATGCTCCTCTATAGTTTTCTTTTCCATTCGCTTTTCAGGTGCTCAGATATCAACGACATGAACAATCCCGTTACAAGTCCTAAAATTGATTTTGAGAAAGCTGTTTGTTTAGGAGAATGCGAAGCTGAGGAAGATGCTGAAGATTATGTCTCATCCCCTGACTTACTAAGGATGATGGAACGAGAAGATAAACAGATTCTACCCCATCAAGAATCTGTTGAGACAGTGGACTTGGGAAATGAAGAAAAGAGGCAAGAAGTGAAGATTGGGACCTCCATTTCAGAGAGCACCAAACATGACTTGATCGCCTTGCTTCAAGAGTATAAAGATGTATTTGCATGGTCATACCGGGACATGCCAGGTTTGAACGAGGATGTAGTGGTCCATAAACTCCCACTAAAACCAGGGTGTAAACCCATTCAGCAGAAGCTAAGACGCATGAGACCCGAAATGCTTCTAAAGATAAAAGAAGAAGTCAAAAAAACAATTCGATGCCGGCTTCTTACAAGTCTCTGAATATCCAGAATGGGTAGCTAATATAGTCCCAGTGCCAAAGAAAGACGGCAAGGTGCGAATGTGTGTGGACTATCGTGATCTGAATCGAGCAAGCCCTAAGGATAATTTTCCCTTGTCGCACATCGATACATTGGTGGATAACACGGCAAAACATTCATTTTTCTCCTTCATGGATGGATTTTTGGGCTACAATTAAATCAAGATGGCTCTCGAAGATAGGGAGAAAATTACATTCACGATAATGTGGGTGACATTCTACTACAAGGTAATGCCATTCGGATTAAAAAATGTCGGGGCAACACATCAGAGGGCAATGGTGATGCTGTTCCATGACATGATGCACAAAGAAATAGAAGTCTATGTCGACGATATGATCACCAAATCTCGAGGGGAAAAAGAGCATGTTGGGAACCTCAGAAAGTTGTTTGAAAGACTGAGAAAATTCCAACTGAAGCTTAACCCAGCCAAATGTACCTTCGGGGCTACCTCGGGAAAATTACTGGGGTTCATCGTTAGCAAAAAAGGTATTGAGGTTGATCCGGATAAAATAAAGGCCATACAAGAACTACCGCCCCCGCGCACACAAAAGGAAGTCAGAGGATTTCTAGGGAGGCTGAACTACATCGCTCGATTCATTGCTCAACTCACCAAGCAGTGTGATCCGATTTTTCGACTCCTTCGAAAACACAATCTTGGAGAATGGAACGAGGAATGTCAAGAGGCTTTTGACAAGATAAAGCAGTATTTGTCTAGTCCCCCGGTGCTAGTACCACAAACTCCTGGAAGACCGCTAATACTATATCTGACTGTGTTCGAAAACTCAATGGGTTGCGTTCTGGGGCAACATGATGAGTCCGGAAAAGGGAACAGGCGACCTATTATCTCAGCAAGAAATTCACGGAGTATGAAGCAAAGTATCCATCAATCGAAAAATTCTGTTATGCTCTGGTCTGGGCAACTCGGAGGCTCAGACAATATATGCTGTATCATACAACGCGGTTAATTTCAAAGCTGAACCCAATAAAATACATGATGGACTCGCCTGCACTCTCAGGAAGAATGGCATGATGGCAGATCCTACTATTAGAATATGACATCGTATACGTGAGCCAAAAATCGATTAAAGGGAGCGCAATAGCTGATTGCTTAGCAACTCGAACAACAGAGAAATACGAGCCATTGAGATTTGACTTCCCAGACGAAGACTTGATATGCATTACGGAAAAAGAATGTGAATCTTCGAAAAAGAAATCATGGAAGATGAATTTTGATGGTGCGTCAAACGCATTGGGGCATGGGATTGGAGCAGTCTTAGTATCACCAGAAGGGAATCATTACCCCTTTACTGCCAGATTAAATTTCTTCTATACCAACAACATGGCGGAATATGAGGCTTGCATCATGGGACTTTGCGCAGCTATCGAGCAGAACGTCAAAGTCTTAGCGGTCTCCGGGGACTCGGCATTGGTGATTTACCAAATCCGTGGAGATTGGAAAGTAAGAGACTCGAAGTTGGTCAAATATCACGATCTTGTTGCAGAATTGGTTGAAGAATTCGAAGAAGTGACTTTTAATTACTTCCTACGGGAAGAAAACCAATTGGCTAACGCCCTGGCCACCTTGGCTTCAATGTTCAAAGCAAACCGAGAAACAGAAATAATGCCTCTCCAGATGAGCATATATGAGGCCCCCGCGCATTGTTTTAGCATTGAAAACGAAGCAGATAGACAACCATGGTTCCATGATATCTTAGAATATGTCAAGAATCAAAGATATCCCAAGCAAGCAAACGAGAACGACAAAAGAACGATCAGACGGTTGGCAGCGGGATTTGTTCTCGATAGGGACATCCTATAAAAAAGAGGGAAAGATCAAATGCTCTTGAGATGTGTGGATACTGTTAAAGCCAGAAAGATACTCGAAGAGGTCCATGAAGGAGTTTGTGGAATGCACGCCAACAGCTTCACCATGGCCAGGTAGATTATGAGGCTCGGTTATTACTGGTTGACAATGGAAAGCGACTGCATTAGTTACGCATGAAAGTGTCACAAATGTCAAGTTTATGGCGATAAAATTCATGCAGCACCTTCGCCCCTTCACGTCATGACTTCTCCTTGGCCTTTTTCCATGTGGGGGATGGATGTTATAGGGCCAATTTCCCCAAAGGCTTCTAATGGACATCGATTCATTTTTGTGGTCATAGATTACTTCACAAAATGGGTAGAAGCTGCTTCGTTTGCCAATGTGACGAAGACCGCAGTTTGCAAGTTCTTAAAAGGGGAGATCATATGTCGATACGGTTTCCCTGAGAGAATCATCTCAGATAATGCCTTGAACCTGAACGATAAGATGATGAAGGAAGTGTGCGAGCAATTTCAAATAAAGCATCATAATTCCTCACCCTATAGCCCAAAGATGAACGGAGCAGTAGAAGCTGCTAACAAAAATATTAAGAGGATTATTGGGAAAATGACCGAGACGTATAAAGACTGGCACGAGAAACTGCCATTTGCTTTGTATACACATCACACATGTGTGCGGACCTCTACAGGGGCAACTCCCTTCTCTCTGGTCTATGGAATGGAAGCTGTGCTGCCCATCGAAGTTGAGATCCCCTCTTTACGGGTCTTAATGGAGTCCAAACTAGAAGAATCAGAATGGGTTCAAGCTCGATATGACCAAGTAAATCTGATTGAAGAAAGCAATCTATTATGGACAGATGTACCAGAAGAGAATGATCACAGCCCATGACAAGAAGGTGCGACCGAGGGAATTTCGCGAAGGAGAACTCGTGCTGAGAAAGATTCTCCCAATACAAAAAGACTTTCGAGGAAAATGGGCACCGAATTGGGAAGGACCGTATGTCGTAAAGAAGGCCTTCTTGGGTGGAGCTTTGATTCTCACTGAGATGGATGGGAAAGAGGTACCAAATCCAGTGAACTCAGATGCCGTGAAGAAGTACTATGCCTAAAAAAAAAGGGGGGTGTAATCACCAATTTTGGCCCGGGTCATTAACCCTGGGCCCATTACAAGCAAATTAAACCCTTTACAAACCAAGCCCAAAACAGATTGAGGCCCAAAATTAGTGCTTCCAGAGGGCTAGGGTTTCTGAGGACCCTAGCACCAGCGCCGCACTAGTCGGCCACCACCACCAGCACACTTTCACCACTCCACTTTCCCCTGTTCCCCACAACCTGCAAAAAGAGCCAAAAAACAGCAAGTCCACAAACAAAGTTTGTTTTTTTTATTTATGTAAATCGGCTATAAAGCCTTCAAAACAACAGTGTAAAAGTGGGGGGGCTTCCGAAATTTGGAGAAGAATTATCAGCAATCAAAAACGATAAAGACAAAAAACAAAAGCAAGGTTGATATCTTTATATTTCATTGTTCCACCGTTCTTTTTTTATTTTTTGACATTAGCTATTTCAAATCTTTACAAATAAAAACAAAAAGAATAAATAGACTTACCGGAAGTCCCCTCAGTCACGGCGTCGGAGCCCTCCTTCTCTGTCGTCGGGGCTCGGCTTTAGGAGGGGAGTTGAGGGTCGTTTCCCTTCGCTTCAGAAGAGCACCAAAGGCTCCTCCCTATGCGGCTCTGGCCCCCCGAACACGGTGGTGCGACGGAGAGCCAAGGAGACCCGATCGTCGAGCATGAATGGGGAAGAGAGGAGATTCTCTCTGCTTTTCTTTTTTTTTGAAATGGAAGAAAAGGGGGTCTGTTTCTGATTTCATTTTTTTGCCTAGGGAATTAAAGGAATAAAGTTAGGGGTTAGGGGAAATTAAAGCTGGTCGTTTGGGATACCAGGGGAACCATGCATACCTCTTTATGGGGTATTTGCACGATAAGTCCCTTCTTCTTGTGGCGCCGTTCAATTGAATCCTCTCTCTCATTTCCTTCTCTTTTAATTTTGCCCCATTGTTTTGCTTCGTTTTCAATTTAGTCCATACCTGGCAATCGAAACGCCTCACAATCAAAGGCTGGGTAATTTATGCATTTAGTCCCTAGGAGTCTTCGCGCGTTACAACTTAGTCCTCCCCTTTCTATTTTGTTTTGAATTTACCCCAAACGTTCCGTTTTCCTTCAATTCTAGTCTTTTCTAATTGTTTTTTTTTATTATTAGGGTCCTTATTGTTATTATTATTATTAAATTATGTACATTATGTATTATTATTATTATTATTATTACCTTATTATTACCATATTAATTGCGATTACTATTATTATTACTATATTATCATGTTGGTACATATTTTATATTATTATAATTATTATTCTATTTTTGTATCATTATTATCGTTTTATTATTATTGTTATTCTTTCTATATTATTATTATTTTCACTATTATTATTACTATTATTGTATTATCACTTGTATATACCGATTTTATTATTAGTGTCATTATATTATATTAGTATATTGTACATATTTTGTGTCAGTATTATTTTTATTCTATTATCATTATCATATTTATATTGGTATTATATAGTTTATATCTTTATTATTACTATCATTATTATTATTCTTAGTTACTATTAGTAATATTATTAGTTGTACATTATATTCACTGTTATTATTATCATTATTATCATATTATTATCATATTGTATATATTTTCTGTTATTATTATTACTATTATTATTGTAAGCACCAATTTTGGCCCGGGTCCATCAACCCGAGGCCCAGAAACAAACAGAAATACTAGAACCCAAACTCGGGCCCATTAAAACCCAATAGTCCAGTCTTTTTACAACCCAAATCTGAAACCAAAAATTAAACCAAATAAACCCAGTTACAAAATAAACCCGAGCCCAATTACAGAGGCCCAATCAATCTAAGTGGCCCAAAATATTTAGGGTTTCAGAAAACCCTAAGAACCCTCAGGTTCTCCAAGCGCCGCAAAGCCCCTCTACTGCACTTGCGCCGCAACCCGTCACCATGTGCGCACCACTGGCCTCTACCAGCGCCGCAGCACCCACTGGCCACCAGCTTCCACGCACATCATTCTCGTCACCAAGTGCGCCTAGCAAGCCTCCACCTCCCCTTGTCGGCCATACCTGCAAGAACAAGACAAAAATAACAGCAAACAAGCCACAAACAGCAAATATTTTGTATTAATATTTTATTTCCGATTCGGCTATAAAGCCTTCGAAATAAGAGTGTACAGGGGGTTTTTTTCGGATGATCAAAAAAGAAATAAAAAGAAATCTTTCAGTAAAAAAAAACAGTAACAAAAAGAACAAGACCTGGAACCAAGAGTATTCGGTATTTTCCCTTCTTTCGTTTTATTCGCCATTTCATTTTTTTCTTTTTTATTACTTAATTAATATATATATATAATATAAAAGAATAATAATAAATAAAGAGGGAGAAAACCTACCTGTTTTGGGATTTACGTGGCCGGCGACGTCGGCCAGAGATGTTTGGGGCGGCGGCGCAGGGCTAAGGTTAAAACCCTAGCAGAGAAAGGGAAACTCTCCCCTTGTTTTTTTTTAGAGTGCAGCACAAATGAAAAAAAGAAGGGAAAATAGGGGTTTTATAGCAGACTAAAACGGTGCCGTTTTAGGGTTGAGAACCCAGGCGTCAAAACGACGCCATTTAGGGTGACCCGTGTTCGACCCGACCCGCTTAGCCAAGGTCCGCGCGTTTTTCATTGGAGGGGCTAATTGCACATTTAGCCCCTTCGTTATTTTTGGTCTTTACAATCAGATTTTCAGTTTCTTAGAAATTTACCCCGAAGATTTATTCGATTTCTGATCTCGCCCCACTTCTGAGGATGGAGTAATTGCGTTTTTAGACCCTCCCTTTTCGCGCGCGTCTCAAATAGATCCTTTCCCTTTTATTTTATTTCGAATTAGCCCCAAACTTCCGTTTTAGATGCAATTTGATCCCTTTGTTTTTAGTTATTTTTGTGATCCTTTTTATTTTATCTTATTTAATATGTTATTATATTTATTATTAGTGTTATTATATTATTTATTATTATCACCATATTTAAATCATTATTATTATGTTGTATATATTTTACATTATTTTGTTATCACTATATTATTATTATTTTTATATTATCATTATATTATTATTATTGTTATTACTATTATTATTACATTTTTATGTACGCATTTTATCATTATTTTGTTTCACTAACCCCATTATTATTATTGTTCTTATTAGTATTATTATTACTACATTATTATTTATTATTATTATTATTATTATTATCATTATTATATTGTACATATTTCGCGTCATTATTACTATTCTACTATTATATTATTATTATAATTATATTACTATTTTCGTTATTATTACTATCATTACTATATTCGTATTTTATTTTCATTGTATATATTTCAAATTATCACTATTATTATTATTATTCTATCCATTATTATTAACATCGTTTTTGTTTTGAATTTTTTTGTTATCATTATTGTACCTTATTTCCTTAATTTTGTCTTTGTTATCGTGTACTTTATTATGTTTTGTTTATTCTCGTTTGCATCATTTCATGTAGATTGGTGACTTTGAAACTCATTTTAATATTTTCTCGTTTTTTTTTTTTAAAAAAAGGGGTTTTACAAAGATAATATTCATGAGTTCGAGAATTCAAAATCTTATGCCCAATCGTGCTGGGTGTGACTTTTCGTTTGACCGAACAAGTGGGTATCATTTCAAATTTTGTTTCCATTTTCAAATAAGGCGATATTAGTGCATTTGGAGGTTCGAAAAGATCGTGCCCAATCGTGCTGGGTGTGTTTTCTTTCGTATGACCGAATGAGCAAATGCCCTTTCCAAAACTTCAAAAAAAATATGTACTTGGAAAATTTCGGAGATGATCTTGGATTCAAGGACTTAGATTATCGTGTCCAATCGTGCTGGATGTGAAACTCTATTCCTTCGAAACAAGGGAATATCATTATTCGATCAAGTCGTTTAAAAACAATAAAAAGAGCAAGATTTCAAAAATCATTTCAAACTTTTCGACATTAGGACATCGATTAATCAATTTGGTACCAATTTTGGGCGTTGCGAGGGTGCTAACCCTTCCTCGCACGTAACCGGCTCCCGAACCTATTTTCTCAAATGACCGTAGACCAAAAACATTTGTTTTAGTAAATCAAAATGTTTTATTAAAACAAAAGTGATCCTATCACACCTAATAAAAGGTCGGTGGCGACTCCCGTTTTATTCATTTTCCAAACCCAAGTTCGATTTCCGTTTTCTCAAAAAATGGTTACGACAGCTTGGCGACTCCGCTGGGGACTTTTCGAGGGTCAGACCATAAAATTGATTACTTTTTGTCCTTTTGTCAAAATTTGGAAAATCGTTCTCAAAAATCATTCTTCTCTCAATTTAAAGTAAAAAGCTTATCCTCGAAAATACAAAGTGTTGTGCCCTAACTTACTGGGTATGGCATATCGTTACTTCGAGGTAAGAATTTTCAAAATAACAATGATCTTAAGTGTGTCCTATCTTACTCTCGAGAATTCAGCGTGCTGTGTCCTAACTTACTGGATATAGCTTCTTGATGCTTCGAGATGAGCGGGTTTTTTTTTTATTATTCCAATTCATTTGAGCGTTCTAAAATCAATAAAAATGATCGTTTTTATCTAAATCTCTATTTTCAACTTTGTGGGTGCTAGGATCGCAATAATGTTGAGTATCTTAGGATATTTTTCGCATTCATATTTGCATGACCATTCTGGTCACACCTTTAAGTGGGAGCGAGAAGCTATGCCTTCGTGAGGTTTTCACCTCCGCATGGGCTAGGGGACCGCTTCCGGAATACATCCGTACCTATGGTTTCGTGAGGTTTTCACCTCCGCATGGCCATAGGGAAATGTATTCCCCTGAACTGAACTCGATCCGTATGAGCCTATAATGGGTGAGGATGGAGGAATCTGCTGGTTCGGGTACCTCTCTTTAGAACTGAACCACATGTAGAGAAACCTAGGAACCCATCTTGGACAGAACCACGATAAACCCCTAGTAGTCACCCTGATAGGTGTTTTATGTTTGCTTATTTCTCTTGTACTAATTTTTCGCTTGCATTAACGTTTTCTCTTATTTTGATTGCATTGCATGTCATATCACATTAAAAGGTGTCGATCTCCGTTCGGTTACTAAGATAGAAGCTTGTTATGGGGGACGGATTCCTTGATGAAGTAAAGGATAACGCGACCGTGCGTATATGGTCAGAGAAGATACAACTCGAGAAAGGGGATAGTCTAGCCGAGGGATGTAGATCGGAGTTAGGGGGCTTTACTCGCATCAGCATGACACAGAATGAGTTACAAGAATTAAAAGATATATGGGCTCATTGAGATGAGGGGACTAAGCAGCTTTTCTACCTTAATTATGGCGATTTACCCTATTTGCTTGACATCAGAGTGGACAAACACTTGTTTCGGGCCATAACCCAATATTGGAATCCCGCATATAGCTGCTTTACATTCGGGAAAGTGGATTTGGTACCTACCATAGAAGAATACACGGCTTTGCTGCGTAATCGAAGGGCCCAGGTCGATAAAGTCTACTTTAGGGCCGGTAATGCACCAACCTTGGTAAAGAAATTGATGAGCATCACTGGAATGAGTGAACAATGGGTCGTGGCGCGTATTCAGCAAAAAGGTGAAGGGAAATGCATTCCATGGGTAAACTTAAGGGATTTGATATTGATACATCCCGATGCCAAGAGGAAGGTTGACATCTTTGCCTTAAGTATTTATGGCCTAGTAATTTTCCCGAGAGCTTTGAGGCATGTGGACGAAGCAGTTGTTGACTTATTCGATCGTCTTGACAAAGGAGTTACGCCAATACTAGCTATTCTTGCCGAAACGTTTAGATCTTTAAATGCATGCCGGAGAGCGGGCGAGGGTAGATTCATGGGATGTGCGCAATTATTGCTAGTTTGGTTCCATAGCCATTTTTGGAAAGTGGATAGAGCATTTTGTTAAGTTCACTATGAAAATTATTTCCCATTAAAGGAGTTGGTGGATGAGCCCAAGAGAGATGACATATCAGAGGAAAATTGGATCGCACTCCTTCAAAATCTCCAAGAAAAAGACATTGAATGGAGAGCCCCTTGGTTTGTTCCGGATGAAATTATCTACCGTTGTGGGAGTTATGATTGGGTTCCCCTACTAGGAATTTGGGGAGCCATTGGGTATGCTCCTTTGCTTGTGCTAAGGCAATACAACTCAAGACAGTTTATACCGACGACTTACGGCCTAGCTCAATTCGAGTTTTCGTATAAAGGGAATAATTCCAAGAAGAAGGTTCGAGAGATCGCCGATGCTTGGAAACAAGTTTGCCGGATGAAAAGAATTGCTGTAGGTCCAATGGTAACCCTCGAATATAATGCTTGGCGGAGTAAGAGAATAAACGATAACGTCCCTGAACTAACACACGATGGTACTCAACCGATAGAAAAATACTTACAAGTGGTCCCTTCCGAGGCGGAGATTATGAAGCAAGACTTTGAAAATAAAAATTCAGAGTTGAAAAAGAGGATAGAGCAACTAGAAGAAGAAAAGATGTATTTGATGATGGATATGGATGTCCAAAACTCGGAAGTCAAAAGATTAAAGAAAGGAAAGAGAAAGGCCGAAGAAGATTTGGAGAGCTTGAAGACGGATTATAGAAAGCTGCGTCTGTCAATGAGGACTGCCGGGTTGGGTAAAACTTCAGAACAATGGCGTCAAGAAATTCGAGAAGAGAAAGCCAAGGTTGATCAGTGGAGGGAAAAGTTCCAAGAGGTTCAAACACAAAGAGATGTTCTAAAGAAAACTGCAAGTGAGAACCAAAGGGAAAATGAGACACTGAAGGCTCGATTAATAAGACAAGAAAAGACGTTTAACCGAAGACACGACTCTATGGTGAAGCTAAAATCAAGCTTAAACCAGATTGAAGAGTTAAAAGGGAAGTTAGTAGGGCTCGAAATGGCATTAGAGAATAGTGAGTTTCGGTTCCAACAATCTCAGAATCAGATCAGAGAAAGGGATTACGTCATGGGTGAAGCAGTAACACAGATACGAGAAGTAGCTGAACACCTACAATCCTTAGCGGTCCAAGCCGACGTATTAAGTATATTGTATGAATCAAAGTCAGACCAGGGTCGAGAACTAGCCTCGCTCCTCGAGAAAATTAAAATTCTAGGCATAAGGGCTAGGTCGCTTATATGACTCAATTTCATGTAAAGGATTTTGTTTCTTAAATAAGATTTCTATAAGAAACTAAATGGGAATCGACGCCTTTTGCCTTCATTTCATGCATTTGCATCACATTACATCATCAAAGAAAGAAGGTGTTGATTAATATTTGATTGCTAAATAGAGGAGTTTTTCATAAGGAAACGAATTTCTTGATAAAGTGGGTTGTAATACGGTTGCCCAAATATAGTCCAAGTAAACAACAATATAAGATTGATAGTCCATATACAAGATTTTGCTCGATGATTCTAGCCAACACTGATTATTCAAGAGTCGTCACATCTTGACCTTTTTAAAGAAATTATGGACACCACGGAGGATAAGCGAGTACGGCTCGAACCAAGCTACAAGGAACTAGAAGAGGCATCTAGAAAGAAGGTTCACAAGACATGGCCATGATATCCGGCCACGAAGGAAAAGTTGGTGTTTTGCTTGGACTACGAGGACAAAACCGTATATGCAATCCGTTTTATGTAAAGAACTTTATTTTCTAGAAAAGTTCTTCTAATGGAATTGAATTTATAATTAGCGCCTCTCTTTCTTTTTGCATTCATTTCATTTGCATAGCATTGCATCATCTTAGAAAGGGGGTGTTGATTCGCGTTTGATTGCTAATGGAAGAATCTGTCGTAAGAAAATGTGCTACTTGATAAAGTGGAATACGATACGGTCATCTGAACATAGCCTAGGAAAACGACGAGACAAGGCATTACTTGAAAATTCGAGTCGACGAGGATTATTTGGGAGCCATCCGAAGATTATGAGCATCACCGAAGGTAAGTGAGTGATGAGGTCAAAAGAAGCGTCTATTAAGAAGGTTCATAAGACATGACCATAACATCCGGATACGAGGAAGAGGATTCGTCTAAAGATTCAAGCCGACAAGGATTGTTCGGGTGTCATCAGAGAATTATAAGCATCAAAGAGGTAAGTGAGTGATGAGGTCAAGCAACAAAGAGCCGAAAGATTCATCTATTAAGAAAGATCCACGGGACACGACCATGATATTCCGATACAGAGAAGAGGATTGGTGTTTTCACCTAGACTATGAGGAAGAGGCCGTATATGTGGTCTGTTTTATGTAAAGAGCTTTATTTTCTAGACAAGTTCTTCTAATAGGAATCGAATTCATAATCAGCGCCTATCTTTCTTTTTGCATTCATTCCATACATTTGCATTGCATTTCATGCATTGACATTGCATCATATCATGTGCATTAAGATCTATAGAAAGACCCTGACTAGGCGAAATTATTTCAGTGACCTAGAAAACATGGAACAAAGGTTGGAGAGATTAGAGGCAAGACAGATATTGATCCAAGAGCAATTGATCAGAATTCAACGACAGATGCAAGAACAATCAGCCAGAATTCAATGAGAGATGCGGGAGCACATGCGAGGGTTCCAAGAGAATATACTCCAGCTACTAGCGGGTGGATTTGAACCAAGAAGAGGCCAAGTGGTCGACAATGTGGAGGAATACGAAGAAATTGTTTATTCCCCGATAAATATCCCAACTCAACCAGACGGGCGATCGCATGGGGGACCCATTACTATCAAGCCCCAATATCAGGCTAATACCTCGATCCCGTTGAACTTCTTGGCTGGATCATGTTTTAACCCTGAGGAGAGTCGGACTAAACCAATGGTCCAGGCGGGGACAAAAGAAAGGGGGAAACGCACATTGAAGGCCCCGAAGAAAAAGGAAAAGGAAATAGGTAGTGCAAGTAGGGATGATCGGAGACCATTCACCGTGTTCCCACCTAATAACACGCCTACTCCAAACCAACTCAAAGACGAACAAGGGTCGACAAGACCCAAACCCGAAAAACCTCGACTCACTCCTATTCCTTTGTCATACGGAGAACTGTGCCTGAAATTGTTGGAAAAACAATTAATATCACCATATTACATGGCACCGTTGAAGCCTCCATACCCAAAGTGGTATGATCCTAATGCTAATTGCATGTATCATGCGGGAAATCGGGGGCATTCTATAGACAATTGCTTAGCTTTTAAAAGGAGGGTTCAAGGTCTTATCAATGCGAGGATTTTACAATTTGACGGTACTGGTGATATGGTTGGAGATCTGCTCCCGAACTACCTTGAAGGGAACATGAGCGCAGTGACAAAAGGGATGGTGCAATTGAAGAGGTTTCACTGATACACCCTTATCCTCTCAGGTTTGTTTTGAACAATGGGACTGCGTAGGGATCCATGTATTTTAGCTAACCTAGAGTGATATGTAAAACATGCTTGTCACTTGAAGCCTAGAGGCAACAAGATTTCTTTCGTGAAATAGGCTTGTGTCCAGAATTGTTATTTCAATAAAATGCATCTTTGTTTTCACTCCTCGCATTTCACACTCTACATCGTTTCATTTTCATATCATGCTTTTAATTTTCTACCTCCAAGCCCACAATGGGTCCCCAGATATCAATGACATGAGCGATACTGTTACTGACTCCCTTTTAGAGAGATATGTGTCTAGAGGATCTAAGAACTTGGAAGATGACAGAGATCGCAACTTGTTTCCTAAATCATCAGCTTACGAAATGCCAGCAAACACTACAAGGGACATGAAGATAGAAGCTTAGCTTCCCGCAGGAACAAGGCAAGGAATCATTGAATTATCCTCAAGAGTTCAAAGATATTTTCGTGTGATCACGTTAAGACGCACCGGGACTACTAAGGTACGAGTATGAAGCCCATAAGGATATTTGAAGACCACATGCTGATGGTATGCTCAGAAAGGAAAATTGCATCAAACGCCAAATCGAGGAGGACAGAACTTATGTGCCTTTTTCCTTTTCTCCACATGGGGCATGGACGTTATCAAGCCAATCTCCTCGAAAGCTTCTGGTCCGCATCGATTTAGTTTATTGAAAGTTGATCTCTTTACTAAGAGGGTGAGGGTCACTTCATGTGCCAGTATCACAAATTCGATAACCATTAGACAAAAAAAAATTGTTAGGAAAATAACCTAAACTTGTGAATGTGGGCATATGGAAGTTATGTACCCTTTCCCAGGACCTCTGCTGGGGCAACGCGTTTTCGGGGCCGGGGGCCAAGCCCAAATTGGGTGAGGCGAAACAGATCCCGATATGATCAAGTGAATGTGTAGAGAAGATGTTGAAAGATGTCCGTCACGATCAGATGAAGTGGGTTTTTAACAAAAAGATCGCCTTAGAAAACTTGATGACAGGGTTTTGAAGAAGATCCTCTCCATGCAACAAGAACTTCAGAAGAAAGAAGATGCCGAGCCAGGAAAGGCTTTAGGTAGCAAAGAAGGCTTGTTCTAGGGAAACAAAGATATTGTCTGAGGTAGGCGACGAGGACCTGTCCAATCTGGTGAATTAAAAAAGGAACAAAAAAAAAACGAAAAAAAAAACGAAAAAACAAAAAGAGAAGAAGGAAAAAAGAAGAAAAAGGAGAGGCCAAAGTGAAAACTCGCGAAGGGCACTTGGAGACCAAAAGTGGGTTTGAGTTGAAAAAAAAAAAAGGGAGTTCAAATTTTGATGGGGCATACAGTAATCTTGCTACGCTTGAAATAACAGTGAAGAGGAATGTTGCGTCTTGGGGCATCGACAAAGTACTCCAGATCCCCTAAACACATATTGAGTTTAGAAAGGTCCTCAAGAAGTTAGAGCAGAGAAGCTCAAGCTGCGATATCTGGGGTACCTAGTTTCCATTTCACCTATTTTCGAGTCTACTATCTTTGTCCTTTCAAAATACACTCTAAATAAATTTGCTGCTTCATTGCATATGCTAGCTTTGATTAACTTGTTTGATTCAAGCTATACTCCTAATAAATCCCCATTCCATCCATCATTATGGTCCTTTTCAAGCATTTTGCATCGAAATAACGATTATTGGACTAATAATACTTTCATGAAAAGAGTTTTGCATATTACTCTGGAAACCTCTAAACAATACAGGAACTTGAAACAGGATTATTGTTTAAGATTCACCGAGTTTAAGGGATTGGAAATATCTGAGTCCGAATTATGTTGATTGAACAAAATGACAAGATACCGTGTCATTGACACAATCTTGACGGAAAATGGACATTGTTAACTCAAGTGCAAACCTGGATCATTCTTGAAAAAGAAATGACATTCTGCACTCATGCGAGCATCACGCATATACATCTGGTTGGGTCACCTAAAGAATGATCGTTAGAAGGAAGCTGATACAGATCCTGTACCGTTGAATAACAAGAGGGTAGGTTGAAGAAGAGGCAAATCCTATGTTATTAGAGTCGCAATGGGACAAATGGAGGATATTCAAATCCTATACTCCCGGGTCACTCCCTGAGGTGTCTTTTAATTTCTTTTCAAAATATCAACTCATATCAGAGAGAAGTGAGTTGAGCCTTGGGTCACTCCCTGAGGTGTCTTTTAATTTCTCTTCAAAATATCAACTCATATCAGAGAGAAGTGAGTTGAGCCTCGGGTCACTCCCTGAGGTGTCTTTTAATTTCTTTTCAAAATATCAACTCATATCAGAGAGAAGTGAGTTGAGCCTTGGGTGTTGAGCCTTGGGTCACTCCCTGAGGTATCTTTTAATTTCTCTTCAAAATATCAACTCATATCAGAGAGAAGTGAGTTGAGCCTCGGGTCTCTCCCTGAGGTGTCTTTTAATTTCTTTTCAAAATATCAACTCATATCAGAGAGAAGTGAGTTGAGCCTTGGGTCACTCCCTGAGGTGTCTTTTAATTTCTCTTCAAAATATCAACTCATATCAGAGAGAAGTGAGTTGAGCCTCGGGTCACTCCCTGAGGTGTCTTTTAATTTCTTTTCAAAATATCAACTCATATCAGAGAGAAGTGAGTTGAGCCTTGGGTCACTCCCTGAGGTGTCTTTTAATTTCTTTTCAAAATATCAACTCATATCAGAGAGAAGTGAGTTGAGCCTTGGGTCACTCCCTGAGGTGTCTTTAATTTCTCTTCAAAATATCAACTCATATCAGAGAGAAGTGAGTTGAGCCTTGGGTCACTCCCTGAGGTGTCTTTTAATTTCTCTTCAAAATATCAACTCATATCAGAGAGAAGTGAGTTGAGCCTCGGGTCACTCCCTGAGGTGTCTTTTAATTTCTTTTCAAAATATCAACTCATATCAGAGAGAAGTGAGTTGAGCCTTGGGTCACTCCCTGAGGTGTCTTTTAATTTCTTTTCAAAATATCAACTCATATCAGAGAGAAGTGAGTTGAGCCTTGGGTCACTCCCTGAGGTGTCTTTTAATTTCTTTTCAAAATATCAACTCATATCAGAGAGAAGCGAGTTGAGCCTCGGGTCACACCTTGAGGTGTCTTTTAATGTCTTTTCAAAATTTCAACTCATATCAGAGACAGGAGAGTTGAGCCTCGGGGCACACCCTGAGGTATCATTTAATGTTTATTTTTATATCAACTCATATTGTGAGAGGTGAGTTGATGCATCGGGTCATACGCTGAGTTCTTCAAATTTCTGTCAAAAAAAAATCAGGAGAGTTGAGCTTCAAGTTGTACGCCGAGGTATTTTCAATTTCAAATTTCTGTTAGTAAAAAAAAAAAAAAAGAACTCATGAGAGTGTGGTTGAGCCTCGGGGCACACGCGGAGGTACTTACAGAAGGAAGACTGAAGTCGCGTTGAGCAAATTTGACAAAGAGGTTCCAGTGGACAAAGAAGATTGAGCAAGAGCAAAATGAAGCTGCAGGCCACATCTTTCTGAAGTAGCAATGGAGTAGAATGAAGATCGAAGTTTCCCCGAAGATAGCAAGGAAGCAGTTTGGAAAGTGCAGATTTATTTCCTTGAAGTCCCGGTGGAGAAGGCCAAAGCCACAAACCTCTTCTCCCTGAAATCACATCGAAGCCGATTGAGGTACTAGTTACTGTGCCCTTGAAGAAGCAATGGAATAGGAAATGTTATCTCCCTGAAGGTATAACGAAACGGCGAAGCAAATTAAAGCAACAAGTTACAGTGGGGCTTGAAGCTATCTGAAGAAGACAAGTACCGACAAGTCAAGGCTTGGCCAAGACCGGGCAAAATTGGCTCTTCTTTTGTCTTTGCTCTATTATCGTTTCACGACAATGAGCAAAGAGGGGCAGCTGTAAGCACCAATTTTGGCCCGGGTCCATCAACCCGAGGCCCAGAAACAAACAGAAATACTAGAACCCAAACTCGGGCCCATTAAAACCCAATAGTCCAGTCTTTTTACAACCCAAATCTGAAACCAAAAATTAAACCAAATAAACCCAGTTACAAAATAAACCCGAGCCCAATTACAGAGGCCCAATCAATCTAAGTGGCCCAAAATATTTAGGGTTTCAGAAAACCCTAAGAACCCTCAGGTTCTCCAAGCGCCGCAAAGCCCCTCTACTGCACTTGCGCCGCAACCCGTCACCATGTGCGCACCACTGGCCTCTACCAGCGCCGCAGCACCCACTGGCCACCAGCTTCCACGCGCATCATTCTCGTCACCAAGTGCGCCTAGCAAGCCTCCACCTCCCCTTGTCGGCCATACCTGCAAGAACAAGACAAAAATAACAGCAAACAAGCCACAAACAGCAAATATTTTATATTAACATTTTATTTCCGATTCGGCTATAAAGCCTTTGAAATAAGAGTGTACAGGGGGTTTTTTTCGGATGATCAAAAAAGAAATAAAAAGAAATCTTTCAGTAAAAAAAAACAGTAACAAAAAGAACAAGACCTGGAACCAAGAGTATTCGGTATTTTCCCTTCTTTCGTTTTATTCGCCATTTCATTTTTTTCTTTTTTATTACTTAATTAATATATATATATATATAATATAAAAGAATAATAATAAATAAAGAGGGAGAAAACCTACCTGTTTTGGGATTTACGTGGCCGGCGACGTCGGCCAGAGATGTTTGGGGCGGCGGCGCAGGGCTAAGGTTAAAACCCTAGCAGAGAAAGGGAAACTCTCCCCTTGTTTTTTTTTAGAGTGCAGCACAAATGAAGAAAAGAAGGGAAAATAGGGGTTTTATAGCAGACTAAAACGGTGCCGTTTTAGGGTTGAGAACCCAGGCGTCAAAACGACGCCGTTTAGGGTGACCCGTGTTCGACCCGACCCGCTTAGCCAAGGTCCGCGCGTTTTTCATTGGAGGGGCTAATTGCACATTTAGCCCCTTCGTTATTTTTGGTCTTTACAATCAGATTTTCAGTTTCTTAGAAATTTACCCCGAAGATTTATTCGATTTCTGATCTCGCCCCACTTCTGAGGATGGAGTAATTGCGTTTTTAGACCCTCCCTTTTCGCGCGCGTCTCAAATAGATCCTTTCCCTTTTATTTTATTTCGAATTAGCCCCAAACTTCCGTTTTAGATGCAATTTGATCCCTTTGTTTTTAGTTATTTTTGTGATCCTTTTTATTTTATTTTATTTAATATGTTATTATATTTATTATTAGTGTTATTATATTATTTATTATTATTATCACCATATTTAAATCATTATTATTATGTTGTATATATTTTACATTATTTTGTTATCACTATATTATTATTATTATTTTTATATTATCATTATATTATTATTATTGTTATTACTATTATTATTACATTTTTATGTACGCATTTTATCATTATTTTGTTTCACTAACCCCATTATTATTATTGTTCTTATTAGTATTATTATTACTACATTATTATTATTATTATTATTATTATTATTATTATTATTATTATTATTATTATCATTATTATATTGTACATATTTCGCGTCATTATTACTATTCTACTATTATATTATTATTATAATTATATTACTATTTTCGTTATTATTACTATCATTACTATATTCGTATTTTATTTTCATTGTATATATTTCAAATTATCACTATTATTATTATTATTCTATCCATTATTATTAACATCGTTTTTGTTTTGAATTTTTTTGTTATCATTATTGTACCTTATTTCCTTAATTTTGTCTTTGTTATCGTGTACTTTATTATGTTTTGTTTATTCTCGTTTGCATCATTTCATGTAGATTGGTGACTTTGAAACTCATTTTAATATTTTCTCGTTTTTTTTTTTAAAAAAAGGGGTTTTACAAAGATAATATTCATGAGTTCGAGAATTCAAAATCTTATGCCCAATCGTGCTGGGTGTGACTTTTCGTTTGACCGAACAAGTGGGTATCATTTCAAATTTTGTTTCCATTTTCAAATAAGGCGATATTAGTGCATTTGGAGGTTCGAAAAGATCGTGCCCAATCGTGCTGGGTGTGTTTTCTTTCGTATGACCGAATGAGCAAATGCCCTTTCCAAAACTTCAAAAAAAATATGTACTTGGAAAATTTCGGAGATGATCTTGGATTCAAGGACTTAGATTATCGTGTCCAATCGTGCTGGATGTGAAACTCTATTCCTTCGAAACAAGGGAATATCATTATTCGATCAAGTCGTTTAAAAACAATAAAAAAAGCAAGATTTCAAAAATCATTTCAAACTTTTCGACATTAGGACATCGATTAATCAATTTGGTACCAATTTTGGGCGTTGCGAGGGTGCTAACCCTTCCTCGCACGTAACCGGCTCCCGAACCTATTTTCTCAAATGACCGTAGACCAAAAACATTTGTTTTAGTAAATCAAAATGTTTTATTAAAACAAAAGTGATCCGATCACACCTAATAAAAGGTCGGTGGCGACTCCCGTTTTATTCATTTTCCAAACCCAAGTTCGATTTCCGTTTTCTCAAAAAATGGTTACGACAATTATTACTACATTTATATTATTATATTGAACATATAGCGTATTAACTACTATTATTATTATATTATTATTACTGCCACGTTTATATTAACATATTGTATATATTGCATATTATTATTATTATTATTATTATTATTATTATTATTATTATTATTATTATTATTATTATTATATATTATAGTAGTATATTCATATTATAATGTTGTTATATTGATCGTTACTAATTCTACCATTATTGACATTTTTTTTAATCTCTTGTTTTATTTTTAACATTTTTATTTTATTTTTCTTTGTTTTTGTTTCGACATTTTTACGATTACTTCCGTTTGCGTCATTTTATGCAAATCGATAGTTTTGAGATGGACTTGGATTCAAGGATTCAAGATATTGTGTCCTAAAGTATTGGGTGTGATATTTTATTCCTTCGGAACGAGTAGATCTCTATGTTCGATTTGAAAAATTATGGGATGATATTGGATTCGGGGATTTAAATTATCGCGTCCTAAAGTATTGGATGTGATATTTTAGTCCCTTTGGAACGAGAAAGACTTGATTTTTAATCCGAGAAAACTACGGGACAATCTTGGATTCGAAGGTTTAAAATATCGTGTCCTAAAGTATTGGATGTGGTACTTTATCCATTTGAAACAAGAAGATCCCCATTTTCAATTTGAAAATTATGGGATGATCTCCAAACCGGGGATTTAAATTATCGCGTCCTAAAGCATTGGATGTGATATTTTAGTCCCTTGGGAACGAGAAAGTCTCAATTTGCGCTTTGGAAAACCACGAGATAATCTCGGGATCGAGGATTTAAACTATCGTGTCCTAAAGTATTGGATGCGACATTTTATTTCTTCGAAATGAGAAAATCCTGGTTTAATTCAAAAAAACTCAAATATTTCTAAAAAGGGTCAAGAACTTTAAATTCCTTTAAAATTTCCAGCTTTCGCCATAAGGACATCGATTAATCAAGTTGGTACCAATTTTGGGCGTTGTGAGGGTGCTAATCCTTCCTCACACGTAACCGACTCCCGAACCTATTTTCTCGAATATTCGTGGACCTAAAAACACTGTTTTAGTAAATTAAATGTTTTATTAAAACAAAGGTGATTCGATCACACCTGATAAAAGGTCGGTGGCGACTCCCGTTTTACTCATTTTCAAAACCCAAGTTCGATTTCCGTTTTGTCAAAAAAATGGTTGCGACAGGGGGGAAGGGATCAAGATGAAAACCCGAAAAGGGGGTCTTGATAAATAAAAAGATTTCGGAGGTTAAACTCGAAGGAGAGTCCTAAGGAAGCAGATTTGGGCTCGAAAGAGCAAGGGCAATTTGAACAGGAAGTCAAATGGCGTGATATTAATATTTGAAGCAGACTCGGAGGCTCAAAGTCTCCTACAAAAGAAGCTTCGCTCGAAAAGATCCAGGATAAAAGAAACGTGGAGAAGTTCATGCGTTGAATATCTAGAGCATTTGTGACGATGGAATCTGCTTTCCTGTATTTATAATGTTTTCTTTATTGGACTATTCCTTGTTAATTTTCTTGGCTCGTTGCCTTTGAAATAAATGAGTGTGAGGTACCCCTTTTCTTACCTACTTGTCATTTTCATACATCTCATGTTTGGTTCATTTAAATGATGAATAGTGAAATTACACACTCTAAACAAAAGGAATGTTGAGTATTACCCGGATGAGAATTTGGTAAGTACAGGAGCCTCAGAGCAAGAACAAAGTTCAACAAGGGGCAAAAGGGCAATATACGAGAAACGCAGATTACTCGTAAAGCTTGAGGACGAGTACAAAACCTGAAAGGAAAGTCAAGAATCGAAGCAATGAATGCAGGTCATCATGAGAGTCGTAACGAAAAGAGATATGACAAACAAGCTCAAGGCACACGACATAATCCTGTAGGCATAAAAGCATTTAAGAAAGCACGTACATATCATGATAACATCATGCATGACACATACAGGTATGCCAGTAAAGCAAGAGGTTTTGACGATAACTGTATCGAACCAAGGGGAAAGAAAACATTCGAGTTCCACCAGATGATACGTTTTCAATTACTGTTTTTCAAAAATCAATTCCTCAGGTCGCCCGCTGAGGTATTTTCAATTTCTGTTTGCAAAAATCAACTCCTCAGGTCGCCCGCTGAGGTATTTTCAATTTCTGTTCTTCAAAAATCAACTCCTCAGGTCGCCCGCTGAGGTCTTTTGAATTTCTGTTTGCAAAAATCAACTCCTCGGGTCGCACGCCGAGGTATTTTCAATTTCTGTTTTTCAATTTCTGTTTGCAAGAATCAACTCCTCAGGTCGCACGCTGAGGTATTTTTAATTCCTGTTTTTTTTTCAATTTCTGTTTGCAAAAATCAACTCCTCGGGTCGCACGCCGAGGTATTTTCAATTTCTGTTTGCAAAAATCAACTCCTCAGGTCGCACGCTGAGGTATTTTCAATTTCTAATTTTCAATTTCTGTTTGCTCAAAAAATCAATTCAGGTGAGTTGAGCCTCAGGTCGCACGCTGAGGTATTTTCAATTTCTAATTTTCAATTTCTGTTTGTTCAAAAAAATCAACTCAGGTGAGTTGAACATCAGGTCGCACGCTGAGGTATTTTCAATTTCTAATTTTCAATTTTTGTTTGTTCAAAGAAATCAACTCAGGTGAGTTGAGCCTCAGGTTGCACGCCGAGGTATTTTCAATTTCTACTTTTCAATTTCTGTTAGTTTAAAAAAAAAAGAAAAAAAGAAAACAAAAAATCAACTCATATTATGAGAGTGGTGTTGAGCCTCGGGTCACACGCGGAGGTATTTTCAATTTCTAATTTTCAATTTCTGTTGATTCAAAAAAATCAACTCATATTACGAGAGGGGGGTTGAGCCTCGGGTCACACGCGGAGGTACTTACAGACGGAAGACTGAAGTCGCCTTGAGCAAATTGGACGAAGAAGTTCTAGTGGACAAAGAAGATTGAGCAAGAGCAAAATGAAGCTACAGGCCATATCTCTCGGAAGTAGCGTTAGAGTAGACTGAAGATCGAAGCCTCCCCGAAGATAGCAAGGAAGCAGCTTGAAAAGTTCAGATTTATTTCCTTGAAGTCCCGGTGGAGTAGATCAAAGATAAGAATCTCTTCACCCTGAAATCACATCAAAGCCGATCGAGGCGCTAGTTACTGTGCCCTTGAAGAAGCAATGGAATCGGAAATATTATCTCCCTGAAGATACAACGAAACAGTGAAGCGGATCAAAGCAACAAGTTACAGCGGAGTTTGAAGCTGTTTGAAGAAGACGAGGACCAATAAGTCAAAACCCGCCAAGACCGGGCAAAATTGGTTCTTCTATTGTCTTTGCTCTATCCTCGTTTCACGACAATAAGCAAAGAGGGGCAGCTGTAACAACCAATTTCTGCCCGGGCTAACAAAGCCTAAAAATAACCCAGAAAAATGACCAAATTGTAGCCCAATTAATATTTTAAAATAGGCCCGATCTATAGACGGCCCAAAAGGCCCAGAAAGGTTAAAGTTTTGGGAAGGCTAGGGTTTCAGGAAAACCCTAGCGCCGCAACTCCCCACCTGTCGGGCCCTCCCAGCGCCGCTCGCCTTCCTCGCCCGCTCCTCCACTTCCCATTGTTCCCACGACCTGCAAAAAGGACAAAGAACAGCAAAGCCACAAGCAGAATATATTGTATTTTATTTACTGTTATTCGGCTATAAAAGCCATTGAAAAACCATGTAAAAGGGGGAGGGGCTACAGATACGGAAGATCAAAAAAAAAAGAAATCGGAATTTTTGAGAGGTTTTATTTTGTTCCATTTATTACTATACTATTATTATTATTATTATTACTATACTATCATCTTGTTATCATTACTATATTTATATTAATATATATATATATATATATATTTTACGTCGGTATTAGTGTTATTTTATTATTACTATTATTATTATAGTTATTATTATTATTATTATTATTATTATTATTATTATTATCATTTATATATTGTATTGTGCATATTTTGTATCAGTATTATTATTTTATTTTCACCACTATATTCATATTAGTACATTGTATATATTTTACCCCAAGTTTATTATTATAACTATAACTATACTGTACATATTATTACTATTTTACTATTATTACTATACCATTTATATCATCATCATCATCATTATTATTATTATTATTATTATTATTATTATTATTATTATTATTATTATTATTATTATTATTATCATGTTTGCTATACTATTATTATTACTACATTATTATATTGTACATATTATTATTAATTTACTGTGGTATCATTATTATTATTATTATTATTATTATTATTATTATTATTATTATTATTATCATCATATTGTATATACTTTGCATTAGTATTATTATCTCATTATCATTATTATATTCATATTGGCACGTTGTACATATTTTGTGTCCGCATTATCATTATCTTATTACTATTATTATTATCATCATCATCATTATTATTATTATTATTATTATTATTATTATTATTATTATTATTATTATTATTATTATTATATTTATGCTATCATATTGTATATACTTTTTATTATCTCGATCTTTACTAATACCTTCTACCCCTTTTTTTACTATTATTTCAAAGCCGTCTTTTACCTTTTTACATTTTTATATTATTGTATCTTTTATTACTAGTATTGTTGATTTCGTATTTTCGTCATTTTTCATGTGGATCAACTTTTTTTAATCGCAACTCGATATTTTTAATTCATACAAAAAGAGGTAATATTTGTGTGTTTAGAAGGCCGGAAAATTACATCCTAACGTGTTGGGTGTCGATCTTTTTGTTCGACTAAATACTCAAATATCCTTTTCTTTTACATGCTTTGAAGATCAAAGATGATCTCGGTGTCGAAATATAAGAGTGTTATATCCTAACGTGTTGGGTATGATACTTTTATTCCTTTGAAGCGAGTTAACCTTGAGATTCAATCCTAACTCAATTAACCGTTTTATCTTCTTTGAAGTTTTACCCTAAATATTTTCAAGTCTTCAACATTAGGACAACATCAATCAATTTGGTACCAACTCTGGGCGTTACAAGGGTGCTAACCCTTCCTTGTACGTAACCGACTCCCGAACTCGTTTTCTCAGATTTCGTAGATCAAAATTGTTGTTTTAATAAACCAAAATATTTTATTAAAACAAAGGTGATCCGATCACACCTAATAAAGATCGGTGGCGACTCCAGTTTTCTTTATTTTCAAAACCAAAGTCGATTCCCCTTTTTTTCAAAAATGGTTACGACATTTTCTATTATAAAAAAAAAAAAGAAGAAGAAGATAATGCTTATCATTTTTTTTCTTTTTCCATTGAAACTTTATCAATATCCAAGGAAGATTTGTTCTGATTTCTAAAGGGTCTACCAATCAACTACTATTTAATTTATTGATGATATAAATATACATGTGTATATATAGTATAATAGATTCATCATTTCCCTATCAAAGATAAAAGCTTTTCCCTCATACAATACTAGCACATTATTTGATAGATTTCCCTAAAGCAAATAAGTGCTAAAATAAAGATTTATTATTTATTATTTATTATTAATAATTAGGGTTAGCTACATCCAAGATCACTAAACTATTTGTAAGTTTACGTTTTAGTCATTTAATTTCAAAAATTACAACACGGTCATTAAACTATTCAAAAGTTTTCATCTAAGTCACTAGGTTGTTAAAATTGTTGTTGCATGACCTGCACCAGCCAAAAGCTCTCATTCTCCTTCTCTTCTACAGTTCAATTTTTTTTTCATGGAACAACTTTAAACGTCACGAATCTATAGATCAAAATTCAAATAATTTTATTCTTTGATATCCGACATTGACCATTAAATCAGCTTGATTCTTCTACCCGTTAATGGGTATCCACCATATACCGATTGTGAAGTCATTCCTTCGAACTCTCGGGTCGGATTTTAAAAGAAAAAACTTAACTATCCAATGAATTAAATAAAAATTTTCGAATAACTCGATGATCATTTTATAACATTTTAAAATTAAATAATTAAAACATAAATTTACTAATAATTTAGCGGTCTTTAACGTAGTTTACCCTACTATTTATTAAAAACCCTTAATAGTAATTAATGATTATTAATAGAATGGACTAAAAAGAGATGGAATAATAGTGTTTTGATAGTATGTATGATTGGAAGAGTGGCCCCACATTCCGCCGTTTGATGATTTCATAATTTCCTTCAAAAGTCAGAATAATGGTGCAATGTGTAGGCTAATGAAATTATTTTCAAAAGTGGGATTGCCTATTTATATTATATATTTATGAATTTGGATTGCTCCTTTTTGACTTAGTTATGATGATCATCAACTTATAAATGAGCATTGATTACAGTCAAATGAATCTATTAACAATTTTCATCAAGATAATATTTTCTTCAAAAAGTTTCCCACCATAAACTATATGCATTAACAAGTTGTTTCTGGGAGGGAGAGAATTCGGGTTCGAAATTCGTAAATATTTGTGGGAGTGAAAATCATAAATCGGTATTTATATTAGAAGTTAGATTGTATTTTGTTTTCTTTATTCAAAAAATAGTAAATTAGTCCATGTACATTAGATTCAAAGAGCAAACTGGTTATTTTGTTAAAAGTTTCATCAATCTCTATTATTAAAAGTCAGTCATTGCATGTCAAAATGAGGCACATGTGATAGACCAAGTGTAACTATCTGGTAAATCTGTCAGCCACGCTAATTTTTAGCAATGAAAATGGATGGAATTTTAACAAAAATGATCATTTTGCTCTTTGATCTAACATACAATGATTAATTTTCTCATTTTTTGAGTAAATGAGGTAAAATGCAATCTAACTTTTGATATAGGGATCTCAAAGGTACTTTTACACTCGATCTACATATATTAAGAAGTTATTTTAAGGAGAGAATTCAAACTCAATACTTGAAAATATCAACAGACATTAAAACTCAATCACGAATCTTAAAAGGATTTATTATTGGTGTTTTCTTTTTTTAAAAAAAAATACAATTTATTATGAGATATTAAAACTTAAATCTTTTTCTCAGTCAAAAATAAATAAATAAGATTACAAGTTATGATGAATGTTGTTAATTTAAATAAATTGCACCAATAATTGTAGGGATAGTTGGCTAGGTGTTTATCATCAAAACATTCATCATTGTTTGCACATAGACATTATTATTTTCTTTCTTTTTGTTCATCACTATTGCTAATAACATAAAAAGAGAAGGGCTATGGAATTAAATATGGAAAAGCTTAATCATGATTAAATTGATGAACTTGAAAGGTTCTAAATTTCTAATGTAATCATTATGTTCTTTGTTTTATATCTCTTTAAATTATGCTAAACTTGTTAGTTGTTATCTACTATGGAATCCAAGTCTTGGAACTTTATCAAAGGCCTATATATATATATATAAATTAACCCAAAAAAGCAATTTATGTTCTTTTGTTTATATATAAATTATCCTTTTTTTTTGTTAATTTATATATATAGGTTTTTAAATGTTAATAATCTCTTCGTCTAACGGTAAAAATATTATGTTGTAGATACGAGAATTTGGGTTTGATCTTAAACAATTCTATTTCACTTTCGCTCTCTCAATTATATAAAAAAAAAATGAAAGATAATGTTTATATCTACTAAACTTTAATGGGATAATTTTCGTTGCCTGAGAAAAGAGTGTAAATAACATTATTTGGCATTTATGTTGTCCCGTTAAGTCAGAGATTTATTGAGTTATGGCGAGCCTTTGACACGTGTTTAGAAGTTACAGAGAATTTTGTCTTCCTAGGTTGTCTTAAGTCTTGACATGACTGAGTGAGGTTCACGTATAGAGCATCCAAGAGATGAGTATCAATAATTATGCAAGATTTATATGTCATGTAATGATTAAATTAACAATTTCAGTGATATTGGAGCAGCAATTAAATAGAGTTAAATTACTAACTTTAAGAAAAAACAAAAGGAACTGAAAATTAATGAAAAGAAAAGAAAAAGATTACAAAAACACATCCTATGAAAGTTACACAAACTGACATTATGGTCATTTTGGGTATTGTCAGGAATTTTACATAAGAAAACCCCCCAATCCAAATTTTTTACTCCATGAAACTAAACTTGGATGTTTTTGGGAAGGCAACTCCCCATATATCCATTTTCCATTGCTTTTTCAAGTATACCCCCATAACTTAATCTAATTTCATCTATACCCCCTCCCCCTCCATTTTTTTTAACATTCTGTAAGCCTGTTTGAAAAATGTCTTTTAGCCATTTCTCAAATAAGCTATTCACAAAATAACTTGAACCAACTAAAACCCCCTCCAGTACCCTCTCTTCAATACTAAAACTAACCTTATTTTCACCCCCAAATATCTCCTCTACCACCCTTTTGAACTTGGCCATGAAAGCTTCTTTCATCTCCTTGTGTTGGCCTTCGGTTTGGTTGAGAAAGTAGCGTTTTTGGATCAGTTCTAGAAACCCGACATGGAGATCAGCCGTCAAGTCACTAATTTCACCACTTTCATTAGCTTCTTCTTCTTCATCATCATCAGCTGCTTTCATGTTGAGGTCAAGAATGTGGGAACTTGGTTCGGTTCTTGGTGTTTTGGTCTTGTTTGAACCGCCCCATTCGTGTTTTCTCTTGTTGGTATCAGAGCCGTTGATGTTGAGCTTCATCTCGATGACAATGTTGTCCTTTTTGGCATAATGTTCCTCAAAGCTAGAAGAAATGGACTTGGTTAAAATGATTATTGATCTGCTACTACCACCACCATCTCCACCTTCAAATCTATCAGCTAGGAGTTTTAAACACTGTGTATCAGCCAAGTCAACATTTTCCACCATAACCACAAGCTTTTCATCCCTGCTAAATGCTCTTTTAAGCCTCTCATTAAATCGAGTTGTCTCATTGTTGTGTTTCATGTCCATGTACAGAAGCAAATCAGGTGACCCCAACACATATTCTGCAACAACACGTGCTAATCTTCTTTTGCCAATCATGTCATTCCCTTCAATCAGTAACCAAGTCTCTTTTTTTGAACCCATCAATGCTTCAGCTATCGAACTTATAATCTCAGATTGCCATGGCAGGTTGCCTTGCAAAAGCTCACACAATCCAGTACTTGTCCTTGGAGAATCACTACCAAGAGCAAGTGTGACCTTCACCTCTTTATCCTCAGTGTTTTTAAGTGAATCCAAGTTTGGTGATACATTACCAAAATTGAGCTCAATGGTGCATGAGTTTTGCCTTCTGAATCTCGGCACCGAATTCGGCTTCGAATCGATGAAAGAGATCGAAGCCGAATCGGTTAAGCCACTGCTTTGACTAGGCCACCAAGGGAGCGATGAACCATAAGGATAGCCTTGGTTGTTGTAGTACATGGTGGACCTCAACTGGCTCTGGTTCAATCTACCTCTATGTAAACTGTGACATAATGTGTTCCATTTTCTCCTCAATTCAACCATTTCATCCTACAAAAACCAGACACAATTAAACTCTAAACCCCCCCCTCCCCCCCAAAAAAGAAGAAGACCCAAAATGAGTTTTAACTTGTAGATTCTTCTTACCTTTTGACTGTCACTGTTGTTACTACCATGAACATGCATCCATGGTGGCAAGCCACCACTAGATTTAAACGACTGTACATCTTTCTCGTAATTTGAACTACATTCAGCACAACATGTAAGTTTCTCATGCTCAAATTGCTTCTTTTCCATCTCACTGAACACCATTTTTGTATCATGGCAACTGCAAACATCAAGATTATTCGTATTATGGTCCATGAAGATTAATAGTTTCAAAACATGAGACAGCAAAGACATAAAGAAAGCATAAAAAGGAAAAAAAGAAAAGACAAACGTGAAAACTTTTATCTTTTTTTTTTTTTACTTTTTCTTTTGATTTTATGCAGCGGCTATATCCGACAAAGCATGGTAATAATACAATGCATGGACAATGATTCATATGTCTTTTTACAGGCCATAACTAGAAGATAAAAACAAGAACCAAAAAGAACAAGGAATATTAATGGAGAAAAGGAACAAACCTGGAAGCATGGAGGCTTAAACTAAGTCCACCTGTAGGAACAGAAACAGCTTGAAGTGCCCATTGAACCTCAAGTGGAGGTTGTCTCATTTGACACCTTAAATATGTTTGGTAACTTGCAGTTGCCACTAACCAGACCTTGTTTGACATGTAATAATCTGAAATCAACCTTCCTAGTTCAGTAACTAAATGATCAGCTGCATTGTAACCATTGCTTTCACCTTCTTGAACAACAGTCCATTTTAAATCACCTGTATAAATAATAGCACCACCTTCTGCTACAATGGAATCCACTCTTCTTTTCAAATCACAAACATGTTTCTCAACATCCTCTCTTTTCATGAACTTTAAAGACATAGGTGAGAAATAAAATTTAAGGAACCGAACATGTTTCATTTCATCCGGAACATCACCTTTCTCAACTCTTGATGTTAGTTCGGACACAAGACTTTCAGTTGTAGACACACAATCACCAACTATAACACTGTTCCTCCTCTTGTTCTTCCTTAACAAAACCTCAAACACCAACTTGATGTCTTGTTTCAAAGAAGCTGAATCTGGTATGTAGTTGGTTAAAAGTTTCTTTGAAGGTGAAAAGAAAAATGGGTTTTGTTCATAAGACAAGAAATGAGTTTGAGAAGGTGAACAAGGTGAAGAAAAAACACCACCAGAACCAGAAGTAGTGTTATAACATTGAAACACAGATGAAGGTGATGAAGAAGAATCTTCAATGTTGGCTTTAACAACAGTGCTTGAAAAACCAGCTTCTCTCATAACCCTACTAACACTAGGATCATCAAGTATAGATATAATAAGCTGCTCTAACTCAACTTTAATGGTGAGTATAGGCTGTTGTGATTGTTGTTGTTCAATACAGCCCCTTCTTTGATGTGCTTGTGCTCTTTTAAGTGCAGCAACTAAAGCATTTGATAAAGAAGGTTGACCATGAAGGATTGGTCCTGGTGTGGTTGGTAACCTATTAAGAGCTACATTGAAACAAAGCTCAAGTGCTCTACATTGAAGTGGATGTGAGGAAGATAACTGAGGCTGCTGTGATTTAAGACAAGCTCTTCTCAATAGGCTAGCCCTTGTGCTTAACAAAGTGGCAGCCACATGAAGAGGAGTCACTTGTGCATGGCCTCTCCTTCTGGCTAAGCTAAGAGAATGCTTCAATATTGAAGCAGCCTCTGCTGTGAGGGTCTGCTGAACCGTACAGGCACCTGAGCGCATCACTTGGCTAAAACCCACCCCCCCACACCACCCCCCAAATGAAAAAAACTTGTGCTCTTCTCAAAATTTTTCACTAACTTTCCTCTCTTATGCAATATACTCACCACCCCCACACCCCTATTTGCCTTTGTTTTTCTCTTAAAAGCTTAGAACAAAATGAACCAGTTGTTGTAAGCTTAAAATAGACAAAAATGAATCTGAAAATGAAAAACAAAGAACCAAAATATATATTTTTTTGAAAGTTTTTGGAAAGAAGAGCTTATGGTATAGTTTTAGAACCAATATACAACACAAATAGACCAAACCCTTCGTTCTTTATACACTTCACAAATTCGAAACTCAGTCCCTGTACTTAACTACTTTTAAAAGAAAACTTAGTAGCAATGAAATTAAGAAAAGAGATATTCAATTTAGTCCTGAAATTTTTTTTCTTTTTTAAAATTGAGGGCAGCTTTTTTGAGCTTTTCAATTCCACTTCCTATCTTTCTTTTCTCTCTCTCTCTCTCACACACACAGACTGCACCATCTTTTAATACCCTAAAGGTAACCCTAATTAAGATTTTCTTTTTTTTGGTTTCCTATGATAATAAAAAATAGATAAATAACAAAGGAATGATTTCGTTTATTAAAACAAAAAAGTGATTATTTGATTAATACAAAACATTCACTGCACTTGTTGGGACTCGCAAAAAAATATCCTCAAAGTCTACATGCATATGGAGAGTAGTAAAACTTTCATGGCATGATGAAAACATATCATAAAATAATAATAAATAAATAAATTTTCTTCCTTTTTCTTTTCAACCCCAAGACGATGAAAAAGCTGCAAAAGAAGATCTGATCAATCTTAACCATGTTCCTTTTTTCTCTAGTCACAGTGCTGCACATTTATATATACATACATATTTACAAGCATGCCTAAATTAATAGAGAATTAGCTAATAACATGGTTTCTTGTATACAACATTGGTCGATTAAGTCATGGTGATGGTTGTTCCGTAAACGTTATCATATAGTTATTATAATCAAATGCGGTCGATGTTTAGGAGAAATTATTTTATGATATGAAAAAAATTGTTGAAATATTATTAAATAATTAGATAAAGATTATAAATAATGTGATGAAAATGATTCATAAAATAATTTTTTATTGTTTAGGGGTGAAATAGAAAATTATTTTAAGACGATATAATGAATAATAAATTTTGAATAGATTAAAAAACAAATTTATCAATTTTGGAGTGCCAAAGACATTGCTTGATCCTTGCTCATTCCATTGTTCACCGGATTTATTCTAATTAATTAGTTATTCAATTTAATACTTGTGATGATTGATCACGATCAAAACCACTAATATAATTGTAACTTTAAATATAACTTAGGAGGAGCAAATACAAGGGAAAGGAGTGACCTTGGTCCTTGAACTGGTCTCTTTAAAAATGGTATAATCGCATTTTAACCCTTGATTCAATTTTGATGTACCACTTACATTGTAATTATGATAATTACTAATTGAGAAAGACTATAGTAGAAATAAAAATAAAGATGGGTAAAGTGGTTGCATTTATAAAAGAAAGTGAAGAAAAGAAAAAGGAAAGACCCAACTAAGACCCACATTTCAAAAATTAAAAAAAGAAAGGAAGTGAGAGAAGTTGCTTCTCTTTCCTTTTTCCCTCCTTTGAATGGACAAACAAAGGCAGAGAAATTCAAAAAAAGTAGTAAAGAGAAAAAGTTAGAGAAAGAAGGAAAAGAAAAGTTGTAATTGTAAGTATTCTCTCTTTTTATTATTATAATATTGTGAATTAATATATAAAGGTGAAAATGTACATTCAATAATGTGTTTATCCAAAAGAGAAAGGCAGGGTGGGTTTGTTGTTGTTGTTCACCTTCACGCCAATCCTTGTAGAAACAGAGAGACAACATTTTATTCCCCAAGTAATACCCCAAAAAGCAACACTCTGTCTCCTATCCTACATTGCATTATTGCTCCTCTCTCTCTCTTTCTTTTATCTCCAATGCTTCATAACCCTTTTTGTCTTCATCTTTGTCTTTTTACTCACTTCTTTCACCCTCGATGCCAATATATATATATATATATATATATATATATATGTGTGTGTTTTATTTGCAAATTTGGCACTTAAACTATATTCGATTTTCAGTTTGATACTTGAAAAGTTTTTTTTTTAATTTATAAAAATGATACTTAAACTATCATTTTGTCTCGTTTTATCTCTAAAAAGTGTACGACATCTAATAAAAGCGTGCAGCATATTAGTTGATTTATTGGTCTTTTTTTTTTCAGCTCACTCTCTAAGTCTTTTGTCTTAATCTTTGTCCTCTTACTTCTTTCACCTTCAATGCCAAAAAAGAAAAAAAAGATTAAGTTTCATTTACAAAATTGGACCTTAAACTATACTTTATTTTCAGTTTTTTTGTTAGAAGTGATACCTAAAAATAAAAGTATCATGGAGGCTCCTGTACTATGAGTTAGATTGCAATTTTTTCCCTCTACCAAAAAAATTAGCAAATTAATCCCTATACGTTAGATCAAAGAGTAAATTGATGCTTTCTGTTAAAATTTCATCAATTTGTACTATTAAAAACTAGCATGGCTAATGGAATAATCAAGTAGTGTGCCACGTATACCTTATGTTGATATACAGAGATCACGGGTTTATTCGAGTCGTTCATGGGTTTGCCCGATCGTCTACGAGGAAATGTTGAGTCTTCGGAAAACATAGGATATTTGTCTAAGTTCGCGGAAGCTTTTTAAGGAATTTTCTTTTAAAAGTTGTATAAGTTAGGAATGGAGGTTGGCTATTAATGGAAATAAAATGGAAGGTGAATTGGGTAGGTTCGGCTAAGAAAGAAGTAAGGAAGATGGGTATTTTGATGGCTCGGTTTGATAAGAAATAATAAAGATAAATGAAACTTAGGATAATCGGTGGGAATGGATAAATGAGCTTAAACACCAGAAACGATTCAACATTAAAGAGTGCCACCCCGGTTTCTATAAGGTTTAAGGTGGAATTACGGAAATAGATAGCTTGATGAACGCCACACCAAAATAAGGTGATAAGTTTAAAAAGAATCGATTGACGCCACTAGCGCGCTAGATAAGTCAAACTGAAACTTGGACGAATTTAGAGAAGAGAAAACTCACTCTTTGAACAAAGTTCATTCAAATTGACAAAAGTTTTCTTTCAACTTAAAATGATAAACTATTTATAGCCTATGCACTAGCTAACTGAATGGTTACAAACAAAGCTTAAAGACTAAGTAAATGTAGCTAGAATAAGCTAGAAAATTCTAGAAATAAAACCATTAATTTGCTATGCTAGGTTCGATTGAATAGGAGTCAAAGGGGCAGCTTCTAAATTGAGCAATAAACTTGGAAAGATGAATGCTTGAGGGAGGCTAATGGCCATGTCCATTTTCAGCTTCTTAGGATGCCAATGGGCAGCTTAATGATGAAGAAAATTCAGCTGGATGAATTTGGCTGTAGGGAGGTGAATGGTTTTGTCTAAATTCAGCCAAAGCTTGAAGAATACTCCCAATAGATGCCCCTTGGCCTAATGGTCACTTAGGAGATTCAAAGGATCAGTAAAATTCATGTAGCTAGACATGCATGCATTCTTGCATTCATTGTAACTTGTTGTTCATGCATTTAGCTCTTTCATGAATGTGTTTTTAATTTGGTAGCCACTCCTTGGCCGAATAGGTGTTTGGGAGACCAATAATCAGCACTCCATTCGTTGTAGCTAGCTGTGCATGTTCCCTCCCATGCGTTGAACCTAAACATTCATGAACTTGGCATTAATTCGGCTGCACCTTAGGGAAACCAATGGTTGAACCTCCATCCATGAATCTGGTCGTTCATGCATACTCCATGCATTGCATTAAACCATGCATGAACCGTCCCATGCATTGTACCAGCCCATGCATGTACATTGGCTTAAATGCTTCTTCATGCATTCGGCCAACCTACAAAACACAAAGAACTAATTAAGTGCAAATGTATATTCGGTTGGACTAAATGGCATCAAGACATATTAAACACTAATTATCATACTAACTAAATTAAGACAAATTAATTATAGACCAGCCACCTAATTAAATTCGGCTAACAAACATAGTTAAAACATGTAATAAGTTGGCATGTAATCAAGAGCTGTAGTAAACTAATTAAATTGACTTAAAAACTTATTTATTCCAGTAAGAAAATTAATGAGCTGAAAAGAGCTTCAAATGAGCTCAATGAGCTGAATTGAGCTCGTGTGAGCTGACTTGAGCTCGAATGAGCTGACTTGAGCTCGGGTGAGCTGCGCTGAGCTGGAATTAGCTTGTACCAAGGTGCATGGGTTTGCTAAAATGTTGCCCCAATCATCTCCAACTTCGTCGAGCTGAAATTCGACCCAAAATTGAGGAAATAGTGACTCAACAGCTCCTTGGAATTGTTTAACTCGGTTTCAAGTTATGGGGCCTTTAGGGAGCTCGAGAGGATCGAAATATGCATCTTGGATTGCCCCGGGTATGCTCACATCAATGGCTAACGGAATAATCAAGTAGTGTGCCACGTATACCTTATGTTGATTTAAAGAGATCAATTTTTAACAGTAAAAATGAAAGGAATTTTTATAAAAGGGCTAGTTTGCTCTTTGATCTAACATATAAAGACTAATTTGCCTATCTTTTTAGTAGAAGGGAAAAAAATGCAATTCGAATCCTAGTATAAGGGCCTCATGGTACTTTTACCAGTACCTAAACTATCATTTTATCCCATTTTATGCCTCAAAAGTGTATTGAACACCCCATACCCGACCCGATTATCGGGTCTGAGCTTTAGGATGTCACATTTGTTGCCAGAACAACTACGATTTATTACAACAAATTTCATCATTAATCATTAATTTATAAGTACTACAATTGTAAAAAATAATATATATATTTTTTGGGTCATATACGAGCTTAGGAAAGCTCAATTCCATCTTGAACTAGGACTAAACTAAAAGTTTTCAAAGTATGTCAAGTGGGTTGATAAACCATAATAGTAACATATTTTAGGCCCACATTTAGCATGCTTTGGGATGATTTAAGCCTTGAATTGTGTAATTTGGTGCTCTTAATCCTTTGTTTTCATGTTTTATACCTAGGAGAGGACCAAAGGATGAAAAAATGAGAAACGGGCCCAAAACAGAGTAAATGGGCCATATCACGAACTCCACATGGCCTGGGCCCAAGACCACACGGCCGTTCCTCATCAACAGACTCGAACACGGCTTGACCACGATTCACACGGGCGTGTGCTATGGGCGTGTCCCTGCCGCGGCCAAGAGGAGTTTTACTCGGAAGAAGATACTTGGAGACAAAGAAACACATTCCAAAGCCTATTTAAACACCCTAGGAGGAATTCTACTCGAATTAGGATATTTAGGGGCCAAGTAAGGCATCTCAAAGCTTATATAAACACCCTAGGGGGCAACTTAAGTGGGGAGTTTGGCAGAAGCCTTCTGCCAGGGCTTTTGTTGAGGGGAACCCAAGGCTTTAGTCAGGGGGCGTCCAGCCAGGCCAAAGAGGTCAGAGTTGTGGGAATTTACGCGAAGATGGCTAGTTGATTCATCTCAAGAAGCCGGAATTATACTCAAGACGGAGGATCTCTCCTTCAATTCCTTCAAGGGGTTTTAGGGATTTCTTATGTTTTGTTTTATCTTTTCTTCTGAGATGTTTTCTTTTATTATTATGAACTAAACCCTCAGATACCTGAGGGGGATGAAACCTAAGATGAATCTTGTTATCGTTTGCTGAACTATATGATAAATATTTGACTTGTTCTTAATTATGTGTTCTTAATTCTTGTGTTGATATTTCCAGGATATTAATTCAAGTGTGATGTGCTTAGGTGGAGGAGCAAAAGTCCCTGCCTAAAAGTAGATCTAGCATAATTAAGCGGAGTTGATCGCACGCCTAGAGATACGGTGACGAGGTTTTGCCGGATTAGGGTGAAACCTAATATGGGAGTCCATAGATCGAGTTAATGCAATTCTAGGGGTTTTAATTAGAAAGAGATTTCAATTAATCAACCTAGGGTTAGACGTTAGTCGCCTCGAGAGAGGGATTAATATACGTTAGGGAATCCTATGGATCAAGTCAAATGAATAAATCGTCTGGTTCAGAGTTAGGTAACAAGTGAAGTCTAAGCGGATTCTTCCTTGGGTATCGTCTTAATCAATTGGTTTTTCCTAAAGTTATTTTCCCCAATTCATTCTCTTTGTCTTTGCATCTTTAGATTAGTTGATTAGTTAATTTTAGATTAGATAAACAATTCTCTTAATTCTTAGGCTAAATAATAAAAAGAGAGTTAGTATTAGTACTTTTAGTTCCTTTGGGTTTGACAATCCTGTCTTGCCTTAACTATACTACTGTTCGATAGGTGCGCTTGCCTCAAATCGTCGTCATAGTTAGTTTCCAGGTTCGATCATTCTTTATATAAATTTTAAGACTTTGACATCACATAAAACAACGATCATGGGTGTCGCGATTTCCAGGGCTTGGTATCGCGACTTCGAAGACAGTAGCCAAACCCAATCTGAGGAACAAATTGCAAATTTTTCAAAATAAAGCAGGATTAATATCGCGACATTGAGGATATGGTATCGCGATGATGGAAATAGACCACTAACTCCCTATTTTCCAAAGCTTCCAACCTAGCCTATTAACCAACATTTGGCCCCAAAGACCCAAATCAACCATTTCATGCATTCAAATATGCAAAAACATAGTTACCAAAAACAACCACCTCACTTATATGTGTGTGTAACACCCCTTACCCATCCCGATCGCTAGAATTGAGCTACAGTGCAAAATGGAATAGTTATAAACATTTAACAGATAAGTCAAATAAAAAATCATTAACTATTATCATATAAGTCATTCAGTACAAATTTAAACTTTCCTCGAGCTTTATACAAGCTTTCGTAAACTTAAAAGTTGACCCGGATTCGAACAAGGACTAAACTGCAAATATTTTAAAAGTTTAAAACGGCATTGCGACGAGACGTCCCCTTCGTCATGACGTTGCCAAAACAGTATGTCACGTCACAATGTCAGACCACTTGACGTCGGGACATCACAAGCTGTTGGCCGACGTTGCAACGAAAGAAAAACGACATTGGGACGAGGAATCTGTTTGGTTCAAAAATAGGTCATTTATACTAATTTCAAATCATCATCCAATTCAACTCAAAGGAATCACTTAACACAACTTATACCTGCACAATTCATACCAATTTCATACCAGACACATACCATTTGAACACCATTCCAACATATGAACCAATATGCCACATTTCGCACCAATTTACATCAAAACTATTTATAACATTTCAAGCCATTCAACATTCACTTTCTCAAGTCAATTCATACTCAATATATCCAACATTAAGAACCAAACAACTATAATGCATCATGTTCTTTAATATGAATACATATATCATTTCCATTTTTACACATAAGTTCAATTCAAGTAAAGTTCCAAACAAAACAAACATTATAAGATACTATGACACTCCTAAGTACATGCCACATATAACCGAACTCAAAACGACCAAAAGGCTACCAAAACAGGAGATGGATAGTGTGAGCTCCAAAGTGATCTGATCGTCACGCTTCACGGTCAACAATCTATAAGTACGTGAAGTCAACAGTAAGTATAACAAATACTTAGTATATCCATTCGAAACTTAACTTACCTAAGTTTTATATCAATTTATCAATAGAAACTCAAATATGCACAACATGGTAATACTTTGACTTTCTTAAACCTATTTATACAATTTTAAAAAACCATCATCAAGTTAACATATTAGTACCATAACATCAAAGTGTTCAGATCACATACATATACCAAATAGTACTATATCATTCCAACTTATAAGATATTACAAACATGTTAACTAAGTTCCTTATCAATCTTTCCAACCATTTCTTTATCAACTTGCCAATATATTTGCTCAGATAACTATAGTAAATTAATTTCGGATACTCAGAACTAGATTGCTCACACAAGTTGTAACATATAAGTTGCTCACACAAGTTGTAGGTCTGGATTGTTCATATAAGTGTTATTCGATGTTGCTCGCACAAGCTGTAGAGAATCCGCAACATATGTTGGATCTTAACCATCGATAACTAAATCCTTGACCAGTACTCATTTTGTATCATTTGGGTCTACTATCACAAGTTGCAGGTCGGGATTGTTATGTTAACTCTATTCGGTGCTACTCGCACAAGCTGTAAAGAATCCGTAATAAATGTTGGATCTTAGCCATCGATAAAGTAGTCCCTGACCAGTACTCAATTCCTTTAAAATGGTAATGGTTTTCCATTTGTATCGTAAATATTTATTAAATTCTCACAGCATTGTTCTGTATTCATACATTTTATTCTCTTTAATATCATCATTTATACATATTGTTTTACCATATAAACATTTTATAACCATCTAATGAGACTTTTTTATTTAGAATCATTCTAAATTACATACTTTACAATTTAATCCATTCGATTTTAAAGTTTAACATTTTCACAACAACTTAACTAACAAACAAGGTATTATAACACTTAAATAACTAAAATTAACATAATAAGTTCCATATGAACTTACCTGGAAAAAACAACAACCGACAATATTGAATCAAAGACTTCAGTTAGAAGTTTGTAGGCATTACAAAGCTTAACTGGCAACATTGAGATTTTGAAATTTGGAATTCAATAGAATATGAATAGCGACAGTAAAAATGCCATTTGGCAAGATAGAAGGTTGTTAAAACCTACCTTGTTTCAAGTGTCTTTTCCCTACCCAAGAAGGCAAGAGCCTATTTGTTTCCCAGCTCATTAATGTGGAAAATTAAGTTTCGAAGCAATATGAGGTTAATCATTTTTCCAATTAAGAATAAGTAAAGATTTTCTTGTCCATTTTGATTGGCTTTCCTCACAGTGATGATTCTCTTATTTAGCACTTCACTCGAAATGGTTATTGTGCAGTGAAGTTTAGGTGTCATTGCTTATTAGAAAAAAAAAAAAAAAAACCAAAGTGCTAACCAAGAGGCCAACTCTAGTGTCGATCCATAGGTGGAAGGTTGATTATAGAATAGAATCTAGACTTTAGAGACTACCTTGCCTACATGATTCCATGCAAAGCACCCCAACGAGTGAGGTAGGTAAGGTAAACCAACCATGGCATTGCACGAAATCCCTAGAGTAGGGTAGTAAAAAATTGAGAAGTTTATAATAAGGGCATCACAAGATTGGGTGGGGATAATGTCATGTTAACCACTTTAAAGGAATAGGTAAGATGCATTAATCCCACATTAGAAATGATAGGGAAGGTCTTTGGGTATATAAGCAAATGTATTACACATCCAAAACGGTTTTAGGGCATATAAGCAATTAAGGTTACATATCTTATCACACATTTCTTTCAAGAAGAGGGTAATGGGTATGTGCCACATGTAGAGGCATTCGCTTCCCTTGATCAAAAGGTACAATTACAACTCTGAACTACTAATAATTCAATTCAATCTCTTTGTCTAAAGAAAAAAAAAATCCAATTTTAACCCTCTCAAAAGTTTAAAAACTAGCTTAAGCATAATATAACATTTTTAGTTTCATCCCTTAATTTTTTTCTTGGCTTCTTATCACACAATTCTTAATTTCGCCCTTGCTTGCTAAGTTGATTTGTTCAAAGAGTAAACTACCGGTCCTCCTGTCTAGTAAAACCCTTCTTGAGCTTTGATAATAAAAATTTGACCTTATCCTATGTTTGGATTGCATCACGACTAGAGAAAGGAAAGGAAATGAAGGGAAAGCAAGACTCTAACCTTATTTGGATAACTTTTTTATTATTATTCAAGGGGAAAAAGCGAAAGTTGAATATTTCTTTATTTCTTTTGAAATACTCAATTTTGTCTCCCAATTCAAAAGAAAATTTGAGAAAAAAATGTTTTTAGGATGTGAAATACCATTTTTTAATGTTAATCTTCTACATAAATTATTTTATTAAATATATAACAAAAAATATATTATAATCAATCATTTCTTTTCCTTTCCTAGGCTTAATGATAATACTCTAGAATGACATATTTTTATGTATTAATTATATGTTTATTTTGAGTATGATCCTACTAATTTGAGCTTTTTATGGTTTTTTATCTTACAGGGACTAAATTGAAGGCAAAAGGAAATTTGGGGGCTAAAAGCGTGAATTTAAAGTTAAATTGGGCCAGCATGCAAAGTAGGAGAGGAGTGGTGTCGAAAATACAAAGTGTGGAAGATTTTGGGAGTAAAAATGCAAAAGAAGAGATTTTATAACACAAGATTGTATTTAATTTTTAATTATATTAGGATAATTATTAAGGATTATTTAATTATCTTTATTTATTTGTATTCATCTTTTAGAATTTAATTAGGAATAGATTAGGTTTCTTAGTACTATAAATACGGGATGGAGTGACACAAATTTTACTCATCTTTTCTGTAAACACTCCCCCCATTAAGTTTAGCCTTTTGTTCTTTCCATATTTTTCAATAAAAATCTTATTTCCATTACATTTTTTCCCTAAAAATCATGAGCAACTAAATCTATCTAGTCGAAGGTTGTCAAAATTCCCCAAAAAGGGTTCATGAGGCTTAGAATCCGTACTTAGCCTTCTCGACGAGTATTCATCGTTTCTCTGCATTACGAGGCTGACGCTTCCGTCCATGTCCCTTAAAAGGTGACCTTTTCAATTTGTGCAAGGAACGACCACTTTGTATATTTTGAGAATGTTGCACAGTCGGTTTATTAGCTTACTGTGTCAGAGGTTGGCGAGCCCAAAAGACAAAATGGCGTGGCATTCGCCATTGAGAAATGATGGTCTAGCATAAGACGGTCCCACAGAGCATAAGACGTCCCACAGAAACGATTGTTGGCTAGAGTCAGGTTCCTCTAAATTGTAAGTCTAAATTCTTGGAGCTGGTGGTCATAAGTGTCCTCTTCCACTATAACTGGCTTATTCTGTTTGAGAAGGATCACCTAAAAGCCGAGGAGTGAACCCAAGGTGGATCGAGACAACCGGAGGCTGGAATCTCTCTATAAGAAACTTTTTTTTCTCAACTCTATTATCTCTACTATTTTATTTTTAATTTTTGTACTTTCAATTAAATCAAAACTTTTAATTCTATTTTTTTATTTTTTTCCAGCTAGCAGGTTTTCTTGGGCACGATTCTGTCCAGGATTTCGAGGAACAAGCAATTGTGCAAATCTAGTCCCTGAAGATTTGACCCTACTTCCCTTATACTATTATTTTTATTATTTTACATGGATAGGATATTTTTTGTGCTCTCAACGACCGCATCACTTAACCCAAATCAAGTTCGTAAATATATTAGAATGAAAAACATATTATTCACACGTGATGTTAGATTGGCTCAACCCAACTTGAATTACTATTTATTAATTAAAAATAAAAAATAATTTTATTTAAACTTATCTATAAATATAACTTTTTAATATTACATAAAAAAAATTTATATTACGACTCAAGTCATGAATAAATCCACTTTTAATTTTTTTGAACAATCTCATTATAGGTTCTAATTATATCTGCTCTTTTGAAGATAATATTTAAAACTACCTATAGTCACTCCTTAACCCATAAATAGAAAGATAATAAGCTTCAATATACTTAAATTTATGTTCTCCAGCATTGGCTAACAACATAAACCTCTTAGCAAATCCTCTAAAAAGGATGAAAAAAAACTTTACTCTAAAAAAGAGGGAAAATTAATTACCTATAGTCTAAGTTACACTTTTGTAGTTAATTTTATGGTCAAAGTCATAAATATTGTCCATTAAAAAAAAGTTCATTTTAACATCTTATTACTAATAAATATGCCTTTAATCACTCTTTTGTCGTTTCTAATCTATTTATGATTAAAATGACATTTGTTTACTGTAAAAAAAGGGTTGGCCAAGCCCAACACAAAAGTTTCAACCCTTAATTAATTTATTATATAATTATAACTTTAAAAACAATATTATTTAAATCTAATGTTATAATTTATGGATAATTACGTGAAAATATTTTTTGGGAGTCGTATTTGAGTTATAAACCTTCGGGAGAGTTAAAATATAATGTTATCATTGTATTAATAATACAAAAATTTATTAACTCTTGGCCTAGCGACACTAGGTATTATCTAAAAACTCACATCATGGGTTTGAATCACAAGGACAACCATTTTTATAGTGTGTGAACTTGTAATGATTTACTCTTACCAAAATTGTGTGAGTCAACTATAAATATATTAAAAAATATAAAATTTTACAATTTCTCGAAGGATTAAACTATAAGATTTTTAATTTTAAAAAGGTCAAAATAAAATTTTAAAACTATAAATTTACTTCAATTTTTAAAGGAATTAAAGGAATGCATATCTTTTTAAAATGTAAGTGAAGGGCACAACCTTGTGTTTTAAGATTTAATGAAATGGATCACACATATTCACTCCTTTATATGGCTAATAAAAAAGATAGAGAGATTGGGTAGTGATTGAAGTTGGGAGATAGGTGGGATAGGGTTGGCCAAATCATTGGAACATAAATACTATTTGATGTTAGTAAAGGCAATGGCATTGCCATGATGAAGAAGCAATGAATATTGGGTTAACTCTGCCATGAAGAAAAGAATATAATGAATTGGGACCCAAATATGAAAATATTTTTTCATTGTGAAAATTGGGTTAATTAGTCACATCTTTCGGAGTCGAATGATTAGGTTTACTTCTTTACTTAACAAATTTTCAACAAAGCTGTGAAAATGATGAATTACTAGTTTACATGACTTAGGGACACTAAGGCCCCACTTGCCAAAAGTTGAATCACAATCATAAGTTTCGTGTTACATTTATTTAACTTGATACTTTAATTATTAATTTCGATTAAATTATAGATAAATAGTCGATATTTGATAAATTAAAATGTATCATGTGTTATAATTTAATTGGTTGGTATCGTGTAAATTTATAGTTTAAGTATCACTTTTAACAAAAAAAATTTTAACTCCTCAACTGAAAAACCAAGGAGCGAAGCCAATTTTTTTTCTACGAGAAAGGAATTAAGTTACAAGTTTTTTAGAGATCTAAAATATAATTTCACCATTTTATTAGCTTATAACTTTATATTTTTAAAGGATTAAATTAAAATTTTATCATTTGGAGATCAAAGTCCAATTTTACCATGTACTAACTTATAATTTATAAAATTTATATGGCCAAACATGTAATTTTTTATTTTAGGGGACCAAGACCCTTGCCAGCTTCATAATAGCGCCCCGAGAAAAATGATATAGTCTAAGAACCAATTTTACATTTAAACCTAATAAACAAAAATAGCATACATATCATACCTTTTAAAAATATAATAAAATCATATGACAATTAAAATCATATTCAATAATTATATTCATATCCACTAATATACTCAGACAACTCCGATACAAATATCAAACTCGCACATAATAAAACTTAAACATGGTATCTTAAAATTTATCAATTTTTTCCTATTAAATAGGTGAAATGCAAATACATATAATTCATTCTTTGTTTTTACAAATTATCTTAAAATCAAAATTATCTTGATTTGAAACAAACTATTTTATTGTGTAACCCAATTGGTGACTCATTGAAGTCTCAATGGCAGCTTTATGATCAATAATAGATTAAATAAAATTATAGGAGTTAAAGTGAGATGGCAAAGGTCTCTCATACCTTAATCAATTGTCGAGGGTTCGATCCTTACCTTGGGTATAGAACAGTTTTAAAACTTGTGACTAGCATCTACCCCTTAATGTACATATAAAATGTGTGGATGATTAAGGGCCAGTTCTTTATTGCTTTTTCAAAGCACTTCTGGCTCCAAAAGCACTTTTGGAAGAAAAGCTATGTAGAACAAGCTGCTTTTGGCTAAAATTTTTGGCTTTTCAGAAGTGCTTTTGAAAGGCACTTCTAAAAAGGAGAAGCTAAAATTTTTAGCTTTTCCTCTCCCAAAAGCACTTTTAGTGCTTAATTACTTTTTCACCCCTCTAATAACATAGTACTTTCATGGTGCTTAATTACAAATGTGTTAAAATCATTAATTAAAAATAAAAAATATTTTTTAAAATATTAATTACAAATATTTAATGGTTATATTTAAATATTTAAAATGTAGTTTATATATTCTAATTAAATTTTATAAGTAATTAATTTTTATTACTTAAAAATATTTAAAATTTATATTTCATATATTAAAATATTAACAAATTATAGTAATTTTTTTATATTCTTACTAAAATATAATAATATTAACTAATTTAAATTTTATTTAAATGTATATTTGTTACTTGATAAAAACATATTTAAAATGAACATTTTATTTCTCAAAAGCACTTTTTAACAGCAATGCTGAACACTCAAATTTTAAAGTAAACTTTTCAAAAGCACTTTTCCACAGCACTTCTCAAAAGCACTTTTTAAAAGAATTGCTAAACTAGCCCTAAATACTGGGCTCGCTTCGGTAGATACCTTAAGAAATAAAAAATAATAATAACTTAAAAAAATACTATGAGAAAAGATGAAAAAAAAAATAATTATTAATAATTCAGTATAATGCATTAAATTAGCTACCAAACCCATTGCATGCATGCACTTGAACTAGAGTTGTTAGTGTTAACAGGTTCAGAAAATGTTAGTGTTAACAGGTTCAGAAAAGTGGAAAAATTAATTTAATGGTTTATGTAGTCCAAACAAACATAGGCTTATCTAAGCATTTAGAAATTAATGTATGAGGAAATCAAATCAGTTCCCTTATTTAAACATATAACTGTTGGGGGGTGTAATTATAAAGTAATTTTTGTTGAAATGAAATTCTAAGTTTTAAGTTTCACCTCATAATAGACCTGATTATGGGTTAGGTCAAACTGAGTTTAGGTTGGGTCGATATAAAATTTTAGGTTCATTTTCTAGGCTTAGGTTCGATCTAAAAAATGAGCTTAAAAATTTGCCCAATGTCGACTCATATTAAAAATGCTAAACTCGAAGCCTACCCGGCTTGCCCATATTAATTTGTTAAAATTATTTTTTTATATATAAAAATAAATTTTAAAAATATAATACATCAAATACACTAAAAATATTAGAATAAATATTTCTCAAAAAATTGAAAATACATTACAAAAAAGGTTTTATACTTAAATAACACTAAGATAGTTACAATTTAGCAAACAAATACTTGTAAAATAGTAGCAAAATTAACAATAAAACAAGAGTTATTCAATATCAAAATAATAACAACAAAATAGTAGAAATATAATAGCGACATGACAACAAAACAATAGCAAAACAGTTGATTAGGATCGGGTCAGGCCGGTCCAGAGTCAAAAAATCTTACCTGAGGCATGACCCATTTTTTGGACCTATACTTTTACTCAAACCTACCCACTTTTTCTGCAAGCCTTCAAGCCTATGCGAGTGACTCAACCCATAATCAAATCTATCCGAAAATACTTTTATCTTTCTCTATATATACAAAAACAAAACCATATAAACTAATTAAAAAAGAGTACAATGCAAAGGTTATATTAGATATTGTAATGATATACCTTTGCTTATTTGTTTTTCTCATGAAAAATATCATTGTAATAATAAATGTAAATATATTAGATATTACTAAACTAATAAAATGAACAAAGTTTAATTTAAGAGTGTTACTATTTTTCTCATAACCAAAAAGGATAAGTGATACCCAAAATTTAATATCAATCAAAATTTCATTTTATCGAAATTCTTTTTCAAATTTTATTGAAAAAAATATTACCAAATTTGATATATTAATTTTTAAATTCTAAAAAATAAACCTAAAATCTATTGCAATTCAAGATTAAGCCTTGTTAAGTTAAAAAAAAAAACGAAGCATTTGTTGAATTAAAATTATTTTTTTTTCTAAAGATTGTCAGAAAAAAAAGAGAAAATAATGATTGATGATGGTAAAACATTGCATGCATTACAAAATGTATCCTTTCATACCTTTTGACGAATAATGCTAAAAAAACAAAAGAGAAAAAAAAAACATAATGATTTTAAAGACTTTAAGAATCAGCAGCTTGTTATCTATGTTAAAATTAAATTTATTAGATGCTGATTGAGTCTCGATTGGTATAGATATTGTTGCCAATGTAAGAGGACGTGAGTTCGAGTGCGTTGATGCACATTATCCTCCTATTTATGGGTTGAGAAGGGGTTATTGGTAATTCTAAGTATTATGTTAAAAAGAACATATATAATCAGAACCTATAATGAGGTCGTTCAAAATCAATCAACAACTACAAGAATTAGGTGAAGTTTAGTCGACGTTCTATAAATACTTCTCTTCAGCGCAAGAGCAGCGGTCACAAATGATACATAATCTACACTGCACTGAAACTCAATCTCAACCTTCTTAAATCACCATTCTAGCAATTCTATAATTTTATTTTTTTGAGTTTTTTTTATCATTTTTAATTTATTTGCTAACATGGCAAATAAGATAAAAATAGTATCATGTCAATAATGAAATGTTAAGTGTCAATTTGGTCCAAATAAAAGAGTAAGGATCAAATTGAATAAAGATATAAATATTGAGGACTAATTTGTTTTATGTCTTATGCAAAAATGAACATTTAAATGCCTAGTCCATATCCTACGAGGCTTTGCTGTTAATTCATTTACTTACCGGATTTCTGTTATGATGCAAAAATTGGGTTAAATATGGTTTTATAACTGTGTCGTCTGCAATCAATAGAGAGATAGTGATAGATGTATGCACGTTTTAAGTTAAAATATGTTATAAGTCCTTACACCTTTTAAAAATTTAAAAATTAGTCCTTATATTTTTATTTTCAGAAATTTAGTTTTTCTATTTTTTAGATTTTAAAGTTCAAGTCCAACAATTAACACGATTTTTTTTATTATAAAATTCAGGCTAATTACAATGTCATTTTTTAAATATATGGCAATCGAGTGAAATTTTTTTATTTCAAAATATTACAGCAACAAATTTAAAAGAAATAGCATAGTTAACAATTAGACCATAATTTGAAATCTACACAATAAAGAGATTAAATCTACAAAATTTGAAACCTACTAAACTTATCTTGATTCGATGCGAAATCCAAAATCGAAATTTTTGGGACGTTACAATTCTTCAATCCTTAAAAAAAATGTCACCCTCAAGATTTACTCAATTTGTTAAAAACCTTTAATAAAAAATAAAAATATTTTTAAAAAAACATCTAATGATTTGTTTAAAAGTATCCATAAAAAATCTGAGAGTTCAAACCGTCTTGAAAAACTTTAACAAAATACTAAAATTTAAAATTGACACTCATCATAATTCTAATGTATATAATCGGAAATCGAGATCCAAATCCAAGTTCTAAACTTAGCATGAATGTAAAATTTCTAAATAATTTATGATTCAATTTACACCATTTTTCGAAATCCAAATCCAAATTCTAATACCCTAGTTGTCAAAATATATGTATCATATTTAAAAGAGTGTCAAACTTACACACTAAAAAAACTATTAAACATATATATGCTTTGTATGGTGCTTTTACGAGGTTGCCTAGGTGTGTTATTTTGGTGCTGATAGTTTTAATTTTGTCCTACAAAAGTTTACATGAGAAAATTGTTGTTATGTGGTTTCAAAGTTAATTGGATTTGTGAAGGGGAAACGAATACAAGGTTTTATCACATAATTGTAAAGTTTTTGTTTTTGGTTGAAATGTCTTTTGAACAATGATAGAGTTATCTCTTAGCTTCGAAACACATTTTGAATCACTTGATTTTAAGTTTAGAATCTCAAGTTATGATAGTTTTAGTGAAGATTGCATTTGCAGAAAATTCTTAGATGGGACAATTATGTGAATGATGAGTTTTGGACTTTGATTTATGTCTAAATTATATTGGGTTCGATTTAATATTTAAATTTGATTATATATAAGCTAAATATTGCATTTTTTAGGCTTTAATTTTCGATATTTATTTATTTTGAATTTTAGAATATTCTTGCACGCGCATGAATCAAACCTGATATGATTTAAACATGAATCAAAGTCTAAGACTAGTAATTCCCATAATAACCTCATCTAGAAATATTTGCACGCACAATATTCACTAAAACGACCATAACTTGAGCTCTTGAACTCAAAATCAAGTGATTTAAAGTGCGTTTCGAAGTTAAGAGATATATTTATCATCAATCAGAAGACATCTCAACTCATAAATGTCAGAATCCCATTCAAAAAATGCGTCGCAAGTCAACTGATTTTCTAGAATTGAAAATTGACAGTTTTAGTGAATTTAATTTAATAAATTTCACTCCATCTATGCATGCATCAAAATTGAGAGCTTATAATCAAATTATTGTACTCAAGATTAACTACACAACTATCAACCCTGGAAGCTCCATACTTCAATGTTTACATAATCATATTAGTTGATTGGTTTGAAACCAGTCAGTACATCGATCTGGAATAAAGTAAAAAATCAATTCACTCACGAATTGATGCAAACCGGTTGAACTAACTGTTGAATAGGATATTATAAATTTTAAAAACATTCCTAAATTCGGAAAGCAGTGTTTGAATAAATAGGGATCTAATAGAGGCTTCCCGATGGTAAGCCTGCAGTGTTGTATAAAAAGAATTGGGATCTAGTGGGAGAAACTGTGGTTGATACAACTTTATCTTTCCTTAACTCAAAGTCTTCTTAAAGACAAAAAAACATGACATTCATCACATTAATTCCCAAGAAATCTAATCCCGACTCAATTCATCAGTACAAACCTATAAGCCTCTGCAATGTCACTTATAAGATAAGTGCTAAAAGTGATTATAAGTAAGTTCAAGGAAGTACTTATTTCTTCCTTTCAAAATGCTTTTATAAAAGGATTGGTGGGGATGATGAAAATAAGACCTATGATGGACTCAATTGAGATTTTATGTATTCAATTTTGATAAAAAAATCATTATAAAATATATATGTACAGTGAATTACCACATTATTATCAATGGAGAACCATCAAAACCTATTAAACCAAACAATGGGTTGAGACAAAGGGATCCATTATCCCCTTATATCTTCCTATTTTTGCCAAAACATATCTTCAAACTCAAGTTCTATTACTAGTTTATTGTTTATGGACTAATCTTTGTGTTGTCATTTCCGATATTTTTGCTTTATCTCTCTTAAAAAATCAAAATATAAGTTAATTGAATGTTAGCTCGACTGGTATCGATGTGGGTTCGAGTGCATTGAAGCTCGTTATCCTCCTATTTAAGGGTTGAGGAGAGATTATGGGTACTTCTAAACATTATATCAAAAAGAGCATTAAGAGCCCTATAATGAAATTAATATAAAATCAAAATATAAAATTTTTCATTCAAACAAATATAATTAATGTAACTATTTATATAATTTTCCCAACATCATTAATATGAATGATATATATATATATATATATATATAGTAAGTAGAAATAGAATCAAGAAAAGCAAAAGTTTAGAAGTGTACACACTAAACCTACCCACTATTGCAGTCAAAAGTTTTCTCAACCTTTTGCATCTTTTATGGATCCTTTTTATTATTATTATTGAAAAACTATTTCAAAGTTATCAAACTCTATTACTAGGGTCACACATATTTTATTTACGACTAGAGTTTTAAAAATAAAAATTTAGAAATTTAAATTTAAATTTGTAAAGAATAATATTTCAAATCTATTTGTAAAAATAAAATATTCTATTAAAAATGTATCAAATATTAATTTATCGAAGGCTTTACTCTCTATTTTTTTTGAAATTTTCATTAGTTCTCTAAGTTTTATTTTTAAAAATTTTAATTAAACCCTTTTTTTGAAAAAGTTTAATTAACCCCAAAATTTAATGTCAAGATCAGCCACAATAATATATTGTTGTCAATTGTGGTTAATGGCAAAGGACTTCCACTGAAATAAAGTTATGTTTGACATTAGATTTTGAGTTCAATCCTCGAACACGCCTTGTGCCTCCTCTTATAAAAAAAACTTGCATTACAATTACAATTATATAAATAAATATATCAGATTGTTTCAAAAACTTACATGCATGAATTTTTAATTATATTGATAAATTTAACTCTAGATTTGAATAGATTCGTCCCGATAAAAGTCTTATGAAGGTTATATTAGGAATCAGATTGTATTTTATCCGGTCTACTCAAAAAATGGGCAAATAAATCCACGTGCATTAAATCAAAGAGCAAATTGGTTATTTCTGTTAAAAATTTCATCCATTTGTACTGTTAAAAACTAATATAATTGATAGAATAACTAGACAGTGATATGTGGCATGCTACGTGTACCTCATGTGGTTGTACAATGTGACTAGTTTTTAATAGTATAAATAGATGAAAATTTTAACAGATAGGTAAGTGAGACTGACAGAATAACCAGACACTGATATATGACATGCCACGCGTATCTCATACTAATATACAGGAATTGATTTTTAACAATAGAAATATATGAAATTTTTAACAAAAGAACAAATTTAATCTGTGATTTAACATATAAAAATTACTTTATTAATTTTTTTAAGTAGAGCGAATAGAATATAATTCTACTCTTGATATTAAGGTCTCCATGATGTTTTTATGGATCTGTCCCTTATTATTAGATTGAGGAGGGAATCAATAAAAGCTCTTCTCGTATCCTACATTTGTGCCTTTTTAAACTTTTAACGAATCTCATGAAAACAATAATTTCCCACCAAGTGCTCAATGACAGGAAATAAAGAAAAAAAAAAGGGATTTTTTAAATAGATTTGAATGTTTTTTATTGGGTTAAATATTTTTTGAGGCCTGAAGTTAGTAACTATTTTTACCCTGGGGTCTAATTTTTTTTTTTTTGTTAAAGTTAGTCTTTGATATTTTCTTGAAAATCCTAAAGTTTAAACTTTATTATGAGAACAATTAATAAGTTTAAGTCCTCATATGGGAATAATTACATAAATCAAGCTCTAATATAGGAGCAATTATCAAGTTCAGAGATTAACTTGAACAAAAAAAAATTTCAAGTCCTAATTTGAGAGTGGTTGCCAAGGTCAAATCCCAAATAATAATTTAACCTTTTTTTATTTTTTATTTTACAGTAACTATTCAAAAAGGGGAATATAAGGGGACGGGCTTACTTAAGCCTCTTGGAACAGGAAAAAGGAATGTGGGAAAACGCCAAAAAGAAAGCACCAATTTTTCCTTGATGATTGAAGCAAAGCAAAACACAGCACAGTGTTGGTGTTTTTTTCTTTTCTGGGTTTTGATGTTTTGAAATAACGCATGCCCTATCAAGCTGACACAAATATATAAAACCCCATCACATTTGCTCTTTTTATTTTTATTTTTTTAAGCTTATAAATTGTGTATATATATGTGGATGGCTCACCTTTTCAAGGTTTCCCCGACATGGATTATCCTTGCCACTGCAAAACCCATCACTAACAATTCAACTCTCAAGAGAAAGTACTTAGATTCTGTTTTCACCCTTCTCTCCTTTCTGCCTTTGTTTTCATTTGCTATTTTGCATGAGAATAATGCAAGTTTTGATGGTTAAGAATTATGTACTATGTATATGTTTAATATAGGCATTGTATTGTTATTTGATTTGGTCGATTTGAGTTTTATACTTTTTCAATTTTAAAATTTTAGTATTGACCTAAAGTGTAATAATTAAAGTGTGGTAGAGCCTAGCTAAACTTGAATAGGAGCAAGCTCGAGGTAGACTCAGAATTTAAGGCTCAATACTTGGCTTCAAGAATATCAATTTCTAAGCTTGAAGAAAGCTTGAAACTTAATTGAGCTACTCGAGATTGATCTCAATTAAGCTCGATTAACCTTATTTGTTTAATCTCTTTCTACATAATAAGAGTAAAATATAACTTCATAATATAAAAATATATTAAAAAATCAAAACCTCGATAAGCCTCATGAGTAGTTTGAATCGAGTATTATGATGCTCAAATTCAGCTTGATTAATAACCCAAGCTACTCAATTTCAACCCGGTAATTACCAAATTGAATTTAATTTTTTTTCCGATTTGAACTCGTATAGTTTATGAGGATCAATGTCTTATTTACACCCCTAGTAACGGTTTTTTACCGCATATAACTTTAAAAATAACATGATTTAACAAATTAATCGCTACCATATAAGTGAAGACTAAAATTTCAAAATTTTAAAAAATAAAAATCATAATAAACTAAATTAAATTACATAAATTAAATCTACAACTCTAATAAAAAAATTGATGCACAAATTTTAGTGACTAATTAAAATGGGAATAGAGTGGGGAAGTGAAGGAGTAAGCATAGAGACCCCGCCCCACTATTATCGTGATTATTGACTTTTTTTAACAATATTATTATAGGTTAGAATCATATCTGTTCTTTTTGACATAATGTTTAAAACTATTCGTAGTTTCTCCTCAACTCATATGTCGAAACCATTTTAAAATCAGGTTTAGAAAAATGGGGATCGACTTTGAAAACAAAAACGGGAGTCGCCACCAATCTTTTTTTATTTAGGTGTGATTGGATCACCTTATAAAACGTTTTATTTCAAAACATTTTTTGGGTCCACAAAAACAAGAAAATGAGTTCGGGAGTCGGTTACGTATGAGGAAGGGTTAGCACCCTCATAAAGTCCAATAATTGGTACCGCATTGATAAAGTCATGTCCATATATCGAAAATAAAGAATATTATGAAATATGATCCTTTTAGTAGAAAGAAAACCTAGACTTACTTATTTCAAAGAAATAAAATACTTTACCCAATAAGTTAAGGTATAGCATGTCATTACTTTAAAATTAAGCTTGTCTTCGTTTGAGGAAATTCCTACCTCGAGGCACAAAATGTCGAACCTAATAAGTTAAGGCAAAACACTTTAAATTCCCAAGAATAGGTTTTTTATTTTGAAGTTGATAAATCTCAAATTTCTTAAAAAGGGTAAACATGTAATACTTAAAGTTTCACGAGAAAAATCAAACCCAATAAGTTAGGGCAAAATTCTTCTCGAGATTCCTTAAATGTCACATATCACCATATTTTACAAACCACTTGAATAGAACGTATCTATTTAAAATGTTTTTTATGAAAGCTATGATTTAGATTGGATATTACAACATATATTGAAACAAATTATAAATAAAAAATATAAGTGATAGTGTATTCTACAAATCGTACTAACAATGAATCAATAATAACAAATATAATGAATCATATTTAACAATAATGAACAATCTAAAGCAAATAAATCAATAAACATGTAATAGCAATAAATGAGAGAATAATATATTAGACATTAAAAAAAATAATAATAATAATACTTTTTATATAAAATAACACAAATTTAAAATAAAAGGTACCTATAATAAATATATAATTTAATAATATAATATATATGTATATAAATGATAATAATAATAATAATTAATAAATAGTATGAAGTATTTTAGAAAACACTACATAAATAATATAAATAAAATATGTTAAATAATATAGATAATTTAAAAAAAAAAGATTTGAGGAATATATAATATAACCTAATACTATATAATATATAAAAATATATATATTAATAATACATAATACTAAAACATATAAAATAAATAATGATAATTAAATATATAATAGATTAGTACATAAAATATAAATAATATTAATAAATTAATACACAAATAATAAAAATATTTAATATTATAAAACATTTAATATAATAACATAATTTAAAAAAAAACAAAAAATTCAGAATTAAATAGAGATAAGGGGGTTAAACAGCAATTAAACAGGCTAAAAGAATTAAATAAAAAAAATGCACGTTAAAACTTAGGGGCTAATGTAGCAATTAAACCATTTTTACGAAACGGCGTCGTTCTGATTTTTATTTAAAACGGTCCGAGGGATTAAATTAAATAGTAATTAAACTTTTAAGGCCAATTTGTTAAAAAATAATTTTCAATTAGACTGAATCGAAACGCGTGAAATTGCGGAGGGATTGAAATTGCAATTTTCCCTTTTTTATCCAAAACACGCGGACCCTAGTTCGGATCCGGGTCAACGCGCGGGTCGTGCCCTATCAAAACGACGTCGTTCGCTTAGGGCCATAAATATTAGTTTTCCTAAAAAAAAACTCATTAGCTTTAGGATTTAAAAAAAAAAAACTTAAAATCCTCTGAGAGGAAAAGAAAAACGGGCTGCGGTGATAGAGTCCGTCCGGGCCACGCGTACACGCGCCTTCATGGCCGGCGGTCGGAGGTCTGGACCATTGATTTCTAGGCTTCGGAGAAGGTAAAACTATTTCCTTTCTACTCTTACAGTGATTATACGCAAAATATATAATAAATAATAAAATAAATAAGAAATAGAAGTGGAAAAATCACCTATAAAGCCACTGACTATTATGTATTCGCGTGTGAAGTCTGGATTTTGCTGTGGGTGTTCGTATCCTTATTAGTTTGCTTATTCCTCTTTGTATTTTGCGAGAATGTTTGTATCTGAATCTCTGTTTATTTCTTTGATAATTTTTTCGTCCCCTTTTTACAGATTTTACAAGGGTTTTTATAACCCAAAAATGAAAAAACAAAAAAGGAAATAAATCTCTTGCTTTTGCCTATTTGTTTGCTGTCTGTTTCCTTTCCATGTTTGCAGGTTAGAGACGAAGTCTGGCGCTGATGATGGGGCTGTGATGGTGGCGCAATTCGCGGCGATGGCAAGGTGCGCTAACTGGGGCGTGAATCGTGGCCTGACGAGGGGCGGACTGAAGGCGCGACGATCAGGCTCCCGAGGCTACGGCGCGACTGCTGAGATCCCAGCATTGCGGCGCCTAGGGTTTCAAAAACCCTAGGTCTTCTGTCTGCTGTTTAAAGTTTTGGGCCCATTTGGGCCGTGTAATTTGGGTCATTTGGGGTATTAGCTTAGGTTGGGCTAGGGTCTGTTTAGATGTTGGGCCACCAGATTAGTTTATTTGTAAATGGACATTTAAAATGAACATTTATTTATTTTTTTTATTCTGGTTTATTCTAGCCCGGGCAAAATTGAGTACTTACAGCTGCCCCTCTTTGCTCATTGTTGTGTAACGAGAATAGAGCAAAGACTATAAAAGGACCAATTTTGCCCGGTTTTGGTCGAGTTTTGACTTCTTTGATCCTCGTCTTCTTCAAATGACTCCAAATCCACTGCAACTTCACCGGTATTGGAACTTCATCTTGATTTCAGTAAGTTTGATACCTTCAACTTCATAAAGGCAGTATCTATTATCTTTTGATCTGCTATCTTCAGTCTAATCCCAGCAAACTCAGGGATCACCAAACTGATATCTTCGATCCGCTCCCTGCAACTTCAGGAAGATTAAATCTGCTATCTTCAATCTGATCCCTGCAACTTCAGGGATCACCAGATTGATGTCTTCGATCTGCTCCCTGCAACTTCAGGAAGATCAAATCTGCTATCTTCAATCTGATCCCTGCAACTTTAGGGATCACCAGATTGATGTCTTCGATCTGCTCCCTGCAACTTCAGGAAGATAAAATCTGCTATCTTCAATCTGATCCCTGCAACTTCAGGGATCACCAGATTGATGTCTTCGATCTGCTCCCTGCAACTTCAGGAAGATAAAATCTGCTATCTTCAATCTGATCCCTGCAACTTCAGGGATCACCAGATTGATGTCTTCGATCTGCTCCCTGCAACTTCAGGAAGATCAAATCTGCTATCTTCAATCTGATCCCTGCAACTTCAGGGATCACCAGATTGATGTCTTCGATCTGCTCCCTGCAACTTCAGGAAGATCAAATCTGCTATCTTCAATCTGATCCTTGCAACTTCAGGGATCACCAGATTGATGTCTTCGATCTGCTCCCTGCAACTTCAGGAAGATCAAATCTGCTATCTTCAATCTGATCCCTGCAACTTCAGGGATCACCAGATTGATGTCTTCGATCTGCTCCCTGCAACTTCAGGAAGATCAAATCTGCTATCTTCAATTTGATCCTTGCAACTTCAGGGATCACCAGATTGATGTCTTCGATCTGCTCCCTGCAACTTCAGGAAGATCAAATCTGCTATCTTCAATCTGATCCCTGCAACTTCAGGGATCACCAGATTGATGTCTTCGATCTGCTCCCTGCAACTTCAGGAAGATCAAATCTGCTATCTTCAATCTGATCCCTGCAACTTCAGGGATCACCAGATTGATGTCTTCGATCTGCTCCCTGCAACTTCAGGAAAATCAAGTCTGCTATCTTCAATCTGATCCCTGCAACTTCAGGGATCACCAGATTGATGTCTTCGATCTGCTCCTTGCAACTTCAGGAAGATCAAATCTACTATCTTCAATCTGATCCTTGCAACTTCAGGGATCACCAGATTGATGTCTTCGATCTGCTCCCTGCAACTTCAGGAAGATCAAATCTGCTATCTTCAATCTGATCCTTTCAACTTCAGGGATCACCAGATTGATGTTTTCGATCTGATATTGCTACACCGTCCACTGAAAGACATGTCCTGTAGACTTGGTTATATGACATGCATGCAATATGTCATGGAAATGATTCCTTTTTTTTAAAAGATTAAAATGCAATGACCAGAGTAAATCGAATGCACCTAATGAAAAATATAAAAATGTTATGAGTATGATTCCTACTTTAGGCGTTATCACTCATTTTCACTCATCAATCATGCTTATTAAATCTGGTCCACGCTTATTTTTCGAATCAACTCTGCTTGAATCTTGAACACATGAGGCTTGTACCACAATGAAAATCAAATACTCTTTCAAATTCGACCTATCTGCACAGGTCTATTTCAAATTCCATCCATTCTTCTCAATTCAAGGCTTTCTTAGTTCATAGCCTCGTCTCCAAGTGTTATGATCTGATGTTATCACGTTCTCTTGTCAATTGGACAAAGAATTCAGAGAAATATTCTCGGAAAGATACTTGCACATGAAAATTCCAAACAATTGTCCTGTTTCAGTTCCTTGTCCTGTTTAGAAATTTTCAAAGTAATATGCAAAACTTCCCGTTTATGAAATTATTAGCTCGTCAATCATTATTTCAATGCGACACATTTACAAATAATAGACAACAGATATGATGATTTAAAAAGAAGGATTTGTACAAAGAAAAATTAACTGGAACATATCTTTAAGACGAAAGAGAATCCCAAGATAATACAAAAGATTTAGATTCCCTAGATATCGCCGATTGAGCTTCTATATACAAACTTTATGAAGATTGTCTTGAGTTCATCATGCGTTTAGAAGATCCATGGTATTTTGTAGATGCCTCAATATGCGACATTCTTCCTTTCATTGTTATTTTGCGTGTAGCGAGATGGCTGCCGTCCATTCAAAATTTGAGTCGCCCTTTTCGGGTTTTCAACTCAAAACCCCTTTGGTCTCAAGGCGCCCTTTGCGTGTTTTCGCCTTGGCCTCTCCTTTTTTTTTTTTTAGAAACTCAAAGCGCACTTTGCGGGTTTTCACTTTGGCTTCTTCTCTTTTTCAGGTAAAGTATTTTTTTACTGAATCTGAGTTCACAGGATTGGGTAAGCTTTTCCCATCCATTTCAGTCAGAATCGGTGCTCCTCCAGAGAAAGCCTTTTCCACCACATATGGTCCTTCCAAATTCGGCGTCCACTTTCCCCTGAAATCCTTTTGTATTGGAAGAATCTTTTTCAGCACAAGATCTCCCTCATGAAACTCTCTTGGGCAAACTTTCTTATTATAGGCTCGCATCATTCGTTTCTGGTACATCTGACCATGACGAATAGCCCTTAGTCTCTTTTCTTCAATCAAGTTCAGCTGATCATACCGAGCCTGAATCCATTCAGCTTCATCCAATTTTATCTCTGACAGCACGCGAAGAGAAGGAATTTCTACTTCGATGGGTAAAACGGCCTTCATCCCATAAACCAACGAATATGGTGTTGCACCAGTAGAAGTTCTGACAGACGTCCGATAAGCATAAAGTGCAAACGGTAGTTTCTCATGCCAATCCTTGTAAGTCTCAGTCATTTTTCCCACTATCTTTTTGATGTTTTTGTTAGCTGCTTCCACTGCCCCATTCATTTTCGGACGATACGGAGACGAGTTATGGTGTTTGATTCCAAATTGGTTACAAATTTCTGCTATCGAGCTGTTGTTCAGGTTCAGCGCATTGTCGGATATAATCCTCTCAGGCATTCCATATCGACAAATAATCTCCTTCTTCAAGAATCTACTAACTGCTGACTTAGTGACATTAGCATATGAAGCAGCCTCTACCTATTTTGTAAAGTAGTCAATTACCACGAAAATAAAACGATGCCCATTCGAAGCTTTTGGTGAGATTGGCCCAATAACATCCATGCCCCACATGGAAAAAGGCCACGGGGAAGTCATAACATGCAAAGGTGACGGAGGCACATGAATTTTGTCTCCATAAATTTGGCATTTATGACATCTCTTGGCATAATTGATACAATCTCCTTCCATGGTAGACCAATAATATCCAAATCTCATGATCTGTCTGGCCATTGTGAATCCATTTGCATGTGTTCCACAAACACCCTCATGAACTTCTTCGAGAATTTGTTTAGCTTCAACAGCATCAACACATCTCAATAACACTTGATCTTTTCCCTTTTTGTATAAAACATCTCCATCCAAGACATAACCAAGGACCATTCTTCTTAAAGTCTTTTTCTCCTTTTCGGTGGCATTCTCCGGATATTCGCGATTTTTCATGTATCGCAATACATCCTGATACCAAGGATGGTCATCTCTTTCTTCTTCCTCTATGTCATAACAATGGGCTGGAACTTCGACAATACTCATCTGGATAGGCCTCATATCTTCTGGTCTATTGACTTTAATTATAGAAGCCAAGGTTGCCAATGCATCTGCCATCTGATTTTCATCGCGTGGAAGATAACTGAAGGTAATGTCATCAAATTCCTCAATCAATTCCAGAATCAGTTTTCGGTAATCAATTAATTTGGGATCTCTTGTCTCCCACTCTCCTTTGAGCTGGTAAATTACCAAGGCAGAATCTCCATACACATCTAGCACTCTGATCTTACGTTCTAAGGCTGCTCGAAGTCCCATAATGCATGCTTCATATTCTGCCATGTTATTTGTGCAGTCAAAATCTAATCTGCATGTGAGTGGATAATAGTCACCACCAGGGGATACCAAAACTGCCCCAATTCCATTTCCCACAGCATTCGATGCCCCATCAAAGTTCAACTTCCAGCGACAATCTTCTATATTTGCCACATACATCAGTCCTTCATTAGGGAAATCAAAACTCAAAGGTTCGTAATCTTCCAAAGCTCTGCTAGCCAAAAAGTTTGCTATCGCACTTCCTTTGATAGCCTTTTGGGTCACATAGACTATATCGAATTCAGATAGTAAAATCTGCCACCTAGCCATTCTTCCATTCAGAGCAGTGGACTCCATCATGTATTTTAACGGATCAAGTTTGGAAATCAACCAAGTTGTATGATATAGCATATATTGTCTCAATCTCCGAGTTGTCCAAATCAAAGCGCAACACAATTTATCGATTGCCGAATACCTCATTTCACACTCGGTAAACTTTTTGCTAAGATAATATATCGCCTTTTCCTTTCTTCCTGTCTCATCATGCTGTCCCAATACACATCCCATGGAGTTATTGAAAACGGACAAATACAATATCAAAGGCTTATCTGGATTAGGCGGACACAATACTGGTGCATTCGACAAATACATTTTGACTTTATCAAAAGCTTTCTGACACTCATCATCCCATACACCTGGATTGTGTTTTTTGAGAAGACGAAAAATGGGATCACATTTCTCAGTTAATTGTGAAATAAACCGAGCAATGTAATTCAGCCTTCCAAGAAAACCTCAAACTTCTTTCTGAGTGCGTGGTGAAGGCAATCCTTGTATCGCTTCAACCTTGCTTGAATCAACCTCTATTCCTTTCTCACTGACCACAAATCCTAATAATTTTCCTGATCTAGCTCCGAAGGTACACTTTGCCGGATTGAGTTTCAAATGGAATTTCCTCAATCTTAAAAATAACTTCTTCAAAACCTCGATGTGCTCTTTTTCTGTTCGAGACTTAGCAATCATATCGTCAACATATACTTCAATCTCCTTATGCATCATGTCATGGAACAAGGTTACCATGGCCCTTTGATATGTTGCCCCAGCATTCTTTAGTCCGAAAGGCATTACTTTGTAGCAAAATGTGCCCCACAGCGTGATGAAGGTAGTTTTTTCCATATCCTCGGGGTGTATCTTGATCTGATTATATCCTGAAAAGCCATCCATGAAGGAAAACAAAGAAAATCCTACTGTATTATCCACTAACGTGTCAATATACGGCAAAGGAAAATTGTCTTTTGGGCTAGCTTTGTTCAAATCCCTGTAATCTACGCACATTCGGACCTTTCCATCCTTCTTAGGAACTGGAACAATGTTGGCAACCCATTCTGAGTATTTGACCTCTTGCAGAAAACCAGCACCAAACTGTTTCTGGACCTCTTCTTTTATTTTCAATACTATATCAGGCCTCATCCTTCGTAGCTTTTGTTGAACTGGCTTGCATTCTTTTCTGATGGGAAGGCGATGTACCACGATATCAGTGCTTAACCCAGGCATATCCTGGTATGACCACGCAAAGACTTCTTTGAACTCTCGCAATAACTCAATAAGATCTCGTCTTGTCTCTTTAGCTATGTGCGTCCCAATTTTCACAACCTTTCCTTCTTCCAAGGTTATATTCTCTATTTCTTCTTCATGGGGCAAGATTTGCTTTTCTTCCTGTTTTACCATCCTTAACAAATCTGGAGATAAGCCACATTCTCGGTCATCTTCAAAATCCTGAGATTCTCCTAAGCGCGTGTCTCGCTCAAAATAAGCTTCTGGATCTATATTATCGTTGCTCATGTCATTGATATCTAGGGCCCTGTAATCGGTATGAAAGAAAATACAAGGAATAAATGATTTTGAGGACAAACATCTACATGAAATGAAAGAAATTTACAATTTGAGAGGCAATTAGAAGAATGAAATGAAAGAATATTTGCTCAAGTTAATTTTTCAAAATGTGTTTTATTGAAATAATAAGTTCTGAACATAAGCCTATTTCACAAAGGGATTTTTATTATTTCTAGGCTACAAAATAACAAACGTTCTGAATATTACTCTGTATAATTCCTAAAAACTACAGGGAGCTCCTCCGCAGTCCAATTGTCCAGAACGCTTCCAGGTTCATAAGGGCAAATGCTCATTATGTTTCTTTGCTCGCTTCCCTCCTCATGTATGGCATTAATATGAACTCTTTCCATCAACTCTCCTTCAGGATGAATTATTCCCCCAGATACAAAGGTTTGGGATATGGGGGGAAATGTAATTGGTTCCCACTAGATATCTTCTCCATTCAAGCGTGCCCTTCTTCTCTCTTGCTTCCTCTCTATGTCCAACCTTCTTTGTCTAATATCCGGCTTGAATCCCAAGCCAAAACGATCTCTCTTTTCCTTCATCATCTGTACTTGAATCTCCCCTTGGAGGTATCGGCCCAATCCTTTTCCCGGCAAAGCTCCTTTTCCTATCATCATTTGTAGACCCATCCTTGTGGTCTTGGATATCCTAGGCACTGGAACTTTACTTCCTTCCGAGATGAATGTTGCATTGACAAACTCTAAAGAACGGAAAGAGCATTCAATGGCCTCTTCATTTGTTTCTACATATGGCGCATTATTAGTAACAGTCGCTATAATATCTTCTTCCGCATTTATAGTGACCAATCGACCATCCGTTACTAACTTCAATTTTTGATGAAGAGACGAGGGCACGGCCCCTGCTGAATGAATCCAGGGCCTTCCCAGCAAACAATTGTATGAAGGCTTTATATCCATCACTAAAAAGTCCACCTCATATGTGTTTGGGCCAATCTGTAAAGGTATGTCAATTCTCCCCATCACCCTTCGTTCAGTACCATCAAATGCTCTCATTATATTCTGGCATGTCTTCATGTAAGAGCTATCTATTGGCAATCTTTTCAATGTCGACAATGGTAGAACATTCAAGGCTGATCCATTATCAATCAACACGCTTGGTAAAGTATACCCTTTGCAACGAGTGGTTATGTGTAAGGCTTTAGTTGTCCCCATGCCCCCAGGTGGGATCTCATCATCACTGAAGGAGATAAAGTTATCAGCACTTATATTACTAACTAATCGATCAAGCTTGTTAACAGATATGTCCTTAGCAACATAAGTCTCGTTTAGCACTTTCATTAAAGCTCCGCGGTGAACATCCGAACTTAAAAGTAAGGCTAACACTGAAATACGAGCTGGTTGTTTGCGCAACTATTCTACTACGCTGTATTCACTGTGCTTTAGAAATTTTAGAAATTCCTTAGCCTCTTCCTCCTTTACAGGTATATTGACAAGGGTATCAAGCTCTTTTTCAGGTTCGGCAGTCACATCTTTTAGCTTCTTCAATTCAGTGCTTGCCTTTACTGAGTCGTAACGCTTCCCGTTCCGCGTATAGAATCCTTCCTCCTTGGAAGTACTGGCTGCAATCACTACTCTTGGTGTTGTTATGCTACAATTGTAATTCCATGGTACAGCTCTGTTATCCTTGTAAGGAAAGGATACAGGTCTTTGGACTATCACTTTAGGTGCGACTTGTACTCCTCCTTCCACATTCCTTGGTCGAGAAATAATGATCCTTGGATAATTGACTTTCTGATTAGATTCTCCTTCGGTCGCATGTATTTCTCCTACCTCTAAACCTTCTTCACAAAACTCCAACTCCTTATTATCCATAAAGCCTTGCACCAACATCTTAAACTCAGCACAATCCTGGATCTCATGTTCCTTCACTTCGTGGAACTCACAGTAGCTTCTGGGTTCTTTAGTTCTCTCTTTAAGATTTGATTTGATTAGCCCCCATCTTGTCATCTCCCTCCAAACTGCTCTTAATGGAGTCCTCACATCCGAAATGTGCCCCTTAGCTTTTCTGATATAATCCTCTCCAATTGCATTTACCCCATTGTTTCCATGATTGGGTAGTGGGTTCATTGTATTGGGCATGTCCTCAAGCTTGACAACCCCCAATTTAAGAAGCCTCTCAACCACCCTTTTGAAAGCAGTACAATTTTCTATGGAATGCCCTGCTGCTCCCGCATGGTAATCACACTGGGCACTTGAGTCATACCATTTAGGATACGGAGGCTGCATTGGCTGTAAATAGTATAGGGATACTATGCGTTCCTCTAATAGCGTTTCATACAGCTCTTTATATGTTATAGGGATGGGCGTAAATTGAATTTTTTCAACATTTTGTCTGGGACCTGATTCTTGTTTTGCCGACCCCTGTTGTCCAGCAGTAAGCACCTTCGACTGATTAATAGTAATCGCTTTTGGGTATCCTTTGTTGGATGAGCTCGCATTGTTTATGTCATTCTCTTTTTTCCTAGGAGCTGCCCTCCTAGTGGATTCTCCAGCTTCAATCTTACCACCCCTTATGGCATTTTCGATTATTTCCCCTGCCATAACTATGTCTGCGAAGCTCTTGGTGGTGCTCCCTACCATATGGGTAATGAATGGTGCCTTTAGGGTGTTGATAAATAGCATCGTAGTTTCCTTCTCTAAGAGAGGTGGTTGAACTTGCATGGCTACTTCCCTCCATCGTTGCGCGTATTGTCTAAAACTTTCGTTTGACCTTTTTTCCATGTTTTGCAACATGATTCGGTCAGGTGTCATATCTGTAACATGGCTGTACTGTCTCATGAAAGCTTGAGCCAAGTCTCTCCACGAGCTAATGTTAGCGCAGCTGAGTTGGTTATACCACCTAGACGCTGCTCCCGTCAAACTATCTTGGAAACAATGAATCAGAAGTTGATCATTGTTTACGTAACCCGTCATACGTCTGCAGAACATTGTGATATGGGCTTCGGGGCAAGTAGTTCCATTATACTTCTCATATTCTGGCATCTTGAACTTGTGAGGAAGTATCAGATCTGGGACCAAACTCAAATCTTTGGCATCAATACCGTGATAATGGTCAGCATTCTCCAAAACCTTAAATTTTTCCTCTAACCACTTATAACGATTCTCCAACTGTTTTGTAGATTCAATTCTGATTCTTTCCTCCCCTATCATATCTAGGTCAGGAATAACGGGGTTGGCAGGGTTAACCCCAGGGTTAGATCCCGAGCCCACTTGAAAGTTCATGGGTGGTTTAGGATCCGTTTGTCCCTGTTTAGGCCTAATGGTGATAGGTGGCCTTTGGAGAGGTTCCTCAGGCTGCATTTGTTCATGTGGTGGAGTGAATCCCCTTGGAAAGTCCTCATGGTTTTCAGCATTGACTATGGGGCCTTTTGCTTTATCTATTATCCCATTCATCATCTGGGCCATTTGGGCCATCATGTTCTTTTGCGCCTCCAACATTTGGTCCTTCATCTCTTGTTGGAGCTTTGCCATCTGCTCTTGCATCTGGTCTTGTATATCCCTTTGGAATTGCTCCATTCTTTGGTCCATTTTTCTTGATTTAGCTCGTGTACTGTAAGGGTGTTCAGCTTCCAGATTTTTTCTTTTTTCTCTCCCCTATAATTTAAACTAATTAGACTCTCTCTATAGGTCTGAATGCATATGATGTCATGTAATGCAAATGCATGAATGCAAAGAGGCATCAATTCTGATCAACTTCATTGTAGAAAACTTTATTAGAAAATAAATTCTTTTACATAAAATGGGCTACAAATAAGCTTTCGCCCTAAGTCCTAAAGTCTTAATTTTCCTTAATAACAACACTAACTCTTGGTTGCGATTTGATTGAAGCTCATACTTCATGCTCAATACATCAGCCTGAACTGCTAAAGTCTGTAGATAATCAGCTACCTCCCTTATTTGGTCTATGGCTTCCCCCATGAGATAGTCTCGGTTCTTGACCTGACCATGCGAATGATGGAGTTCTTTCTGCAAATGTCCTTCCCTCGTCTTTAGGCACTCGATCCGAAGTTCACAACTGTGCAGTGCTGATTCTAACTCTTCAATTCGACCCTTCATTTCTTCGATCTTATTAAGGCTTGATTCTAACTCAATTATGGAATTATGGCTCCGGTAATGATGAAGGGACCGTCTCTAAGCTCAGCCACCCTAGCTTGCAATTCTTCCTTTTCGTTTAAACTTTCAGCCAGATTCTTTTGTATCTCCCGAAACTTTCTCTCCCAATAGTCAGCTTTGGCCTTTTCCTCTTCAACCTCCTGTTTCCACTGTTGTGAAGTCTTTCCCAATCCAGCGTTCTTTATCATCAGTCGCATCTTCTTGTACTCTATCTTTAAGCTATCTCGATCTTCTTCGATCTTCCATTTCTCCTTCCTTACTTTCTCAACTTCGGATTTCTGAATATCAACGTCAATCTTTAAGTACGTCTTCTCTTCTTCTAACTTCTCTATTTTCTTTTCAAGCTCTGAGTTTGTCTTTTTAAAATCTTGCTTCATTATCTCTATTTCCGATGGAACCACTCGTAGAAATTCTTCAATTGGTCGAGCTTCATTTGAACTTGGCACAGGGATATTGTCGTTGACTCTCTTACTCCACCATCCACAATACTCTGGAGTTGTTATTGGGCCTACGTCTATTCTCTTCATGTAACAAGTCTGCTTCCAAGCACTAGCAATCTCCTTAACCATCTTTTTGTAACCATTTCCTTTATACGAGAATTCGCTCTGAGCTAAACCATGAGTAACCGGTATAAATTGCTTCGATCTGAACTGTCTTAATATGAGCAAATGTGCATATCCAATAGCTCCCCAAATTCCCAGTAGAGGGACCCAATCAAAACTTCCACACCGATACAAAACTTTATCAGGAATCATCCAGGGAGTTTTCCATTCAACATCCTCTTCTCGGAGATTTTGTAGAAGCGCCATCCAATTCTCCTCGGTTATGTCGTCCCTCCTTGGGGTATCCACTATCTCTTTCAATGGAGAATAGTTTTCTAAGAAAACCCGACGAGAAACCCTGTCCACTTTCCAAAAGTGACTATGGAACCAAGCCAACAACAACTGTGCACATCCCATAAATCTGCCCTCCTTAGCTCTCCTACATGTACTCAAAGAACGAAATGTTTCCGCCAGGATTGCCGGAACAGGTGTGACTTACTTGTCAAGTCGATAGAAGAGGTCTGAAACAGCTTCATCCACATATCCGAATGCCCTTGGAAAAATCACTAACCCATATATACTTAAAGCAAATATATCAACTTTCTTTTTCACATCAGGATGTTCTAAAATCAAGTCATTCAAAGCTTTCCATGAGATGCAATTATACTTACCTTTTTGCTTGATTCTAACTGTAACCCATTGCTCGCTCATCCCGGTGATACTCATTAATTTTCTCACGAAGGTTATAACGTTAGGGGCTCTCGAGTAAACTCTATCAACCTGAACCTTGGGACATCGCAAGAGAGTTGTATAGTCCTCTATTGTAGGTACCAAATCAACTCTTCCAAAAGTAAAGCAACTATACGCAGGATTCCAGTATTGAGAAATGGCGCGAAATAAATGCTGATCTACCTTAATATCCAACAGATACGGAAAGTCTCCATAGTTACTGTAAAACAAATACTTAACTTCGTTATTCCATTGATCCCATATCTCCTTTAATTCTTGAAGATTGTTCTGCGTCACACTGATGCGAGTGTAATCCCATAACTCAGACTTATACCCTTCGACTAAGCTATCTCCCTTTTCTAACTGTGTCTGCTCTGACCACCTACGGACAGCTGCATTGTCCTCCACTTTATCAAGGAATTCATTCCCCATAACCAGCTTTCTAATTTGGAAACTGATCGTGAACTGATACCTCTTTAAGATATGAAATGACATGCAACAAGATAAAACACAATTAATCAGTAACATGGAGTAAAGTGTAAAACCAATAATTTATCACCTATCTGGATTAGGGTATAGATCTACCTAGGGTAAGCTCTTAGGTTTTCTAGATGTGGGTTTAGTTCTAAAGTTTAAGGTACCCGAACCAGCAGATTCCTTGGTCCTCACCCATTATAGGCTCATACGGACCAAGTTCGGTTCAGGGGAATACATTTCCCTATGGCTGCACGGAGGCGAAAACCTCACGAAGACATAGGTACGGATGCATCCCGAAAGCGATTCACTATCCTGCACGGAGGTGAAAACCTCACGAAGGAGTAGCTTCCCGCTCCCACTTAAGGGTGCGACCACAACGGCCATGTAATGCAATGCAAAGATACAAATAAAATCATATGCAAAAAAGGATCATAATTTTTAAACCAGATTTTTAAATTTGGATTTAGGACATGAAACTATCAATTTTACGGCTTGACTCTCTTATAATTCCCCAGCGGAGTCGCCAAGCTGTCGAAACCATTTTAAAATAGGGTTTAGAAAAATGGGGATCGACTTTGAAAACAAAAACGGGAGTCGCCACCAATCTTTTTTTATTTAGGTGTGATTGGATCACCTTATAAAACGTTTTATTTCAAAACATTTTTTGGGTCCACAAAAACAAGAAAATGAGTTCGGGAGTCGGTTACGTATGAGGAAGGGTTAGCACCCTCATAACGTCCAATAATTGGTACCGCATTGATAAAGTCATGTCCATATATCGAAAATAAAGAATATTATGAAATATGATCCTTTTAGTAGAAAGAAAACCTAGACTTACTTATTTCAAAGAAATAAAATACTTTACCCAATAAGTTAAGGTATAGCATGTCATTACTTTAAAATTAAGCTTGTCTTCGTTTGAGGAAATTCCTACCTCGAGGCACAAAATGTCGAACCTAATAAGTTAAGGCAAAACACTTTGAATTCCCAAGAATAGGTTTTTTATTTTGAAGTTGATAAATCTCAAATTTCTTAAAAAGGGTAAACATGTAATACTTAAAGTTTCACGAGAAAAATCAAACCCAATAAGTTAGGGCAAAATTCTTCTCGAGATCCTTAAATGTCACATATCACCATATTTTACAAACCACTTGAATAGAACGTATCTATTTAAAATGTTTTTATGAAAGCTATGATTTAGATTGGATATTACAACATATATTGAAACAAATTATAAATAAAAAATATAAGTGATAGTGTATTCTACAAATCGTACTAACAATGAATCAATAATAACAAATATAATGAATCATATTTAACAATAATGAACAATCTAAAGCAAATAAATCAATAAACATGTAATAGCAATAAATGAGAGAATAATATATTAGTCAGCTGTAAGTACTCAATTTTGCCCGGGCTAGAATAAACCAGAATAAAAAAAATAAATAAATGTTCATTTTAAATGTCCATTTACAAATAAACTAATCTGGTGGCCCAACATCTAAACAGACCCTAGCCCAACCTAAGCTAATACCCCAAATGACCCAAATTACACGGCCCAAATGGGCCCAAAACTTTAAACAGCAGACAGAAGACCTAGGGTTTTTGAAACTCTAGGCGCCGCAATGGTGGGATCTCAGCAGTCGCGCCGTAGCCTCGGGAGCCTGATCGTCGCGCCTTCAGTCCGCCCCTCGTCAGGCCACGATTCACGCCCCAGTTAGCGCACCTTGCCATCGCCGCGAATTGCGCCACCATCACAGCCCCATCATCAGCGCCAGACTTCGTCTCTAACCTGCAAACATGGAAAGGAAACAGACAGCAAACAAATAGGCAAAAGCAAGAGATTTATTTCCTTTTTTGTTTTTTCATTTTTGGGTTATAAAAACCCTTGTAAAATCTGTAAAAAGGGGACGAAAAAATTATCAAAGAAATAAACAGAGATTCAGATACAAACATTCTCGCAAAATACAAAGAGGAATAAGCAAACTAATAAGAATACGAACACCCACAGCAAAATCCAGACTTCACACGCGAATACATAATTGTCAGTGGCTTTATAGGTGATTTTTCCACTTCTATTTCTTATTTATTTTATTATTTATTATATATTTTGCGTATAATCACTGTAAGAGTAGAAAGGAAATAGTTTTACCTTCTCCGAAGCCTAGAAATCAATGGTCCAGACCTCCGACCACAGGCCATGGAGGCTCGTGTACGCGTGGCCCGGACGGACTCTATCACCGCAGCCTGTTTTTCTTTTCCTCTCAGAGGATTTTAAGTTTTTTTTTTTTTAAAATCCTAAAGCTAATGAGTTTTTTTTCAGGAAAACTAATATTTATGGCCCTAAGCGAACGACGTCGTTTTGATAGGGCACGACCCGCGCGTTGACCCGGATCCGAACTAGGGTCCGCGTGTTTTGGATAAAAAAGGGAAAATAGCAATTTCAATCCCTCCGCAATTTCACGCGTTTCGATTCAGTCTAATTGAAAATTATTTTTTAACAAATTGGCCTTAAAAGTTTAATTACTATTTAATTAATCCCTCGGACCGTTTTAAATAAAAATCAGAACGACGCCGTTTCGTAAAAATGGTTTAATTGCTACATTAGCCCCTAAGTTTTAACGTGCATTTTTTTTATTTAATTCTTTTAGCCTGTTTAATTGCTGTTTAACCCCCTTATCTCTATTTAATTCTGAATTTTTGTTTTTTTTTTTTAAATTATGTTATTATATTAAATGTTTTATAATATTAAATATTTTTATTATTTGTGTATTAATTTATTAATATTATTTATATTTTATGTACTAATTATATATATTTAATTATCATTATTTATTTTATATGTTTTAGTATTATGTATTATTATATATATATATATATATTATATTATCTTTTTTTAAATTATCTATATTATTTAACATATTTTATTTATATTATTTATGTAGTGTTTTTCTAAAATACTTCATACTATTTATTAATTATTTTTATTATTATCATTTATATACATATATTATATTATTAAATTATATATTTATTATAGGTACCTTTTATTTTAAATTTGTGTTATTTATATAAAAAGTATTATTATTATTATTTTTTTTAATGTCTAATATATTATTCTCTCATTATTGCTATTACATGTTTATTGATTTATTTGCTTTAGATTGTTCATTATTGTTAAATATGATTCATTATATTTGTTATTATTGATTCATTGTTAGTACGATTTGTAGAATACACTATCACTTATATTTTTTATTTATAATTTGTTTCAATATATGTTGTAATATCCAATCTAAATCATAGCTTTCATAAAAAACATTTTAAATAGATACGTTCTATTCAAGTGGTTTGTAAAATATGGTGATATGTGACATTTAAGGAATCTAGAGAATAATTTTGCCCTAACTTATTGGGTTTGATTTTTCTCGTGAAACTTTAAGTATTACATGTTTACCCTTTTTAAGAAATTTGAGATTTATCAACTTCAAAATAAAAAACCTATTCTTGGGAATTCAAAGTGTTTTGCCTTAACTTATTAGGTTCGACATTTTGTGCCTCGAGGTAGGAATTTCCTCAAACGAAGACAAGCTTAATTTTAAAGTAATGACATGCTATACCTTAACTTATTGGGTAAAATATTTTATTTCTTTGAAATAAGTAAGTCTAGGTTTTCTTTCTACTAAAAGGATCATATTTCATAATATTCTTTATTTTCGATATATGGACATGACTTTATCAATGCGGTACCAATTATTGGACGTTATGAGGGTGCTAACCCTTCCTCATACGTAACCGACTCCCGAACTCATTTTCTTGTTTTTGTGGACCCAAAAAATGTTTTGAAATAAAACGTTTTATAAGGTGATCCAATCACACCTAAATAAAAAAAGATTGGTGGCGACTCCCGTTTTTATTTTCAAAGTCGATCCCCATTTTTCAAAACCCGATTTTAAAATGGTTTCGACATCATATATAAGAAAATAATACGTTTCAGCACACGCAAATTTCCGTATCCTGTATTGACAATAATACTCATACTAATTGAGTTAATACTCAATCAGTACCTTTACTGATTAATTAATATGAGAATAGAGTGAGGAGTGAAGGAGAAAGCATAGAGACCCCACCCCACTATTGTCGTAATTATTGACTTTGCAAGTTGCAGATAGTATTGTCGGAGAATAGGCTGCTTTTTTTTTTTCACTTTTGTTTATTCCCTTTTTGGTAGGGTTGAAGGAATGTCTCTTTGCTTCCTTCACATTATACTTACTTTTTGGACTTTCTTTTGCCATATTGCTAGCATTTCATTCCACCCTCTTTTAACCTCCCTTTGTTTGTATCCCATTAAACTATATTCATTTTCAGGTGATAACATCAAATAATAATAAAGGTGGATTTGAATAGGCATTACGTTAATTGCAGTTAGTATAAAAATAGCGATAGCGATAAGATTAAATATTATAGTGATATTGTAGCGCAAGATAAAAAATAAGTTAAAAACACCGCACCCCACTGTCCATCTAAACTTACCCTAAATATATTTTTGATGTTTGAATTTGTATTTTTCTTTTACAGGGATGAATTCTAATATAAAAGTATAACTCTAGTAAAAAAAAAATTTAATTTAATTCAGAATTGACTGTGATTCTCATAACTAAAAAAAGTTATAAGACACAATACTTAAAACTACTCATAGTCCCTAATTCTCAACTCATAAATAGGAGAATAATGTACTTCAATGCACTCAAACCCTTGTCCTCCTACATTGATAACAATGTCCATACCAATTAAACCTCAATTGGCGATATATAATAATTTTTAATAATTTAAAAAAACTCCATCATCATATCAAATAAAAATCTTAGAACTAAAAATAATTTACTTCCTATTAAGCAGAATCATGAATCAATACCAAAATTAATCTACAAGCTATTATAAAGCACTGAAGAAAGACAGTCCATCAGATTGGGTGGAGTAGCCCTAAAAATCAGTAGAGGTTGGTTAAAATATTGCCCACCAAAATCATTTAATTAACCTAAAAGGCTGCAAGCATATTATAGTATACTTATTGGGCAGACAGATCAGGCTTTTTTTTCCTTTTAGAATTAAAGTATGTTTTATGGTGATTTTATGGTTTATAAAAATTAATTTTTTTCGAGATTTGTGATTATTTTATTTAATAATGTTATCTTTAAAGTTTGTTATGTGTTAAATATAGTATTTATATAAGGAATGACAAATGAAAGTGAAAAACGGTAGACATATGTGTAGATTCTTGAATTTGGTTTTAATATTCAATTTGGCACTCAAACCATATGGTATCTTATGACTCGATAAATGTTTAATATATGCACTTTAGTAAAAAAAAAATAGGTACTTAATTGGGACAAAAAAAAAACTTAGATACTAAAGTGGATAGTGAAACCAAACTCAAGTACCAAATTGAATATTAAAGTGAAACTCATGTACTTAACTAATATAGAAAAGATTCAAGTATCAAATTGAAAAAAATTAGATACTAAAATGAACATCGAAATCAAATTTAAGTACTAAATCGTATATTAACCGAGAAAATAGGAATTATCAATTATCCACCACAACCATCCCACCTAGGCTTCTCCATGGGCTGGCCCAAGTCATAAATAGGTTTGGGACTTACCCCAAAATATAGGTAGAATTTCATAAAAGGCCCTTTCCAACTATAGGACATTGTACAGAAGGCCCTGAAATATTTAGCAAAAGGGCAATGTTCAAGGCCCAATTCATTTTTAAACAGATTTCACTTTTCTTTTCAAGCCTTTCTTTGAGTTTTTCTTTTATTTAAGTCCTCTAAAACCTTAAGTGGATCTTCAGTAGTTGAATATGTAGATACCTTTCCCCCTCTCTCTAAATTGTTTTCTTCTATGTGGAAATTTTAGTGTTTTTTGGGTTAATATAATTTCTAATCCTTGAACTTAATTATTAGTTCCATCTTGGAACTTGTACTTTCATTTTATCCACTTTGGTACCTGAATTTGGTATTTAGGTTCATCTTTATCTTTGAACATGACAAATATAAAAGTTTGATGATATGACACTTTAAGATTATGTCATGTGATCACCTGATTTTATTTTTTATTTTCAAGTGGTGATGTCTCAAATTTTTTTGTAGAATCAAAGTTTAATGACCAAAATAGATCTAGTTGTTAAGATGATGTGCCAAAACTGACCAAAAATTATATATGGGTATTAAAGTGGATCTAATTACCAAATTCAAAAACTATATATATATATATATATATATTGAGTGTTGAAGTTCATAGCATGGTGGAGTAGGTTTGGACCTACCATGGATTTTTTTTGGGGTGGACAAGTGAAAAGGCCCAAATTTTGTTTTTCTTAAATTGCATGGTACTATTTTTTATTTTGTTTTTTCACATAATCTCAACTATTATATGAAAAATTACATAATTTTTGTAGTTTTTTAAATTTTACGAGTCAATTAAGGGTGTAACAAGTATCTTATATATAATAATTTTTTAAAAAAATTAAAAATATAAATAAATTAAACACGTCACATTTTTCATCATATTTGTAGAATCTAAAAATTCTATAAGTTGTATATAAAATAATACCCCAAATATAAACAGTAAAATGGACATAAAAAAAATTGATTCAAAAGTAAAATAAAAAAACTAAAATTCCAAAGGCTAGATTTCAGTTCTTGATTTTTTATTGCCATATACTATTTTTTTTAAATACTATTAAGCTATGTATCCTACATAGGGTTGGGTTTAATTTGATTCGACCAGGTTTTTGGATTTTCGATCCATCTATGATAATTTTGGTTCTATTTGTTCTTCAGTATAACCAAATCTACAATTTTACACATTGTATAGACTAATAACATATTTTAACTAAATGGATTTAATTGCTACTATTTGAGTTAAACATTGAAAAATTACAAAAACTAAAACTGACCAAATTAAAGTATAAAGACTAAATAAATAACTTATGTGGAGTACATGAACTAATAGTAAATACGGTATCAAGCATGGGTGCAAGGAAGCAGACAGTGCCCTTGCCCTTAGAGGTGATCATAGACCGGGCCGTAAGAAAATTTCAGACCCGTTTGATAAGCACGAGCCTGGCCCGACCTGAAAAATGGGCCTAAATTTTGCCTAAGCCTGGCTCGCCCGTATTAATTTTTTTAATTAAAAAACATAATACATCAAATACACTAAAAACATAAAAATAAATGTTTCTCAACAAATTAAAAACAAATTTAAAAAGTTTTTATACTTAAATAACACTAAGATAAGTGCAACTTAACAAGCAAATATCTCTAAAATAGTAGCAAAATTAACAATAAAACAATAATTATACAATATCCAAATAATAAGAACCCAATAGTAGCAATATAATAGTGAAATGACAACAAAACAGTGGCAAAACAGCAACATTTTTTTTTTGCAAATTCTGGCTGGGCCCAGGCCAAAAACGGGCTTACCTGAGGCCCAACCCGTTTTCTAAACGGACATTGTTCTTTTGCCCAAACCCATTTTTGAGCTTATATTTTTGCTTAAACCTTCTCACTTTTTGAGCGGGCCTTCAGGCCGAGCCACCTCCTCCCCAATGAAAAATTTCCTATTAGCTCCTTTAATTTTTAAGAAATTACAAGATGGTATAATGGTATAATTACACTTTGTCCACTAAAATTTTCATTCAATTGTAACCCTTAAAATAATTTTTTGATTTTGCCCTTGGTATAAAGCATTTCTTTTGCCATTCAAAGCATGAACTTGTCTACATTCCGTAGTCTTTGAGAAAATTCATTTGGAGGGATATATGTATCGAGAAGCAGGAAGATATCTAAATCAATTTTTTTTTTTTTTTTTAGGTTCACAAGTACAATTATAGTTATAAAATTATACATATCTGAATAGACTACAATCAAAATCAAGCATCACAAACCACGATCAAAATAGCAATTAGAATTTATCTTGAACCAAATCTAAATAGGCCCCAGAATAGGATTTAAACCAAAATAAATTTGGTGAAAACACTTGTAAAATCCCAAAATCTTATTAAGACCTCATTGACAAATCAAAAGCAATTTGAATACACCCAACTATGTGAAAAGAAAATCATAAAAGCAGCAATGAAAGGTCAGGAGAATCTTTGAATGTACCAAAAGCAAATCTCTTTTAAATGTAAGCATATTTGTTATACCTCTTCTGGAATTGCTACGAAAGTTTCACCTTCATGACTATAACCAGTAAGATCCTAAAGCAAATTCAACCATCTCTACACGGGGAAAAGAAAGTCAATTAAAGCTGTTCAAAATTTGCTTCTAAAGTTATTATTACGTTGTCGGGAAGTGAATTTTGTGTATTTTTATTCTTACTCGAAATTCGATTGACTTGGTTCTAGAATCTAATTTCAAAAAAAGAAAAAAAATCTAATATTATTAGATCGGAGTAGATTGAAACTTGTCATATTCGGATTTTTTTGACATCCTTATTTCATAATATTGTTATTTATTTTTAGATGCAATTATAAGCATTTCGATCTCAATTTTCTATTGAAATGATCTTAAAAGCGTATGATATTCATTGTCATCTTGGTGCATATAAAATTTGAGATATTTTTTGTTCTTACTCGAAACTTGACCCACTTTGGTTCAAAACCTGATTTCAAAAAAGAATGAGAGAAAGCCTACCCTTATTAGATCAGAGCAGGGCAGAACTTGTCATATTTGGGTTTTTTGACATCCTTATGTCATATCATCAGTGGTGAATCTTGGAACTAAGTTTTTGGGGGTCTAATTAAAATTTTAAAATTTTTTAGGAGTTTAATGAGATTTTTTATTAAAATTGGGGGTATAATGAAAATTTTTAATTTTTTGTAAGATTAATGAGAATTTTCAAAAATTTTAAGAGAGTTTATTTAAAAATTCAATAAATAAAAAATTATAATGAGATTCTCAAAAGTTTAGGCCTAATTAAAATTTTCTCAAAATTTTTGGGGGGCTAAGACCCCTTGCCACCATTACAGTCCACCTTAGCAAATCATTATTATTTTATTTGATATAGAATTACAAGTGTCTGGATCTCAATTTTCTGCTGAAATGATCTTAGAAGTGTATGTTATTCAATATCGTTTTGGTACATATAGAATTTTATCGCTGGACGGCTAATTAAATTACCAAAGAAAAACGAACTCCTTCCTTTCTTTAATTGTTTTGAAATTTCATTCCTACCCAAAAAATAATTGTTAAATTCATTAATATCGATTTAAAGGCAAAGGAAGGGTAAGTAACGGCTCTATCATCTCTAAAATGGAAATTTTATGCTTTAGACTCCTCAAAATACATAAGATCATAATATATGATAAAATTATAGTATGCCCTTTAAAATGTTAGAATTTTAATTTAGTCCTTTTGAAAACCATAAAGATAAAGGCCGACACAATGGTGCAATTGCTTTTAGCACTCATAAAAATATATAACTTAATCTCGCCCCTAAAACAAAATTCTGGCTTCGCTCTTGGTTAGGTTCTAAAATTTCTAAAATCTTATGCACAAACATATTATTATATGTCTAATATCATATCAACTTGTTATTTCTACATATTACTCACAAAAAAAAACCAATTAATGAATTTAATGACTGTCGTTTATATTGAGATTTGAAAAATATATGAACTATGAATGATAAAATTAGAGAATATGGAGCAAACCTACAACTTTACTATTTGGTCTAGATTGGAATTTTTAGGGATAAATCTCAAATTTATGCACAAACTTTAGCCAAATGTATAATTTGATACATGAATTTTAATTTGGTACAATTACATACATGAAACCTTGATTTTGATTCAACAAACACAATTTAAAGAATAAATACATCCATTTAGTTTCATATTTAATAAATATAATTATTTGTGTATATTATACATAAACATAAAATGATGTTATGGCCAATAATTGAGTTAATGGTTCATGAAAATTGAATCAGATTTAAATTTCATGCATACCATTACACAAAATCAAAGCTCATGTGTGTCACATTGCGCATTTGACTAAAGTTCGTGTATAGCTGTGATAATTATCTTTAATTCTTAAATTTGAAAAATATAGTGACTAAAATGTTATACTATACGTCGATAATGGTGGTAGGAATGATCGCAACGCAATTAGAAAGAAAAATAAGAACACACTTTAAGGATACAAATAAATTGAGTATCTCAACTTTAGTCGAAAAACCTCTTGTATTGTTGTTTCTCAATATTAGTGAATTTCTCCTCCTCTACCCGTCGTTTTTTCCCGATTTTTTAACCAACATCTAATAAAAGAAGAATAGTCCTATACGGATTCAACTTGTGCGACAAGATCCGTACAGAGATCCCCAATTTTGCCTCTCTATTTTATTTTTTTAACAAAAGAGTTACACCTCGAACTTTTCAAATCGGATGAAATAAGATTCGAATAACACACTTTTAACATAAAATTTAACAAATTAAATACAATATCTAAATACACAGCTTACACGTAATACAAAAACTGATAACACAAACTATTTTAAGGATACAAATAAATTGAGTATCTCAACAAATCATCCTTCTGCCAATCAAATTGTATGAAGAATAAAACAAATTGCATGACTGACATGCAACACTTAGGTCAATTTCTGTCTCATCATGTCTGAAAATAACAGAGAAACCACCGCAGCAATCAAATGAATTGTTTTTCAAACTTGGAGATATGAATTTGATGAGTTACTACATTTAGATCCCCATTCATTTTATTTCAAAATGTGAGATCCAACAAAAAAGAAGAGACAATTATGACCTGACTGTATTGCATTCACCCGTCCCATCATTAGAGAGACAAGGGTAAAATGAGTGAACTATAGGTTAAAATTGCATCCTTCATACTTTCATAATAGGGTAATGTCGGGGTGGATTTCCCCTAAACCCAACTTTGAAAATCTTAATAGAAAACTTAATCCATCCTCGGTCTGAAACTCGATCTTTAAAAAAAAAATTTGTCCCTATTTGCTCGGACCGAGTCGAAACCTATCAAATTCAAGGTTTATTGTTATCACTATTTCATATGATTGTTAAGTAATTTTAATATATTTATAAATATCCGATCTCAATTTTCTACTGAAAGAATCATAAAAGCATACATTTTTCAATCTCATATTAATGCATGTAAAATTTTATTGTTGGAAAGCTAAAAATGAGCCCCTTTATAAATTGTACACTTAATAAGTTCGCGTGAAAAATTATATCATAATAAAGTCAGTTATTTTGATTAAAGATTACTCACTCGTTTAGGCCCACTAGATACCCGTGTACTTTTAAATGGGTCGTCACTATCACATCTTAGAAAATCTCTTAAGACTCTATCACTGACTGTACCAAACATAATTGAGTCACGTCTTAGTTGATCTATCTATAAAGGCTCGCGTCAAACTCTTTCATACAAGCTCACCTTATCTTTAAGGAGACTCCAAGCAATACGATGTATTTTTTTTTTTTACTGACATGACATATAGTAACCAAAATTAAAAGTAATATAATATGATCAAGGTTCATTATGCTTCAGTTATTAAATAAAATATGGGTCTAATATATATAAATACTCAAATAACTAATTTTTATTCGATGATGAGTTAATTAGAAATTAAGATTAATGTGCAAAAAAAATCATACATTAAGATTATGGTCCCACGTTATATTTCTGTAAATGTTTTAACATATCATTTTCAAAAAAATCTAAAACAAAACATGCGTGCTAATTAAAGGATTACAATTGATGATTTGACATAACAAATCTTGAAAATTTAAGATTTATATTTTTTTTTAACGATTATAACACCCCGAGACTACCTAAACCCCATCTAACTATCTCCACAATTCTTCAAATAGACTCTCCTAATCAGAACCGGATTGGTGGTCAAACTAGTCAGGTAGTTCAATCAATCTGTATTATTAGGGGCATAATTAAATTATAATTTTTTGAAGTTATAGTGTAATTTTATCTTGTATTAATTTATAGTTTCATCACTTTTAAAGAGACTAAACACAAATCTTTTCATTTTGAAAGGACCAAAGTAAAATTTTACCCACAGTAACTTTTAATTCTATAATTTATTAAAGGACTAAAAGATGCATTTTTTTCATTTGAAGAGATCCCTCTAAATTCGCTCTTAATTCTCAAATCAATCCATCTAATACCTTCCACTAAACTAATTACTTGCATTGATTCTCAATCTAATACCACTAACGAATTTCCGCCCCCCGTGAGAGCCTCGAAATTGCTTAACCTAAACCCTTGAATGGAACAAGAAGCTTCGGTTTGTTTCCTTTAATTTTGGTAAATTTTGTGGGAGAAGGATGTTCTTGTTGGTGACGTATTTCGAGGAAATTGAAGAGCAGGAAAAGGAACAGAAACGACAGTTGAGTCCTTACATCAATAAATATTGTCAAAGTCAACTGCCTGGTCTGGTCTTAGATTTCATATTGCCGCGTGGATAGCAACCTCGACTATGTGTAGGCGGGTCCGATGGCCATGTCGTGCCTCACGGTACCACTCCCACTCCCCAATCACGCATTCATAGGTAGGTTCCTCTAACCATCCCCGGGTAAACTAAGCATTTAGTTTAGTCCCTATACTTACATGTTTGGGAATTTTATTCAACTACTTTTTAAATTTTAAAATTCATATTTAACAAAAAAATAACAATATTAATAATTAAATTTAAATTTTAAAATAAAAAATAAAAAAAAATTAAATTCTTAAATTTTAAAAAATATAAAAATTATAGACCCATTTTAACTAAACATATAACTTAATTCCGTCCCCAAAAAAATTTAACTTCACCCTGAACAAGTCTTAATGAAATTCGTCCGACCTAATCCACCAAACATACCTAGCTATTAATGGCTTTTACAACCCAATCTGCCACAACATTACGAGCTCAATTACAATGATGAAAGCAAAGGCATTGATAAGGACAACCAATGACTTTAACCTTAAACTTCAACACAAAAACATAAAATTTGAAACTAATTCACCAAACAAGATTAACTCGAAGTCACATCCATTAAAACAATGAACGCGTAAACCAAAAATCTATCAGACCAATCCCATCATTTGACCAAAGTGGTCCACTCTTCGCATGAAAAAAAAAATTAATTTCTCATTTTTTAAAATTAAAAAAATGTAAATTATCAGATTTTTCACGTGTGAATTGAAAGGGCTGATATTATGAAAAAATAAATTCAAAATAAAGATGAAAGTTGAAAGTTAAATAGCGATCCGACAAAATCTAATATGGAACGTTGTGAAAGAAGGCTTCTTTTTTTTTTTTCTTTTTCGTTGAAGCCTCTTTTTTTGGGGCTGAACAAAAAATTCTGTCATTGAGTCAGTCATCACGTCATTAGAAAATGTAATAAAAAGTGACATCACATTAAATGACTCACCAAAAGCATCACACGACTATTTTATCAATCTAATCTAAAAAAATTTATTATTTATAAAGACAATCTAGGTTTAAAAATAGCGCAGATTTAAAAATAATCACAAAAATAACCCAAGATGAACAGTAAATTAACCCTTTTATATTTTGAACCCAAGGCTTTAAAAAATTATTTTTTTTGTTCCGGCCTGTCAACTGCCAGAATCAGGGTATTTTTTTACACCGTATAAAACTGGTATACAAAAATTTTAAAAAAGAAAAAAACAGAAAAAAAATTTTGGGGTGCTAGCCTGTCAATGGCCAGCACCCCCTATACCAGAAAAAAATTTGAATTTTTTTGGGTGCTGCCTTGTCAATGGCCGCCACCCCCATCCTGAAAAAAATTTTTTTTGGGTGCTGGCCTATCAATGGCCGGCACTCTTGTACCAGAAAAAAATTTTAAATATTTTTTGGGTGATGGCTTGTCAACGACAGCCACCCCCATCCCGAAAAAAAAAATTTTTAGGTGCTGGCCTGTAAATGGCCGGCACCCCTGTACCAGAAAAAAAATTTTGAATTTTTTTTGGGTGCTGGCCTGTCAATAGCCGCCACCCTGTACCAGAAAAAAAAGGTGCTGGCCTGCCAATGGCCGGCACCCCTGTACCAAAAAAAAATTGAATTTTTTTGGGTGCTGGCCTGTCAATGGCTGCCACCCTCATCCCCCAAAAAAAATTTTTTTTGGGTGCTGACCTATCAATGGCCGGTACCCCTGTACCAGAAAAAAATTTTGAATTGTTTTTTGGGTGCTGCCCTGTCAATGGTCGCCACCCCCATCCCTAAAAATTTTGTTTTGAATTTTTTTGGGTGCTGGGCTGTCAATGGCCGGCACCCCCTGTATCAGAAAAAAATTTGAATTTTTTTTGGGTGCTGGCCTGTCAATGGCCGGCACCCCCTGTATCAGAAAAAAATTTGAATTTTTTAGGTGCTGGGTTGTCAATGGTCGGCACCCACTGTATTAGAAAAAAAATTTTGAATTTTTTTGGGTGCTGGCCTATCAATGACCGCCACCCCCATCCCGAAAAAAATTTTTTTTTGGGTGCTAGCCTGTCAATGGCCGGCACCATATTTATCTTATATATATAGGTAATTTATTTTACAATTTGTTTGGTTTAAATTTTTTTTCCTTTGTTCTAAAGAAAGCAAATTTTTTTCAAAATGAGTTCTCAAATATTGTTTGTTTATGTTCATTTCGATGGAGAATTGATAAATACAACTGAAGAAGGCTGTGTATTTCAAAGTCGGAAAAAATAGGAATGAGATTTAACAAGGGGATTTCGCTATCGGATTTAAAACAAAAAATCAATTCAAAGATAGCAACCCGTTGCAGAAAGCAAATGTCGAGATTGTTTTACAAATTTCCGATTTCAACTGATCCGTTAAAGTTCTCAGAAATGGAACTTGAAGATGATGATGATTTAAGCACAATGATAGCAATTTATTGCCCAGATGAGATAGAAAATCCCAGCCCGGTTGAGTTGTTCGCGGAGATAGCTGAACCGGATCCCATTCAAGTGGTAATTCCAATAAGCCAGCGCTCCGGAATTGATTTTGATCTTAATGTCTCTTGGGAAGATCAGTCGGGTTTTGGACGGTCAACGCCAACTCTCGAAAATCCAAACATCGGTGGTTGTTTGTATAGCATCCGAAACTCGTGTCCTCGTCTATAGATCCATCCAGAGGTGTTGGCCACCATCGAAGATAGTGATGAAGGGTCGGATAACGATGATCAGACCCACCGTGATCCCAATGATGATTTCAGTGACTCCGATTTAGATGACATCCCTGAAGACATAGACGAGGAAGGGCTAGTGGAGGTAAAAAATGCGAACCCCTATTCGGCCGGAAACAGGGGCCTTGGTATAGTTATAAGAAATAATCCAGGGTCCTTCATGACCGACGTGGATCCTAATGCGGCTCTTGCACGCGAGTTCCCAGAATATACAAATATTGTGCCGGCTCACCTAGTTAACAATGAAATTGACAAAGATGAGTTGTTTGTAGGACAACAATTTGATAACAAAAAAGACTGTTTACATGCTATAAAACAACTTAGTTTGAAGTTAGGTGTGGATTATAAAGTAACGAAGTCGACGCAGTCTCTGTACGTAGGAGAATGTTGGAAATCATCCAGTGGTTGTAAATGGCGTGTCTGGGCCGCGTTAATGCAACGGACACAGATGTGGAAGATAAGGTAACTAGAAGGTCCACACACGTGCACGTCCGCTCGTATGTCGCAAGACCATGGAAAGTTAGATGCAAAAACTATATGCAACTGCATTATCCCTTTGGTGAAAGAGTCGCCAACCATTCAAGTGTCGGTCCTTATTGCGGATATGCAAGCTCGATTCAAGTACAAAATGTCGTACCGGAAGCCATGGTGGGCAAAGCAAATAGCGATGCGAGAGTTGTATGGTGAGTGGGATACGTCATACAAAGAGCTTCAAGGGTGGATAGCGGGAATGCATGAGTATGTGCCCGGGATAGTGACTGATTTGCAAACACTGCCGCATAAAGGCTTTGACGGGGAGATACAATCGGGGAAACGAGTTTTCCACAGATTGTTTTGGACATTCGAGCCTTGTGTTAGGTCATTCCCTCACTGCAAGCCAATTGTGCAGGTGGACGGAACATGGTTGTATGGCAAATACATGCAAATCCTCCTGATTGCTGTTGCATAAGACGACAATCGAAATGTACTCCCGATCGCTTTCGCCATCATGGAGCGTGAGTGCTTCGAGTCTTGGGAATTCTTCCTCACAAATCTCCAGAGGTACGTGGTTAGAGAAGACAACATTTGCCTTATATCAGATAGATCGAAAGGATTACTTGCTGCGATAAGGCGATCGGGGGTTCCGTGGAGGTTTGTTTATTGCATCCGCCACATCGCGGCAAACTTTCATAGAGATTATAAGAATAAAGATTGGAAAAAAGAACTCGTGAACATGCGTAAAAAATTGTTTGTATTTATTTTAAAAATTTACTTCGCAATTTTGGTTGTTGTTTTTAAACTGATTATTTCAATTTAAATATGTAGCCCATGAGTTAGAACCGAGAAGATTCAGGCAGAGGTTTGCAAGGCTTGAATCTCAGATGCCATCTTTACCAACAAATCTTCGGACATGGTTGGGCAGCATGGAGAACTGGCAATGGACTCAATGTTACGATGAGGGGTTTCGATATGGGCAGATGATGACTAACCTGGTAGAGGCGGTCAACTCTATATTGAGGCGCACACGCCATCTCCCGATTTCTGCTGTTTTCTCTGCAACATTTTATAGGTTGGCGACATTGATGCCTAAGATGGGGTTAAGACAAGCTAAGCAGATCGATGCTGGGCACGTGTACGTAGAGGCAGTCCGAAAGGCCATAGCAGTAAATAGTCGAAGGGCCGCCACAATGAACGCAGAATTGTATTCGCGCAACTTGGAGACTTTCCGAGTTCAGGAGTACATCAGCCGTCGTTTGGGTCTTCCTCGTAGATCATACGCAGTTGATCTGAGAAACAGGCGATGCGAGTGCGAGTTATTTCAGACTCTTCGATATCCGTGTGCGCATGTTCATGCAGCGTGTGCGAGAGCAAACTTAAATGTTGAACAATTCATAGACGATATCTACACATTGCAACGAACATTACGTATATGGGGGAATGAATTTCCTGTAATGCCCGATGTCTCTAACTGGAAAGTTCCATCGCCTGCTATCGAGATGGTGCTTGACCGTAATCTCCGCAGACATCCTAAAGGTCGACCACAATCGACGAGAATTAGAAATGACATGGATGTTAGGGAGACGGGTGAACCCAAACTCTGCACTATGTGTCGAACATCGAGACACAATCGATCAACATGCCCACATCGTGTTTACATTTCCAGTCAATCGTCTCGTAATGCTGGACTCCAAGATGATGAGTGATATATTATTCAGCGCATGTTCTTCCAAAAATATTGTAAATATTTAAAAACAATGGGCAATTTCAATGCAATGAGAAAAATGTTGGAAGTAAATTAAATTTAAATGAACTAAAGAGAAAATTTTTGCATTCAAAATATAAAATTTATATGAAATGCGGAAAATGTTAACTTTTTGTTAAATTATAATATATGAATTGAGAAAAAAAATATATTGAAATTGAAAAAAATATAAATTTTAAATGAAATGAAAGGGAAATGAGAATCGAAATGAAATTGAAATGGAATGAAAATTAAATGAAAATTAAATAAGAATGAAATGAAAATTAAATAAGAATGAAATGAAATGAAAATTAAATACAAATGAAACAAATGAAATGAAAATTAAATGAAGAAAAAAAATGGTTGAAATGACCTATCTGTATCAGGCCTAATATTTTTTATGTAAGGCCCAAAGAAACCCAAAAAAATAAAATCAGATATTTTTTAAAAAATATATAAACTTTTAATTGACCAAAAAATAAATAAATGAAAATATATAAATAAAATATTAAATTTAGCTTTATTTTAACTAATTTAATTTTTCTAAATGGGGTATCAGGCTAAAAAAAGCCAGAAAAATTAATTTTTCTTACTACAATTTTAAATTTTAAATTGATAAAATTAAAATATAAAAAAATTTAAAAAATGAATGGATTAAAATAAAATTACTCTGTTATTAATAAAATTACTCTGGTATTCTGAACCCATAATTGCCTGATTATTTTGTCAGACTTTAAAAAATTAAATTACTCTAATATTAAGAAAATTTAAATGAAATATAAATGAGAATACTGACATTGAAATAGTTTTTGAAAAAAAAAACTAGTAGATACCCATAAAAATGGGGTGTCAGTCCATACAACCATCCAAAAAATTGAAACATGTCAACACCCATCACCATCCAAAAAATCCAAAATGGGCAATTTTTTTTCAACACCCATCACCATCTATAAATAGCCATTGTCCCCCACTTTGAAGCATGTCACCTTCACCCCTTTAATCAATTGCAACTTGTCATCTTCAACACTTTCCCCCGCTTTTCACCTTCAACAACAACCGAGTTCCGCAGATCACTCCATGGATCGTAATCCGAATGCTCTTTTAAATGATGACAACCACATTGCAAGCAAAGTGCATCAGGTAAACGAGGAATAAAATGTATTATTTAATTTTAGATATTATTTTAATTTGTTATTAAAATGAGAAATATAACATTATATATTTTATATAAACGCAGGATTCATACAGAATTGTTCGACCCTGGTTGCATGGTCCCGGTTATTTTCCAGATCGAAGAGTTATACCATATTTGAATGTCGCATGTTTTGGGGTTGTCACATACATTCAGATATCTGAGCTACGGGCCGATTTAATATCGGCATTAATTGAGAGATGGCGACTGGAGACACATACGTTCCACCTCCCATGTGGGGAAGTAATTATTACATTGCAAGACGTAGCAGTACAACTCGGGCTATCTATAGAAGGCGAAGCAGTGACCGGGCTTGGAAAACTGCTCGATCCGTGGGCCACTTGCGAGCGTTTACTTGGAAGAGTGCCCTCAGACAACGAGGAAGGACCCTTTACACATATTAAATTTAATTGTTAAAAGAAAATTTCGAGCATCTTCGGAGCCGTCCAACGCAGATGGACATTATCTACGCTGCAAGAGCGTTCATTCTTCAACTGATAGGAGGGATACTTTTGCCGGACGTCCATCAGAATAAAGTCTCATTAGTTTATTTCCCCTTATTAGAGGATCTTGAGATTGCCGGAAGATTTAGTTGGAGCTCTGCAGTTTTGGCATGCTTATACCGCGAGCTTTGTCGAGCGACAAAGCCATCTACGAGATCAATGGGCGGTTGTTGTCTTCTACTACAGTCTTGGGCATTATACCGAATGTCATTTCTTGCATCAGTGAGCCACCAACCGTATGTCTGGCCACTAGTTAATAGGTAAATATATAGTTCAATTTTGCCATCTTTTTTTATTGTATACTATAATATACTTATTTTTTGCATGGGAAAAATATTCTGATAAATTTTTTTTAGATGGGTGATCGATGTAAAACCAGAGTTTTAAATATTTATAAAAGAATGATCAAACCTGGAGACTAACTCTGACAACGATATTAAGGCAAGTGTACCTATCGAACAGTAGTATAGCTTAGGCAAGACCGGTTATCGAACCCAAAGGAACTAAAAGTATTAATACTCACTTTCTTTTTATTATTTAGCCTTAAAGTTAGAGTGAAGATTACTTTTTTAAACTATATTGACGATAGCTAAACTAAGGACACAAAGACAAGAAGACGAATTGGAAAATACCTTCACTTATTATCTAAACTCAGCTGATTTTGATGATACCCTCGAGAAGAATCCACCTAAACTTCACTTATTATCTAACCTTCAATTATATGATCTCTTTTACTTAGCTTGATCCGTGAGACTCCCTAACCTATATTAAACCCTCTCTCGAGGCGAATAACGTCTAACCCTAGGTTAATTAGTGAACTCTCGTTCACTTATAATAACCCCCTAGGATAGCAGTAAATCGATCAATGGACTCCCGTATTAGGTTTCACCCTAATCCGGCAAAATCTCGTAACCCTATCTCTAGGCATTCGATCAACTCCTCTTAATTATGTTAGATCTCCTCTTAGGCAAGGTCTATTCCTCCTCCACCTAAGCATATTAAATTTAGATTAAGCAACATAATTAAGAACAAACTAAGTAATTCATCATATAATTTAAAAATCAAATAATAAAATCCATCTAGGCTTCATCCCCTTCAGGTATCTGAGGGGTTTAGTTCATAATGAATAAACAAAACATCACAAGAGAAAAGATAAAACAAAACATAGGAAAAATCCTAAAACCCCCTGAAGGAATCGAAGGAGAATTCCGCCGTTTTGAGTATAATTCCGGCTTCTTGGGATGGATCAACTGGCTATCTCGCGTTATTCCCTAACTCTGACCTTCTCGGCTTTGCTCCTTGGCCTCGCTTTCGCCCCCTTCGGCTTCTGCCGAACTCCCCTTTCAAGTTGCCCCCTAAGGTGTTTATATAGACTTTGTAATGCCTTACTTGGCCCCTAAGTATCCTAGTTTAAGTAGAATTCCTAATAGGGTGTTTGAATAGGATTTGGAATGTGTTTCTTTGCCTCCAAGTATCCTTTCCCGAATGAAATTTCTCTTTCCAGCAACAGGGACACGGCCATGGCACATGCCTATGTGAATCGTGGCCAGGCCGTGTTCGGACTTTTAATAAGGCACAGCCGTGTGGTCTTTGGGCCAGGCCGTGACGATTTCTCTCTTGGCCCAATTTGGTCCGTTTTAAGCCCGTTTCTCGTTCTTTTTATCCTTGGGTGCTTTCCTGAGTATAAAATATGAAAAGAAAGGATTAAGAGCACATTTTTACATAAATCAAAGGATAAATCATCCAAAAGTATGCTAAATGTGGGATTAAAATATGTTACTTTTACGGTTTATCAATGGACAACTTTACCGAGAATCGAGCGATCGTTCACCTTACCAATGTACCGTATGATGATAGAGACTCATTCTAGGGATGGCGTAAAATACGATTCCGAATATTTCTTTTTTAAATACAATAATTGCAAAAGAAAAAAAATAACGTGTTGTCTTTATTTTGCAGTTCATATGGATGCCATATAATGAGGAAAATATCGTGCCCCTCATACCATTATGAGTTATCGAGCAGCAACATATATTCTTGTCAAATGTGCTGATAATTCATTTCCATATGGTCGAGTGGCACGATGGAAGTCGGGTTTTGAGGCAGTTCGGTTGCGCACAACCTATCCCGAACCCTCCCGTCGACATCAAAGAAGTCCATGGAATGGACAAAAAAGGTGCGGGTCGGGAAGCTTTAAATTGGGCGCACGAACATGAACCGTTTATCTTTCTCTGGAATCAGCGACATTCGAGGAGTCCCCCCTTGTATGCCTTAGACGGAGGGTTCTCTCCCACGCCTGAGTACGCAGCATGGTATATGGCACATGGGAAGCCATTTATATTCCAAGGTCAGTACATGCTGATCCAGAGAGATGCGCAACCTGAATCTTCTCGATGGCAACCAAGGAACGCACAACCACGTAGCAACCGAGTTCCGCCATTCGGGGACATCGAGTCTGATTCTGCCTCGAACCCCGATCTCGAGGCCCAATATGAAGAATCCGGATCGTCAGCACAAAATATAGATCCAATTCCGCTGCATCAATTTCCTTCATTCGAAGATATTTTTGGTGACAGCGACCCTCAACACACGACACGATCCGGATCATCCTCATACCACCCGGAGTTCCATCCCGAAGCACATACACCCACCACTGAGGATATTTTTCCTTCGGCACCTCCGGCCACGCAATACAATTTAACTCCCGATTATAATGTATATGATTATTCTACAGTTCTAGTTACACTGGACGGGACACCGGACGCCGGACCGAGCAACTATCAAACGCCTCAGCAAGGTGCACGACATCACCGGCGGAGGCATCCGGACCGTTCCACGCTAGCGCCAGGAACGTCCCCAGGATCGCAACAATTTTAATTTTTTTCTTTTTACTTTATTTTAAAATTTTGCTATTCTTTTTTTTGTAAATATTTCTATTTTTAATATCAATTTTATTGTTCTAAAATAATATTTTTTAATTATTTACTTCGTAATATTTAAAAAAATTCATTCAAATAATTAATACTACACGATAATTTAAATTTACATACAAATAAAATACTATCATTCTACAATATTAATTTTACAGATATAAAAAAATACAAACATTCTTAAGAAATAATACAATTATTTTCAATACTACTTTCTTCACAATTAATCGTCTTCTGCTTGAATCAGGTTTACGTTGCATCGGTACTAGTTTCTTCACAATTAATCGTCTTCTGCTCCAGACCTTTTTTTCTTATATTGTCCCATTAGATATATTTGCATGGAGACTCTACCAACCGGTTCTAACCACAACCTAATTGCGGAATAAATATTATTGCACCATAGATAATGTCCATCTGCGTTGGACAACTCGATTAGCCATCTATGGTGCAAATAATCATCCAACCCTTAATGGCATAACCTTTTGGGTGGACATGACAGTATATAATTCAACTTCGCTAAAATATGACAGTATATAATTCAACCCCGAAATTCGGTTGTACACTACAAAAAACTCTATACATAATCCACTCCAAAAAAACTAATTTGATGATATACTATAAAACACTCTCATTTTAATGGCTCTCTCAAATTTTTTTTTTCCATTTACACAATTAGCACCAACATCACTAGCTATATATAAGCTTTGATGCAGGCCATTGACAGGCTAGCACAAAAAAAAAAACTCAATTTTTTTTGGTATAGGGGGTGCGGGCCATTGATAGGCCAGCACCCAAAAAAAGATTTTTTTTTTCCGGGATAGGGGTGGCGGCCATTAACAGGCCAGCACCTAAAAAAAATTCAATTTTTTTCTGGTACAGGGGTGCCGACAATTAACAGGCCAGCACCAAAATTTTTTTGTTCGGGATGGGGGTGGCGACTATTGACAGGCCAGCACCCAAAAAAATTCAAATTTTTTTTTCTGGTACAGGGGTGCCGACCATTAACAGGCCAACACACAAATTTTTTTTTTTTGGGATGAGGGTGGCGGCCATTGACAGGCCAACACCAAAAAAAAATTAAAATTTTTTTTTAGTACAGGGGGTGCCGGCTATTGCCAGGCCAGAACCCTAATTTACTGTTCATTTTGGGTTATTTTTGTGATTGTTTTTAAACTTGGGTTATTTTGTAAATAATAATTTTTTTTAGGTTAGATTGATAAAATAGCCGCTCACACACACCTCACAGGTCCTTTCCAGCACGAGTCTGACTCAGAGTTTGGTTGGACGGATAGATAAATCTGTTGATTTCACTCTTACCAACCATTTCTCTTTTCGGTGATTGATGAAATGGCAATGGGTGAAAGTGAAGAGTGACAAGTGATTTGTTTTTGTTAAAAACGGCTATTTTACCAATCTAACCCAAAAAAAATTATTATTTACAAAAATAATTCAGGTTTAAAAACAATCACAAAAATAACCTAAAATGAACAGTAAATTGGGGTTCTGGCCTGGAAATGGCCGGAATCCCCTTGTATTTTGAACCCATGATTGCCTGAAAATTGTGTCAGGCTTTAAAAAATTATTTTTTTTGGTTCCGGCATGTCAATGGCCGGAATCAGGGTATTTTTTTTACATCGTATGAAATTGGTATACAAAAATTTAAAAAAAAAAGGGAAAAAAATTTTTTTGGGGTGCTGGCCTGTCAATGGCCGGCACCCCCTGTACTAGAAAAAATTTTGAATTTTTTTGGGTGTTGGCCTGTCAATGGCCACCACCCTCATCCTGAAAAAAAATTTTTTTTGGGTGCGGGCCTGTCAATGGTCGGCACCCCTGTACTAGAAAAAAAAAATTCTGAATTTTTTTTTGGGTGCTGGCCTGTCAATGGCCGACACCCCTGTACCAGAAAAAAATTTGGATTTTTTTTGGGTGCTGGCCTGTCAATGGCCGCCACCCCCATCCCGAAAAAAAAAATTTTTTTTGGGTGCTGGCTTGTAATGGCCGGCACCCCTGTACCAAAAAAAAATTTTTGAATTTTTTTTGGGTGCTGGTCTGTCACTGGCCCCACCCCCATCCCGAAAAAAAATTTTTTTTTAAGTGCTGGCCTGTCAATGGCTGGCACCCCTGTAACAGAAAAAAAAATTGCCATCTTTTTTTATTGTATACTAATATACTTATTTTTTCATGGGAAAAATATTTTGATAAAATTTTTTTTTAGATGGGCAACTGTACCGGGAATCGGGCGATCGTTCACCTTACCGATATACCGTATGATGATAGAGACTCATTCTGGGGATGACGTAAAATAGGATTCCGAATATTTCTTTTTTAAATACAATAATTGCAAAAGAAAAAAAAATAACGTGTTGTCTTTATTTTGCAGTTCATATGGATGCCATACAATGAGGAAAATATCGCTCCCTTCATACCATCATGGGTTATCGAGTAGCAACATATATTCGTGTCAAATGTGCCGATAATTCATTTCCATATGGTCGAGTGGCACGATGGAAGTCGAGTTTTGAGGCAGTTCAGTTGCGCACAAACTATCCCGAACCCTCCCATCGACATCAAAGAACTCCATGGAATGGACAAAAAAGGTACGGGTCGGGACGCTTTAAGTTGGGCGCACGAACATGAACCATTTATCTTTTTGTGGAATCAGGGACATTCGAGGCGTCCCCCCTTGTATGCCTCAGACAGAGGGTTCTCTCCCACGCCTGAGTACGCAGCATGGTATATGGCACACGGGAAGCCATTTATATTCCAAGGTCAGTACATGATGATCCAGAGAGATGCGCAACCTGAATCTTCTCGATGGCAACCAAGGAACGCACAACCACGTAGCAACCGAGTTCCGCCATTCGGGGACATCGAGTCTGATTCTGCCTCGAACCCCGATCTCGAGGCCCAATATGAAGAATCCGGATCGTCAGCACAAAACATGGATCCAACTCCGCTGCATCAATTTCCTTCATTCGAAGATATTTTTGGTGACAACGACCCTCAACACACGACACGATCCGGATCATCCTCATACCACCAGGAGTTCCATCCCGAAGCACATATAACCACCACTGAGGATATTTTTCCTTCGGCACCTCCAGCCACGTAATACAATTTAACTCCCGATTATAATGTATATTATTATTCTACATTTCTAAGTACACCGGACAGGACACCGGACGCCGGACCGAGCAACTATCAAACGCCTCAGCAAGGTGCACGACATCGCCGACGGAGGCATCCGGACCGTTACACGCCAGAGCCAGGAACGTCCCCGGGATCGCGACAATTTTAATTTTTTTCTTTGTACTTTATTTTAAAATTTTGCTGTTCTTTTTTTTAAATATTTCTATTTTTTTAATATCAATTTTATTGTTCTAAAATAATATTTTTTAATTATTTACTTCGTAATATTTAAAAAAATTCATTCAAATTATTAATACTACACGATAATTTAAATTTACATACAAATAAAATACTATCATTCTACAATATTAATTTTACAGATATAAAAAAATACAAACATTCTTAAGAAATAATACAATTATTTTCAATACTACTTTCTTCACAATTAATCGTCTTCTGCTTGAATCAGGTCTACGTTGCATCGGTACTAGTTTCTTCACAATTAATCGTCTTCTGCTCCAGACCTTTTTTTTCTTATATTGTCCCATTAGATATATTTGCATGGAGACTCTACCAACCGGTTCTAACCACAACCTAATTGCGGAATAAATATTATTGCACCATAGATAATGTCCATCTGCGTTGGACAACTCGATTAGCCATCTATGGTGCAAATAATCATCCAACCCTTAATGGCATAACCTTTAGGGTGGACATGACAGTATATAACTCAATTTCGCTAAAATATGACAGTATATAATTCAACCCCGAAATTCGGTTGTACACTACAAAAAACTCTATACATAATCCACTCCAAAAAAACTCATTTGATGATATACTATAAGACACTCTAATTTTAATGGCTCTCTCAAAATTTTTTTTTTCCATTTACACAATTAGCACCAACATCACTAGCTATATATAAGCTTTGATATCGGCAATTGACAGGCTAGCACAAAAAAAAATTCAAATTTTTTTCTGGTATAGGGGGTGTCGGCTATTGATAGGCCAGCACCCAAAAAAAGATTTTTTTTCGGGATGGGGGTGGCGGCCATTAACAGGCCAGCACCTAAAAAAAATTCAAAATTTTTTTCTGGTACAGGGGTGCCGGCAATTGACAGGGCAGCACCAAAAATTTTTTTTTCGGGATGGGGGTGGCGGCCATTGATAGGCCAGCACCAAAAAAAAATTCAAATTTTTTTTTCTAGTACAGGGGTGCCGGCCATTAACAGGCCAGCACCCAAAAAATTTTTTTTTCGGGATGGTGGTGGCGGCCATTGACAGGCCAGCACCCAAAAAAATTAAATTTTTTTTTCTGGTACAGGGGTGTCGGCCATTGACAGGCAAGCACCCAAAAAAATTCAAAATTTTTTTCTGGTATATGGGTGCCGGCCATTGACAGGCTAGCACCCAAAAAAAATTTTTTTCGGGATGGGGGTGGCGGCCATTGATAGGCTGGCACCCCCAAAATTTTTTTCCCGTTTTTTTCTTTTTTAAAATATTTGTATACCGGTTTTATACAGTGTAAAAAAAAACACCCTGTTTCCGGCCATTGACAGGCCGGAACCAAAAAAATAATTTTTTAAAGCCTGACACAATTGTCAGGCAATCATAGGTTCAAAATACAAGGGGGTTCCGGCAATTTACTGTTCATTTTGGGTTATTTTTGCGATTATTTTTAAACCTGGGTTATTTTTGTAAATAATAAATTTTGTTAGGTTAGATTGGTAAAATAGCCGTTAAAAACGTGAGTTTTATAAAAATTATCTCTTTCAAATCATTATAATATTTGGTATACTACAAATGAGGTTCACGGATAGAGTTAAAAGGCTAATAAGTGTTTTACATGCCAAAGGAAAGCCTAGTTCCAAATTGTTCAAAAATGGTAGCATTGTTGAGTTTCTCGATCCTTTAACTTAAGATTAATTAGTTCTATTTCTTGATGGATGTAGAGTGTCACCTTGGCATGGTGGAAGTCATCAGTTCGAGCTTGATTATCCCTAAACCCAATGTGAGTTTTTCTATTTTGCCTTGCCCATACCGTGATCGACTAAGATTGGATAAGAGGCTCATGGGATTGACGAGGGGGTAGGGATAGCTAGATTTTTGAGAGCGAATTCCAGGCAGAGTATACTTAATTATTTTTATATATATTAAAAAAAGACATATCAATTTTTAAAAACTATTTGTTGAAAAAAAATGTTATACGAGTACCAAATACTCACCCTACACCTATAATGTTGGGGAAAATATATGTTTATAAAAAATGAGTTAAATCACTATTTGAGACCTGAGCTTGGTAATTATTCTCATGTTGGGGCTTAAACTTGACAATTGCTCCCACATTGGAGGCTGACTTTTAGGGTTTTCAAGGAAATATCAGAGTTTAACTTGGACAAAAAAAATAGTTCAAACCCAAATGAGAAAACAATTGCACAGTTCAGGACCTAACTTGGACAAAAAAAAGTTCAAGTCTCAATATGAAAATAATTGCTAAGTTCAGGCCCCAATAAATGATTTAACCCTAGAAAATTAATGTAAGAAACAAATTAATGATAAATTAATATTGAATCTTTGAATTTGATAATTTTTCTCTATTTGGTTTTTAAACTTTTATTTCATTAAAGTGTGATGACGTGGTACTCTAAAATATTATCATATTATTATTTGATAATTAAAAAATAAAAAAAACCTAAAAATATTTAAAAAATTTTAGGTGATGATATTACATAATTTCAAAGTATCACATCAATCAACTTCAATAGAAGTCCAGTTTAAAGACTAAATTGAGAAAAGTTGTAAGTTTTGAGATTAACGTGGGGAAAAAATTTCAATAACCAATGTGAGAAAAGTTGTCAAGTTTTATCTTTCTTCTAAATTTATTTTGGGTTTGAATTAATTTTTATAGATTTTATATGAAAATGTAAAAAATACAAGACCACCTTCAAAGTAATATTTGTTATTTTATTCATTTTATCAATTGAGGTGATGTCCAATTGACTTGTGACGAACTCAGTCAGGTACTTAAATATAATATAGGTTAAATACGATATAGAAAATAAAAATAATATAAACATGATATAATATATATGTGTATAAAACAATTACATTATTTAAACTAGATTATGACATACCCACAATGTGTTGAAAAAATTTATGTAAAATATATATTTATTAAAAGTTTATTTAAATAAAGCTTTAGTTTACATCATGTGTGAGATTTTATTGATTTTATATAATAAAAAAATCTTAAAATGATAATAAAAAAAATACCGTTATAATAATATAATTTACTTTGTATAATTAATAGTTTTTAAATTTATTTTGTAATTGAGTTGCTATTCATCTAACTTGAGACTCGAACTCAGGCAATGATTTAAATAATAGTATTGATATTTTTTTTGAACAATATTATTATAGGTTTTGACTATATTCTCTTTTTTTGACACAATGCTTAGAACTACTCATAACCGCAATATCGACTCAAAGTGCATAATTTAAATTTCAATTGAAATATATGAGCTCAATTTAATTGTTTGTGAAAACATGTAACGATAAATATGGTCCTTAACGTTTAAATCGTTTTATCAATTTGATCATTATTCTCTTTTTAAAGTTAAATTTAGCTATTAACCTTTCAAAAAGCAATTAGATTACTTTTTCCAATAGAAAAGATTAGTAAAACATGACACTATTTCTCATGTATGTCACGTCAAAAAATAATTTAAAAATTATAAAAATATTAAAAAATAAAAATAAAATAAAAATTTTAAAATTTCAATATATATATATATATATATAAGTTCATACATTAAAAAAAGAGAGTATAAAGTGCACGTGGGTTATCATGTGAAATGCCAAGTTAAAAAAATTAATATTTTAGTTGATATTTTTATTAAAAAAATTATTCTTTTTAAAAAATTGATGATTAAATTTAACTAAAAAATAAAAATCAAAATGACAAAAGATGTAAAGACTTTTTTTATACAATGCTTAGAACTACGCATAATTCCTCTATAACCCTTAAATGAGATGATAATGCACGTCAGTACATTCAAACTTACGTCCTATTCTTGACAAGAATATCAATGGGAATCAAGTAATATACCCTCTTAATGACGTCTATGTGCTTTTTTAACTTGTTCTTCAGCTTAATCATTAATTAACAAATGAGCTTTTTTAACTTGTTCTTCAGCTTAATCATTAATTAACAAATGAGCATGTGAAAAAGATGGGATTTAGTAAATATGTATAGCTTAATTTTGCAAATCATTCATAATTACTCCCCCATTTACTCCACTAATTATGAAATTAACTCTTTGTTTTGAAATTAATTTTGAATAAATAAATAAGAGTTCCATTGTGTAAAGGTTAATTGCGTGTGGCATGACTTTTACTATTATTTGGTTGAAGAAGGATAATAAAATAACTTGTGTTGGTTTGATGATTTGTGTTTGAGTCGCGCTAGTCACGTTACTGTCAGGGGCGAAGCCAAGGGGGCTGGCATGGGCCTCGGCCCCTCCTAAAATGTAAAATTGCAATTTTAACCTTTTGAATTTTTTAAAAATTTTAAATTAGTAAAGGTAAAATTGTACTTTGGCCTCTTAAAATTAAAAAAATTCGATTTAATCCTTTACAAATTATAAAGATATAAACTATAAAAAATTAAAATTTTATCCGGCCCCCTAAAAAATTCTTCTGGCTTCGCCCCTGGTTACTGTTAGAACTTTGTCCTCCTCTTGTCATTCACTGAACCAAAAAAAAGAAGGATAATAGAAAATAGTCTTGAATTGAAAGAAACTAAATTTAGAAATTGAATTGAGTTATGTTTTTTTAATTAATTTTGGTTCTTTATAATGTAAAAATAAATATTTTGTATTTAAAATAAACATGTTGTATAAAAGAATTACTTTTCAAATAATATATACATATATGAAAAGTTGTTAAGATAAGTCTAAAAACTCAAATTCCAAAATTAACATGAAAAATCGAGATTCGAATCAAATTATGATGGGTAATTGAAGAATTTTTTTAAAACTTGATGGTACTAAATCGAAATCACCCCTAGTGATTATGGTTATCAAGTCAACCATACAATTACTACTTTTAATAAGGGTTAGCATTCAATTTTTTGAATCGGTTTAGTCAGCTTTTTGTAATTTAACCAATAACTTTTAACATTAATTAAATTGATTTACCGTTTTGGATTTAATTGAATTAATCAAATTGAAGCACTTCGTTTGGTTTAAATTAACTGACTTAATCCTTATTTATTTTATATTATAAATACATTAAAATAAATAAAAGTAATATATATTCAGTGGGTTAAATCGATTGATTAAAGTTATAAAGTTTAATAAGTGGATCCTATTAACTTACATACAGGAAAATAGGTTTTTAGTGGCGTTTGGAACAAAAACGTCGCAAAAGGTATACATCAGTGGCGCTAAATAGAAAACGCCGCAAAAGATAGAGCTATAGCGGCGTTTATGTGAAAAATGCCGCAAAAGTCCAACATTAGCGGCGTTTATGAGAAAAACGCTGTAAAAGGCCCAGCATTAGCGGCGTTTAGGGAAAAACGCCGCAAAAGGCCTAACATTAGCGGCGTTTCTACTAAAAAAGCCGCAAAAAAAAATTTATTTTAAACAAAACGACGCCGTTTTGCTCCCTATCTATTTATTATTTAATTTGTTCATTTATATTAATTAAAATACAATTTATTTTTAATTGAATATTTTTAATTTATATATTAAATAATATCTTATATAATTGTAAAAGAGATAATATTAATAAGAATATATTAAAATTATGATTATAGTTTAAATTATTTAAGAGATAATAGATAAACTTTGTATATATTAAAATTTAAAAAATTGGTAACCCATGCATCTCTAGAGAAACAAAATTAATTAGTAAATTGAAAATGTCATTTAAATTTCCTAAAATATTGAAAGAATATATAATATTCAAATTTTATCTAATTAATTTAGGATTTAAGGTTTGGAGTTAAGGGTTTAGGGGTTTGTGGTTTATGGGATATGGTTTTGAGTTTATGGTTTCAAGATTTAGGATTTAAGGTTTAGGGTTTATGGTTTGGAGTGAATGTTTTAGGATTTAGGGTTAAGAGTTTTAGGGTTTAGGGGAGATCAAATGAAGACGGGAGTGAAGGAGAGACCAATGCTACTAAAGAACGGTTTGGTCAGTGAATCAGTTAACCGATGTCAATCGGAACTGAGCTATTTTTAATCAAGCCTTTTCACCCTTATTTGTAGGGTTCTTAGAATGTCATATGTTCGTGCTCGTGTTAGAAACAAGTTTTAGACACGAATACTTCAAGTAAAATCAAGAGTCAAAGGAATAGAATTTGATCCTTCTGATTTGTTCGATTCTATCGTAACATCATAAGCTCCGTCTTCTTTGATACAAAAAACTACGTATTCTTTATTAGGAAGACATATCCAGCTCGAGTTATCATATTTTTTAAAATTATTTTCATACACAGTTATAAAATTTTACAAATTAAATATATAGTGTGGAACAAAACAAATTAAATTTAAAGGAATTTAAGAAATAATTAAACCTTTCAAATATAGAAACAAATAAGAAAATTGGATTGAATCTTTAAATATTTAATTAGTAGTACCAAAGTCATTAGCGGTGTTTTAATAAAAAAGACGTCGTTTTATTGGATTTATTAGTGGCGTTTTTGGTGAAACGCCGCAATATGTTGGGCTGTAGCGCGTTAGTATAAAAACGCCGCAAAAAGTTATTCTGTTTTAATCAAAACAGCGCCGTTTTATTTGATTTTTTAGTGGTGTTTTTGGTGAAACGCCGCAATAAGTCGGGCTTTAGCGGCGCTAGTTGAAAACTACTGCAAAACGTTAATTTGTTTTAATCAAAATGAAGCAGTTTTATTTGATTTTTTAGTGGCGTTTTCTTCAAAACGCCGCAGTAGGTCAGGCTTTAGCGGCATTACCAAAAAACCCCGCAAAATGTTATTTTGTTTTAATCAAAACGGCGCCGTTTTGTAGGTTTTTTAGTGGCATTTCCGGTTAATAATATGTAGGGGTTTAGTGGCACTAGTGGATAAACACTGCAAAGGTTGATTTCTTTTAGGCAAAACATCACTGTTTTGCTCTCCTTCATTTTATCCAACCAATAAACCCGATGAACTTACTCATTTCCCCCTTCTTCTGAATTTCATTTCCCCCTTTTTCCGGGTCTGAAATCCCTAAATTTCACCCAAAATTTGCAGCCCAACCTTTTTTCCTCTGCTTTTTTCCCCAACCTTTTCTCCTTATTCTTTTTTCCCCTCGAAATCCCTAAGTTCCACCCGAAATCAGCAGCCCAACTATTTTTCCCCAAACCGGCAGCCTTGAAACTGATATTGAAGGTTTGTTCTCGTGTCTTGATTTGTTTTTTCTGCTATGAATTTTATATTATTTTTGGGTATGTTTTAAAATGTGCGTATCTATATTTTAGCTTATTATTGATGGTTATGTTTTAAGACGTGCAAGTTTTATTCTCAAAAGTAGCATAGTAGCATAGTAGCATGGTAGGTAAATTAAAAAAAAAAACAGCATAGTTTCTCAATTATTATTTTTTTCAGCATATATGGATAATTCTGCTAAATATAAGTACTTAATATAATTATTTTGTTTAATAAAATAAATATAGATTTTTAAAATATTATTGATTTTTAATTTTAATCTTATTAACATATTATTTTATATTATTTTGGATAGTTTTGGATAAAAATAGTTAATTTAAATATTCTATTAAAAAGATAATTTATTTTAATTTTTAATTAACTTAACATTTCTACATTAAGTGATAAATAGCTACATATCTATTTATTTTATTCAACACTTTTTCATTGAAAATTTTATATTAAGTAAAAAGTTAAAATAATTATCAAATACATTTAAACTATTAAGGGTTAAAATTTTTCATTTTTAATAAAATAAAATATTGATAATTTATCAAACTACATCATTAATATATCCCAAAACTTATTTTACTTTTCTCTTAACCGCAGATCAAAATTCAGAAGTCCCGTCTGCAATTCGTATGAAATATCGGTAAAGGAAAAGAATAAAATTATGATATGTATGTTGATCAATCATTTCCTTTTTCCTTTTAATTTCTTTCCTTGCTGTAAGTTTATTATCTGCAATTGTTATACATTAAGGGTGTACAAATTACGTTATCACCTAGAAATCCTGTTTGGATGCTGATTAATTTGCCTTGCCATATCAAATTCATTGTGTGGAAGTGTCAATATTATGTATTTCATAATGACATGCCTCAGGTAGACCCATATTTCCTAACTTTAATGAGTTGCTCATCTGGATGTTACTATAATCCTATCTCTAAGTAGATCAATATATATATATATATATATATATATATATATATATTGCTTCATTAGGAAAGATGTACTAGAGTATGTAATCAAATGGTAAGGTGCTTATGGACAGAATAATGGGGTAAGTGATAGGGGAAATAACAATAAACAAATTTGAAGGTAAAAGTTTCATGAGAATCATGATGAGGTGCATTTTCTTTGGTCAAGGTTAAAAATTTTGATATTGATTCAAAGAAATGTGTCTTTAATCATATAGCTAATTTTAAAATATTTAAATCCAACCCATACTCAAGTATTAAAAAAAATATTGTATGAAACTGTGATTACACATCAACTTTATCCCTTTCCAATAGAATGACAAATCATATTTTTTTTCTAGATATTCAGCATTTTTAGTTGGATTTGAATTTTTTTAGGATAAAAAAGCTGAATATTAGGAAGAAAAATCTGATTTGTCATTCTCATATTAAAAAGGAATAAGGATTACGTAGAATCACAGTTTCATATAATCCCTTTTCCTCAAGTATATTACCCGAGCTCACACCAAAATAAATTCAATCCACTCAATTATATTATCTATACCCAAACTTAACTAAAAATTAAATCCAAATCAGGTAACGTCGATTAAATTAGTTAACTGGTCGACAAAGAATTATTCAATTTATTCAATTTTATTCATAAAATCAATTAATTTTAATTTTTTTAAGAAAATGAAATCAATCAATCAATCAAATAATTTTTAAAAATTTTAACTGAATCAACTGATTGCTCACCTATAAATTTGACCAAATTATAACCACTCAAATGGGTTATATGTGTAGCGCCTTGAAGGTGACATCCGTGCATTGAAGGAATGCTAAGAACTTGTAGCGCCCTAAACCGGCAGCTTGTGTGGACTGAACTGAAAATTGCGGCGAGACTCGTACAAGCACATGACTTGGACAACATATTTCCTTATATGCGACTTATTGCAATCACTAGGACCCTACTATGATGCCCACAGCAGAGCCACCCTAATGGCATAAGTCAAAATAAGATTGAAATTCTTAAAGCCATAATTAGACATGTTTAAAATAATATTTTAGTACAATGAGATATCATGTAATCTTTTCTAAATCAATAATTGTAGTTAAAAAATAAAATTGAGGAGGCTGTAATCATTTGATCAAGTCACATCAGAAATTAGAAGTGTTCATAGTTCTGTTACAATCGAATTAACTGGTCGAATCAATCTAATTCGGTTAATCAATCGATGGTCGAATTTAGTTCAGTTTGATGTCGGTTAATGATTTTTTGAAATTTTAGTTATCAGTTAATTCGGTTCGAAATTGCGTAATTAATCGAATTAAATAATATATATTATATATAATATATTTTTTATATAATGTAATTTTTTATATATGTTTTATACTTATTTTAACCGAGAGACAAAAACATATAAATTTTGGTTAATTCAGTTAAGTTATTGGGTTGCTAAGTTTTCTTTTTAAATCCAGCTAGTGAGCTCTAAATGTCGATTCGATGAACGGTATGATGGATCAATATCTATCGACAAGTAGAAGAACATATCTTAGATCCAAGTCGATTTGATGGTCCGTGTTAGAGATTGCAGAATAAAACTATTTTGATTTTGATTTATAGATTCGTGAATTTCAAAATTGTTTAATGAAAAAAAAAACTAAACTATAGAAGAGAAGATGAATGAAAGCTTTCGATTGATGCAAACGACACAAAACAGAGAAAGCCATACAAGAACAATTTTAACAACCCATTGATTTAAATGAAAACTTTTAAATAATTTAATGAACATTTTTATAACTTTTTGAAGTTAAATGATTAAAATGTAAACTTACTAATAATTTAGTAACGTTGCTTGCTAAATAAATAAATAAATCGTTCATTTCATAATCTGTCAAAAATTCAAACTTTGAAATTTATGGTATTTTAGTTTGATCCCTAAAATTAAGAATAAATCCAACCTTTTTCAATCATTGAACGTGTTTTAGTTTTTAAGTTTGAATTCCACAATGAATATTTACTGTGGTTTATGTGTTTAAAATTCATTATGCCTAGTTATTATATATAAATTTTGTCCGGTAATATTTTGGTTTTATATTTTTGGCTAAGTGGGTAATATATGTCGATTTTTTTAATTGGTTAAATAGGTTTTTTTTCTTTTTAAAATTTAGGGAAATAGGCTGATTTTGGAGAGAATGTGTGAAAGCACATTCAGTTAGGCACACTTTTTTTACAGTTGATAGGAAAGCTCTTTCAGCTAGACGAGCTTTCTGTTGACATGTCAAGGAAAACTCACCCAGCTGGACGCGTTTTCTTTGGAATTTTCAGAAAACGCTTCCAGCTGGATGTGCTGTCCCGACATGTCAGTAGAAAGCTCGCCCAATTAATCGTACTTTCACATACTCTCTCCAAAATCAACTTATTTTGCTAAATCTTCAAAAGAAAAAAAAGACATATTTGACCAATTAAAAAAATCGGCATATATTACCTATTTAGCCTATGTTTTTTAAAAGAAAATTTTATAGTTGCTATTTATAATTTTATTGTATTTGTGTTTGTACTGTATATTTCTATTTATAAACTCTACAAAAAAAATGTTGAATACTTGGATTGCCCAAAATATAACATAACATAGTCATTTGATTTTACTTTGTAATGTCTAGAACTATTCATAGTCTCTTCTCAACCTATAAATAGGAGGATAATGTGTTTCAGCGCACTCAAACTCATGTCCTCCTGCATTGGCAATAATGCCCATGCCAATCGAGCTAAGATTCAATCGTCATATTTATCTTTTAAATCAATTGTAGATTTTAAAAGAGAACTATAGAGTTTTTTTTTAAAAGAGAATATATTTTAAAGTATTTATGTAAAAAAAAAATATATTTATCTTTTGTTTAAACGCATATTATTCTCTAATATCGAGGTTTTGGGGATTATAGATAGTTTAGAAATTATAAAATAAATAGCTTATAAGTCTTTTCCTAACTTGATTATGACACACCATGATGTAGGAAAAAAAATATGTAAAAAAATGTATTTATATAAAAATTATGAAAATGATAAATAAGGTTTTTGTTGAAATGGTAGAGTTGAGCCTTTGGAAACCATGGTATGTTCAATTACCATCATGTCTAGGTATTTTTCTAGATTTATTTTGGGTTTAAATAGATTTTTATAGATTTTACATAAAAAGACAAAAATATTCTGTCACTTTGTAAAAATAATGAAATCTTAATCATTTCTCAATTGAGTTGATGTCATTAAATTGATATTCAATTGACCTGTAACATCAACTTGGCCAGTAACTTAAGCATAGCATATGTATTATATATACACACATTCTATATATTAATAACTCGATTGAGTAGGGGTTAGAAATCAATCGAGCACCAATTTAGTTAGGCATTGAATAAAATATCATTATTTTACAAAATAAATTATATTATATTTAGGGTATTTTTATTATTTTATATCTTTTATATAGAAAAATTGAAAAATATACACATAATAAGAATTAAACCCCAGCCTATATAGTTTTCAACATTTATCCCAATCAACCAAAACCTCCTTTATTATATATATATATATATGTATATATATTAAACTTTTTATAAATATATTTGTTATATAATTCTATTTTTCACCCATGTTGTAAACAGGGGTGAATTTAGGGGGTTGGCAAGGGCCTTGGCCCCCCTTAAAATGATAAATTTGTATTTAGTCCTTTAAAAATTATATTTTTACTATCGTAAAAATTATAATTAAATTTTGGCCCCCTAAAAGAATTTTTTAGCTTCGCTTGTAGTTATAAATGTATCATAATTTAATGTGATTTGGGTGAAATAATGATGTAACATATTTATTAAGAATTGATACAAAAACTAAATAATTGAATTAAGATCTAATTATCAGTGATACCAACACAGTTAAAATCTTTATAATTGAATTAAGACCTTTATATATTGTATACATTTATCTGGGTGGTTAGAACATCTCTTTGGATTAAAAGTTACTTCTATTCCCAGTCAAAGGGCATTTTTTCTAAAAGAAGAAAAAGTTAAAAAGGAAGGTTTATTATATTATATGATAAAAGAAAATTACAAGTATCAACATGAAGCAGCTTCCTTTGTCTTCCATGATCTAAGTTCATGCAACCAGCTGGAAGTTAATACAGTTTGCTAAGATAATTCCTAGAATTTCTATCACTACAATAAATTTGGTTCTTTATATTTGCATAGTAATCATTTGTTTTGGTTGAGCATTTCAAGAATCTCCTTTTTCCATTAAAAAATATTTCAAATCAACAAAGGTGTTACACCAAATATTTGTCTTTCTTAGGTCATTATCACACATTGTCTGTATATGAAAATGTATAAAAATTGTCGATTGAGTCTTAATTCGATTAATATTAGTATTGTTGTCAGTGTAAGAGGATGTAGGTTTGAGTGCACTGAAGTGCATTATCCTCCTATTTAAGTGTTGGAGAGGGGCTAAGGGTAGTTCTAAGCATTGTATCAAAAATAGCAGATATGATAATAAGATTAATGTTCTGTTAGAATTAAGTGACCCAAATTCTTATTTAAATAAAATACAATGGTAAAATAAAATAAAAGAAGAATCCCTGTAGAATTACACTTCTTTTCTTTTATTTTGAATAAGGTTTTTAAACCTTATTAAGCTCCATCTATTTGATATTGATTAGAATAAGGAGTTTCAATCTTACCACTCCTATTAGAATATGGCTTTACAAGCCTATAAATAGACATGGTCTATTCCTCCTGTAATTGATTCGAATTCGACATAGTGAATTTTTTTCTCCTCTGCCAGTGGTTTTTTCCTGAAAGGGTTTCCACATAAAATCTGTGTGTTCTTTATTTTATTTCTCTTTTCTTTGCGATATATATTGTCATTACCAACGTTATATTTTTCACAAATTGGTATCCGAGCTTCCAGGTTTTTCATCTCGATCACGGTAATGGCGTCTTTGAAGTATGAAATTCTGCTGTTGGATCGTAGCACCAGATTCGCGTTGTGGCAGATGAAGATGCAGGCAGTTCTTGCACAGATGGACTTAGAGGAAGCCCTGCTAGGGGTAGATAATATGCCTTCGACATTGACGGAGGAAGATAAGAAGCGCAAGGACTGAAAGGTGTTAACACAGTTACATCTGCATTTGTCTAACGAAATTTTGCAGGATGTGATGAAGGAGAAGACTGCCGCAGCATTATGGAAGAGGCTAGAACAAATATGTATGTAATAGCCTAAATTGTCAGTGCTATTGGAATGGTGATTCGAGGTCACTAAATCCGACAAGTGAGTAGAAAATATTATTAATTTAGTGAGTATAAGTTAAATGTGAAGTTAAAAAAAAACTGAAAATTGAAATAGTAAATAGTGTATTAGAAAAAAAATAATAATTAGAATTGAAAACGAGGTATCGAGACCTCGGAGATTTTTAATCTAGCCATAAATGTTTTATAAATATTTATGGAGTGTTAATAGGTTAGTATTAAAGTTTTGTCAAGAAATTTTAAAGTTATGAGAAATGAGTAAATAGCTTAAATGATAAAAGAAAGAGGGCTTAAAAGGAAAATAGATCCAAGGTCTATTTGGGCTGGACGGCAAGGGCATGAAATCAGACAGAAAATAAGGAGAATTAAGGGTAAAATTGGAATATTACAAAATTTACTTAATAAAGCTAGGACTAAAGTGGAATTATCTAGATTTCTCTTTATTTTTCTGCATTCTCATCAGCAAAACACCATAGAAGGGTTTTCCCTAAGCTGGTTTTTCATATTTTTACTGCAAGTATGTTCAATTCTTGATTATTTCTTGAAATTTATGTGTTTTTGTGACTTTTACAACTAGGTCCACTTGTTGAATTCATTAGTTTTAGATTTTATGAATGAAGTTGGAAGTTGTTATGAATATGTTCTGGAAGTATATGATGATTTAGCATGGAATTATAACTTTAAATTGTTTATATGCTGATTTTATTCAAAGAATTGAATAGAAAGTGAATGTTTGGGACCTAATTTTAAAAGAATTTGAAGTTAGGGTTTTTATGTGGAAATTCTGAATTCCAATAGATTTGAAATAACTTATAATGATTAGGTAAAGTATTAATTTAGAAAAATTATCTTAATTGAGGGGTTAATTGATCAAGGACTGAATTGTATGAACTGTGAAGTTTGGGGCAAAATGGAAATCAACACTTTGCACTAAAACAGTTTTGGACAGCAGCAGTAGTCTAACTTTGAAAAATCACCAAAAATTGTACAAATCGAATTAGAGGATGAATAAAATATGAAATTAAAGCTTATTGAGTCTAGTTTCTTATAGAAGAAACAGTGTAAGCAATAAAATTGTAAATCATGAGATATAATATGTTTTATGAGACAAGGTCAGAATGATTTCGGGTTCCCCTGTTCTGACTTTGAAAAATCATAAAAAATTGTATACAAATAATTATGGTCTTAAATTTATATTCTTAAAATCCTGAACGAGTCTATTTTCAATAGAAACAAACAGTAACATTATCCAAATTCTGTACAAGGAGATAATTAATTTTTAGTGAAGAAGGGTCGGAACTGTCAGACAGTAGAACAGGGGTAACTTTAAAGAATAAACTGTACTTATTGGCTAAACCAAAAATTCTTAAAATTTTATGGTAAGAAGATATGTGAGTCTAGTTTCAGGGAAAATTAGCAGATCTTAAATTGAAGTTCTTTTGCTCAAGATAAAAATAATTTAGTGACTGTGACACGGATGGACAGCTTGAATATCCATATAAGTCAATAGTTAAATTATAGACAATGTTACTTATATGTGGGTTGTAATCATTAAAGATATGAAATAGTAGAGGTGAAATCAATACTGATAAGTGAATGATCTTACAATGATAGATCGAGAACCCGAAGCAAGTCGAGGAAAAGAAAAAGTAGCTGAATAGTCCCTGAATTTTCTCAAATTCTGCAAATCGACTCAGGTAAGTTCATATGGCTGAAAATTTAATGATTAAATATTAATTTCATGAATTATACAATGTATGATGAGATATATGTATTGATGAATTGAGAATAAAGCAACAATGCGAAAACCAAATAAAATGATCAAATCGAGCGGAACATTGGATTTGAGTACTTCTGATCAGTGACAAGTGAAATTGAAAAGTGGTAGCTTTGGCTACCTGATCAGTGAAAAGTGGTAGTTTTGGCTACCTGATCACTGAAAAGTGGTAGCTCCGGCTACCTAATCAGTGAATAGTGCTAGCTTCAGCTACAAGTGACAAGTGATAAGTGGTAGCTTTAGCTACGCTTATCTGATCAGTGATAAGTGATCATATATAAAACCATAGTTATACTATGGCAAAGTGGACGTGAAGTACTCAATTTTCTATAACTGTTCCCTAATTTGATTAAGGATGGTAAGTGAAAAAAAAAGGGGGGGCCCAAAAGAGTTAAAGTAAATGGATAAATGGTAGTGAGACTATACAAGAGCACTCACCAAATTGTGGTTGACAGGTGAACTTAGTAATTGTATATAATGTATAAGGGTATGAATGTTTGGTATGATTTATATTTTATGCCTACGAACTTACTAAGTTTCTATAAACTCACTTGAGTGTATTCAATGTCTCATTGATTGACGTATAAATATACGGAGGATCGGATCAACACTGAGGATCACACTATCAAGATTATCTCCGGTAGCTTTTGTAAATTTCCTTTTTGATTTATATGGCATGTACATGTTTGATGATTATATAAATACTAAAACTTGTTTAATGAGTATGTATTAAAGTAAACAGTGATGAATATGCTAAATAATATAATTATAGTAGAAGAATGATTTGGTATCAAATTGGATTGAATTGGACTGGATTGGTTGGTTTTAAAATTGCAGGGAAGATTGGATAATTATAAAGGGACTATATTGAATTCATAATAAAAATAACATTAACTCGTTAAACTTAGGTAATGCCTCATACCCTATTCCGGCGACGAATATGGGTAGGTGGTGTTACAATGTATGTCGAAAACTTTAACTAGCAAGTTACATATGAAGCAACGTCTTTATGCCCATCATTTGGAGGAATGTGCATCTGTGCACGAACACTTAACAGTGTTTAAAGAAATTCTCTCAAACTTGGAGGCCATGGAGGTTCAATATGATAAGGAAGATCTAGGATTGATTCTACTTTGTTCGTTGCCCCCGTCTTATTCAACCTTTAGAGACACGATTTTATATAGCCGCTAGTCTCTCACAGTTGATGAGGTTTATGTTCTTTGACCTCGTATGATAAGATGAAGCATCTTGTGGTTAAACCCGACTCCCAGGGAGAGGGTCTCATTGTTCGTGGGAGACAAGATCGGAATGCTGATGATGATCTTGGAAGGACACAGGATCGGAATCCTCGCGGTAAATCTAAGGGTAGATCAAAGTCTTCAAACAGAGGTAAAACTTGTAACTTCTGCAAGAAGAAGGGGCACATTAAATCTGAGTGCTATAAGCTACAGAAAGATTAAAAGGGAGGCTGCGAATCAAAAGGGAAAACAACCAGAAAATTTCGGTGAAGCTGATATTGTAGAAGACTACAGTGATGGTGAACTTCTAGTCGCTTCTGTCAACAATTCTAAAGAGAGCGAGGAGTGGATACTTGATTCAGGCTGCACCTTCCACATGAGTCCCAATTGGGATTGGTTTACAAATTACAAAACGGTGTCTGAAGGTGTTGTTTTGATGGGAAATAATACTTCGTGTAAAATCGCAGGTGTTGGAACAATTAAAGTTAAGATGTTTGATGGAGTTGTCAGAACACTTAGTGACGTACGACATGTTCCAGAATTGAAGAGAAATTTAATTTCGTTGAGTACTCTTGATTCAAGAAGGTACAAATACACAACTGAAAGTATTTTGAAGATTTCCAAAGGTTCCCTCGTTGTGATGAAAGGGCAGAGAAAGACTGCCAAGTTATATGTTTTGCAAGGTTCTACTATTATTGGTGATGCAGCTGTCGCTTCATCTTCCTTGTCAGATGATGATATTACTAAACTTTGGCATATGCGCCTAGGGCATATGAGTGAGAATGGCATGGAAGAATTGAGCAAAAGAGGACTTCTTGATGGGCAAGGAATTTGCAAACTGAAGTTATGTGAGCACTGCGTTTTTGGGAAGCAAAAGAGAGTTCGATTCACTAGAGGAATCCATAACACGAAGGGAACATTGGAGTATATTCATTCTGATCTGTGGGGGCCATCAAGAGTGCCTTCGAGAGGTGGAGCTAATTATATGCTAACTTTTATTGATGATTTTTCTAGAAAAGTTTGGGCATTCTTCCTGAAGCAGAAAAGCGATGTGTTTTTCGTATTTAAGTCTTGGAAAACTATGATTAAAAAATAGATGGGAAAACAAATAAAATACCTCCGCACAGACAATGGCTTAGAGTTTTGTTCTGATGAGTTTAATAAACTGTGCAAGTCAGAAGGGATCGTGAGACACTTAACAGTTCGTCATACTCACAGCAAAACGGTGTTGCAGAACGAATGAACAAAACGATCATGAAAAAGGTTCGATGTATGTTGTCAAATGCCAACTTACCAAAGTCGTTTTGGGCCGAAGCAGCCTCTACTGCATATTTTTTGATCAACCGATCTCCATCCGTTGCCATTGAGAAAAAGACTCCACAAGAGGTATGATCTGGTAATCCTGCTAATTATTCTGATTTAAAGATCTTTGGGTGTCCTGCGTATGCTCATGTTAATAATGGAAAATTGGAACCAAGATCCATTAAATGTGTTTTTCTTGGTTATAAAGCTGGTGGAAAAGGGTATAAGTTATGGTGTCCTGAAAATAGAAAAGTTGTGATTAGTAGAGATGTTGTTTTTGATGAAACTGCTATGCTACCTAACTTATCTCTTAAAGACTCTTCCAATAAAGAAAATCAAAAGCAGGTGGAGCATCAGATTAATACAGAGTCAACTCCTCAAGCCAGTACAAAAATTGAGAATAAAGTTGCTTCTTCACCACAATACTCTATCGCCAAAAACAGAACTAGAAGAGAAATTAAACCTCCAAAGAAGTATGCTGAGGCTGACCTAGTTGCTTATGCTTTAAATGTGTCTGAAGATATAAATGCAAACCAAGAGCCGTCTAATTATTCTGAGGCAGTTAGCTGTGAAGACTCAGAAAAGTGGATGTTTGCTATGCAAGAGGAAATAAAATCACTCCACAAAAATAGAACATGGGATCTTGTGAAACTTCCTAAAGGTAAAAAGGTTGTTCGCCGTAAATGAGTGTTTAAAAAGAAAGAAGGGACTCCAGGAGTTGAAGAACCCAGATATAAAGCAATGCTTGTTGCAAAGGGTTACAGTCAAATTCCAAGAGTGGACTTCACAAATGTGTTCTCCCCAGTTGTGAAGTATAGTTCGATTCGAGCCTTGCTTGGTATTGTGGCTATGCATGATTTGGAGCTTGAGTAGTTAGATGTAAAAACTGTATTTTTGCATGGAGAACTTGAGGAAGATATTTACATGGAACAACCAGAGGGTTTTACAGTCTCAGAAAAAGAGGACTATGTTTGCTTGCTGAAAAAGTCTCTTTACGGTTTGAAACAGTCACCAAGACAGTGGTACAAGAGGTTTGATTCCTTTATGACTTCTCATGATTTTAAAAGAAGTAGTTTTGACAGCTGTTTTACTTTAAGAAAAACAGTGATGGTTCTTTTGTGTATCTACTTCTTTATGTTGATGACATGTTGATAGCAGCAAAAGATAAAGGAGAGATAAGAAAGGTCAAAGCCCAACTAAGTGAAGAATTTGAGCTGAAAGATTTGGGACCAGCGAAGAAGATACTTGGTATGGAGATTCTCAGAGATAGAAAAGAAAGTAAATTGTACCTAAGTCAGAAGGGGTACATTCAGAAAGTTATTTGCAGGTTCAGTATGCAGAGTGCTAAGCCTGTTAGCACTCCTTTAGCATCCCATTTCAGACTTTCATCGGCTTTGTCTCCATAATCAGATGATGAGATTGAGTACATGTCACATGTTCCATACTCTAGTGTAGTGGGATCTCTCATGTATGCTATGGTTTGTTCACGTCCAGATTTATCATATGCAGTCAGTGTAGTTAGCAGATACATGGCGAATCCCGGTAAAGAACATTGGAAAGCAGTTCAGTGGATTTTAAGATACTTACGAGGTATTACTGATGTTTGCTTACAGTTTGGAAGAACTAGAGATGGAGTCATTGGGTATGTTGATGCTGATTTTGCTGGAGACCTTGATAAAAGAAGATCTCTTACTGGTTATGTCTTTACAATAGGAGGTTGTGAAATCAGTTGGAAAGCTACTTTGCAAACTGCAGTCGCTTTGTCTACCACTGAAGCTGAGTACATGGCGATTACTGAGGCTTGTAAAGAAGCTATTTGGTTGAAGGGACTCTTTAGTGAGCTCAATGAAGACCTTCAAATCAGCACAGTATTTTGTGACAGTCAGAGTGCCATCTTCCTTGCAAAAGATCAAATGTTTCATGAGAGAACAAAACACATTAATGTTCGGTATCATTTTGTTCGTGATATTATTTCTCGTGGTGATATTATTGTGAGCAAAATTAGTACTCATGAAAATCCTGCAGATATGATGACTAAGTCACTTTCTATAACCAAGTTTGAGCATTGCTTAGACTTGGTTGGTGTTCATTGTTGAAGTTAAACCCTTTAGGGGTTTTATGGAAGAGGTGGAGAACTTGGTCGTTGAGAGTTCGCGATGAAGAACTTGTTCATTGAGAATTCGTGTCAAGGTGGAGATTGTTAGAATTAAGTGACCCAAATTCTTATTTAAATAAAATACAATGGTAAAATAAAATAAAAGAAGAATCCCTATAGAATTAAACTTCTTTTATTTTATTTTGAATAAGGTTTTTTAAACCTTATTAAACTCCATCTATTTGATATTGATTAGAATAAGGAGTTTCAATCTTACTACTCCTATTAGAATATGCTTTATAAGCCTATAAATAGACATGGTCTATTCCTCTTGTAATTGATTCAAATTTGACATAGTGAATTTTCTTCTCCTCTGCCCGTGATTTTTTCCTGAAAGGGTTTCCACGTAAAATCTGTGTGTTACTTTGTTTTTTTATTACAACACACGTTAAAAATTCATTGTAACATGAATTTGTCCTCTCTCACGTTGCTCCCCTTATCCTTTTTGAAACCCTAATGTCTCTTCCTCTTTCAGTTGAATGGCCAGCTAGTTGGCTTTAGTACCGGCGGTTGTTTGTCATCTGTCAAAACCATGTCGACTTTATATTTTGAAAACGAAAATAAAAATGGGAGTCACCACCAATCCTTTTTGATGAGGTGTGATCGAGTCACCTCGTAATTCAATCATTTTACTAAAAATTTTAATTTACTAAAACTACGATTTTTTTGGTCTACAAAATCCAGAAAACAGGTTCGGGAGTTGGTTATGCACGAGGAAGGATTCGCACCATCTTGACACCCAAAATTGGTACCTAATTGATTATTTGATGTCTTTATGTCGAAAGTTGAAAACTCGGAAAGAATTTAAAATACGATCCCTTTTTGCATTAATGTATATTTTGTTTTGGAATGTTTAAATAAGTTGAAAATATATTGAAGGCTTTCTTATCTCGAGGCTATAAAACGTCACGTCCCGTAAGTTAGGACATGACATTTTGAATCCTTGAGAATAATGTGGCCTTTGATTTTTATTTGAAATCTTACGTGTTTTAATTTTTAAAAGGATATTTGATTATTCGAATTCAACAAGAAAAAATCGAAACCCCGTGAATTAGGGCACAATTTTCTCAAATTTTCGAACATCGAACATTGCCTATTCTTTGAAAATTTGTTTTGAATAATAATAGGTTTTTAAGTAATAGGTATTTACCTTATTTAGGGTATAACAAAAAAACCAATTACATTTAAGCATAGTACATGATGATATGACCATAATTATAAAACGCCGAATAATAACAATAGCAATAGTCATGTAAAATCGTCAATTTTAATACTAATTAAATAATAGGTGAAAATAATAATAATAATAATAATAATAATAATAATAATAATAATAATAATAAAAGTGACAATAACACAAATATAAATAATGACAATGATACATGTCAAAATAAAACATAAATAATCTGAATTTTAAAAAAATAATATATAAATAAATGAGTAAAAAAATAGTGAAATAATGACAGCAATAATAAAGGCTCCAAAGAATAAAAGTAAAATAAAAATAAAAATAAACAAAATAAGAAAACATATTAAAAGGGAATGAACTAGTTCTAAATACCGAAAACAATGAATCAATAAATAAATGAATAAATAATATATAAATAAGTAAATAGATAAATTTAAAGAAAACAATTTAATAATGATTAAAAGGTTAAAGGATTAAAATGAAGCACACGCGAAATAATAGGGACTAAACGGAATAATATTCCTATTCAAAGGACTGATGTATAACGCGCTAAAAAGTATAAAGGGGAAAAGGGAAAATATCCCAGTTCCTTATGCGCATCGTTTGAATGGACCAAAATAAAAAATTAAAATTAAAAATGATAGATTTAAAAAAAACAAAAAAAGAAAATAGGGCTACATTGAAACACGTGTAAAAGTGGAAGGACCAGAATGGCAATAAGACCATTCGTCTTAAAACATGCAGACCTGAGGCGGGTCGGGTTTGACCTGAAAGTGGATGGACCTTTTGCGCAATTAGACCCTTAATCGAAAACGCGCGGATCCCCTGGGGAGGGTCGGGTCGCGCGCGAGTCAAGGCCAAACAGCGTTGTTTTGGCGCATGTAGTTAAGGCCTAAAACGACACCGTTTTGATTGTTTATAAAAGCTAACTTTTTTTTTAAAAAAAATTCATTTGCAGCCTCATTTAAAAAAAAAAAGAGCTCTTCTAGAATTCTTTCTGCCTCCCCCTTTTCCGATCTGGGTCCGGTCGCATCCTCCGCCGTGGGCGGTGGCTGGAGATGCAAAATCGTGCCTTTTTTGACCCCTTTTTTTAACCCCCTTTTATTTTTAAAAAACATTTCAAATCATATGTTTATTTCAGAAGATAATAGACAAGATTCGTAAAATAAAAGGGGTTACAACGTCTTTCGAACCCTCATCCGAACCTTCATGGTTCCGTGGTATTTAGACGGTCGTTAGCGACAATACCAACGATTCCGATAACCACCTTTTCTTCTTTTATTTCTTTATTTTTTATTTTGGAGTAAAATAAAAATAAATAACGAATAAAAAGGAATCACCTTTTTGTTTCATTTCACTTTTTTTATTTGATATTCGTTTGTCTGTAAAAATACATTGGTGTTTTGCTGGGTTTATATAGCCGATTTTACAACTGATTTGATTTTATTGCTATTTGGTTTATCTCTGTCTTTTTGTTGTTTCTTGCCACTTCTGTCTCGTTCTGTTGCTTTGTAGGTATTGGGGAAGAAGTCAACGGGGCAGAGGCTACCATTTCAGTGCAAGATGCCAAGAACGATTGTTTTTGGGTGACGAGCATGCTAACTTAGCACGTGAAGGCTACGACACACAAGGAAAGAGGGGCTAGGGTTTCTGTTTCAAAAATCATGTCGGGCCATTGGTGGCTTTGGGCTAATGTAATTGGGCCTGTTTATTGTAAATGGACTCTTTGGACTCAATTTTTATTTTTGATCTTGTTTGGTTTTGGCACTGGGCCCGGGTAAAATTGAGCTATTACAGTTGCCCCTCTTTACTTGTTGTCGTGTAACGAGAACAGAGGAAAGACTGTAAAAAGGCTAATTTTTCCTGGACCTGCTGAGTCTTGGTGCTTTTTTTCTTCTTCTTCAAGTAGCCTCGCTCTAACCCGCTGCAACTTCAAAAGTATAAGAATAGGTGCTTTGACTCGCTCGAATGTAATTTTAGGGAGAACAGATTTGTAGCTCCGATTTACTCCGCTGGAACTTCAAGGAGATAAGAATTGGTAATTTCAACATGCTCCACTGCAACTTCAGGGAGATAAGGTTTGTGTGTTTTCCTGCTCCTTTGCAACTTCAAGGAGATAAGGTTTGTGTGTTTTCCTACTCCACTGCAACTTCAGGGAGATAAGGCTTGTGACTTGCAGCTTCAATGTGTTCCACTGCAACGCCAGGGAAATAAGATTCACTGTCTTCAGTCTGCTCCATTACAACTTCAGGGAGATAAGGTTTGTAACTTCAACCTGCTCTACTGCAACTTCAGGGAGATAAGGTTTGTCATGATCTGCTCTATTGCAACTTTAGAGAGATAAGATCTGTATTTATAGCTTCAATCTGTTCCATTGCAACTTCAGGGAAATAAGATTCGCTGTCTTCAGTCTGCTCTACTGCAACTTTAAGGAGATAAGACTTGTAACTTCAACCTGCTCCACTGCAACTTCAGGGAGATAAGGTTTGCCATGATCTACTCTACTACAACTTTAGAGAGATAAGATCTGTAATTTATAGCTTCAGTTTGTTCCACTGCAACTTCAGGGAAATAAGATTAGCTATCTTCAGTTTGCTCCACTGCAACTTCAGGGAGATAAGATGTAACAGCTCGATTTAGACCCTAGTCAGAACAGTGGTTTCGAGACCACAAATTTGAGGTCAAAAAAATATTTTAATATTATTTTTGGTATTTATAGTATGTGATTGAGCATGTGTGAAAATTTTATCGACTGAGTGTCGAATTATGAAAAATGACTTAATCACATAAAATATAAAAGTTGTGTGATGATTGTTAAATTGTTTATTTGGAATGGCTTATTAAATGAGAGGTCATTATGATGTAAATGGACCATTAATGAATTGGATGGACATATATGTACATAGTTAGTGGAATTTTTAATGAAATAAAAAAAGGGGCAAAATGGTAAAAAGCCTATTAATGTATATTAAATAAAACAAAAAGATGAAAATATGTTCATCTTTGTTTCTTTCAACCGAAAATAAGAAGATAGCTAGGTCTTGGAAGCTTTGAAACATTCGGCTACTTCAAGGCTCAATTGTAAGTTCGTTTTTGTTTGATTTTTTGATAATTTCTACGTTTTTGTTATCATTGCTTAGTGTTCTAGCTAGCCCATGCTTTAATTTTAGAAATTGATGATGATTTTGAGATATGCCATTGATGAATATTTGAGCTTTGTGATAGTTAATGGTGAAATATGAAAGTTTGATGGGGCTAACATATTTTGTCTTTAAATTTTTGATGAAATTGGCTATTTTGGGCTAAATTGTGAAAATAAAAAATTGAAGTACTAAAATGTGAAATAAATGAAATGTGAGGGCTTGTATGAGGATAGGTAAAATTCAGCTAAGCATATGTGAATGGAGATTTTGTGTATTTTGTGATTTGATGAATTAGGGACTAAAGTGTCAAAATATGAAAATGTGAGGGCTATTTTGTAAAATGCCCTAAAATAAGTGTTTGGACTTAATTGAATAAATTTGTTGTTGAATGAGCTAAATTTGAATATGCGTAGACCAAGAAAGGAGAGATTCGGATCGAGATCAAGGCAAAGATAAAGTGCTCGATTGATTGACTTGTCTCGGTATATCTACATCCGAGGTAAGTTCGGATATAATACAGGTTGTTAAATTTATATCTATGTGATGAGAAATGAATGAGTGTATAATTGATGAATTAGCAATGTTATATAAGAAATTGAGTAATGAGGCACTAAGTGTGCGTATTTGAAACTGAGACAGAGATGAATGGCACTGTGTGTGCGATGTTATAATAGCTTTGGGTTTATTGATTGGCACTGTGTGTGCGATACTAAGATGAATTCAGTTTAGAGTACAGGCACTAAGTGTGCGATGATATTTATGCTTCTGCTACGAAATTGGCACTAACTGTGCGATGAAATTGAATGATTAACAAAGGTTGATCGGGATGTAATATTGAGCATTGAGTACCATGAATGGTGAATAACTATGTGTTGGCTAAGGTATGAATTGAACCTTTGTGGTTGATGAAGTTGTAAATGGATTTATGAATGGTTAAGTGAATATATTAGCTTTGGATGATATGGTGTGAATATTTGAGAGTTGATCTATGTGATGAATTCATTTGGTTTATTGTATTTATTTCATTAAATTGAATGTATTATGTTACGAACTTACTAAGCTTAAAAAACTTATTGTGTAAATTGTTTATCTGTTTTACAGTGTCAGTAAAGCTAGCTCGGATTTTGGGATCGCCAACGACTCAATCACACTATCGACTATCTATTTTGGTACATTTGAAAAATGTATATATTTGGTATATGGCATGTACAGGCTAGTGGTTAAGGCATGTTTTTTATGTGTATAAGATTGCCATGTGATATGGCTTGAAAGTTGAATGGTGTTGGAATGCATGTGTGGATTATATGAATGATGAATATGGCATGAGGTAGTGAAAATGGAAATGATATGTTCATGCTTAAATGGTTGATGCGTTTTGTGGTTTGAATGTGATCTTGTGGTATACATAACATGATGCTTGTACTATACGTTATGGTACATGAAATTAGTATTTTTGAATGAACTTATTTGGGTGGAAATTGAGTATAGATATAAATGATATGGTTAGTGATTAGTTGTTGTGTGAATTGGCATGTTTTGGTTTCCATTTAATGTATAAATGCATGTGATTTGAGATGAGTAAGTGATCCTAAGTGTGGAAGGCAAGTTTAGCCTTGAAAATGAAATTGCCCACATGGTTGAGCACACGGGTGTGTGGCTCGACCGTGTCCTTCGAGATTGTAATTCGATCCAAGTTAGACTCGACCACGGGCTAGACACACGGGCGTGTGACTGGCCGTGTGGTGCAAGTCAGTGTCAACCACGGGTGAGGCACACGGGCGTGTCTCAGGCCGTGTGGACAAGTCAGTATGTATGCCCTGTTTTGCCACGACTTGGACGCATGGGCGTGTCTGAGACGTGTGACCTTTGTAACTTAGAAAAATGTTTGAATTTTAAAAATTTTCGTATGAGTTCAGGTTAGTCCCGACCCCTTTCTAAAGCATGTTTAAGGTCTCGTAGACCTATCTAAGGGACTATATGATTGTGAATTACTTTGTTTGATTGACTTTGTGTTGAAAATGATATGGAATGTTTGAAAATGTTCAGTGACGCCTCTTAACCCTAGTCCGGCGACGGTTACGGGTTAGGGGTGTTACATAAGACTTGTAACTTCAACCTACTCCACTGCAACTTCAGGGAGATAAGGTTGGCCATGATCTGCTCTATTTCAACTTCAGAGAGATAAGATCTGTAATTTATAGCTTCAATCTGTTCCACTGCAACTTCAGGGAAATAAGATTCGCTATCTTCAATCTGCTCCACTGCAACTTCAGGGAGATAAGACTTGTAACTTCAGCCTGCTCCACTGCAACTTTAGGGAGATAAGGTTGGCCATGATCTGCTCTACTGCAATTTCAGAGAGATAAGATCTGTAATTTATAGCTTCAATCTGTTCCACTGCAACTTTAGGGAAATAAGATCCGCTATCTTCAGTCTGTTCCACTGCAACTTTAGGGAGATAAGACTTGTAACTTCATTGGTCTATTGCACCATTCTCTAGGTAACACGACCTGTAAAATTCATTACATGGGCCTATCTTTGTGGCAAATAATTAGGAAGTCATGATCGGAATGAATCAAATGCTCCTATTTGGATGTGTACGAATGACGTTTGCATGAATGCAAAATGTCATTTTTCGAGAATGATCCCTTTTTAATGCTTAGGTTGTCTTTGCTCGTCATTCATCAAGGTTCTATCACTGATATGCTACCGTGCCTTCTTGTTTAGCCGGTATCTTTGACAGAAGATCTGAATAAATAGTCATAATTTGGACTATTCTTTCTTAAATGTTTTTTTTACTCATTTATTTATTTTTTATTATTTTAAATTTAGATTATTTATGTTTTATTTTGACATGTATCATTGTCATTATTTATATTTTTGTTATTGTCACTTTTATTATTATTATTATTATTATTATTATTATCACCTATTATTTAATTAGTATTAAAATTGACGATTTTACATGACTATTGCCATCGTTATTATTCGGAGTTTTATTATTATGGTCATATCATTGTGTACTATGCTTAAATGTAATTGGTTTTTTTTTTATTATACCCTAAATAAGGTAAATACCCATTACTTAAAAACCTATTATTCAAAACAAATTTTCAAAGAATAGACAATGTTCGATGTTCGAAAATTTGAGAAAATTATGCCCTAACTCACGGGGTTTCGATTTTTTCTTGTTGAATTCGAAAAATCAAATATCCTTTTAAAAATTAAAACACGTAAGATTTCAAATAAAAATCAAAAGCCAAATTATTCTCAAGGATTCGAAATGTCATGTCCTAACTAACGGGACGTGACGTTTTATAGCTTCGAGATAAGAAAGTCTTCAATATATTTTTGACTTATTTAAACATTCCAAAACAAAATATACATTAATGCAAAAAGGGATCGTATTTTAAATTCTTTCCGAGTTTTCAACTTTCGACATAAAGACATCAAATAATCAATTAGGTACCAATTTTGGGCATCACGAGGGTGCTAATCCTTCCTCGTGCGTAACCGACTCCAAAACCTATTTTTTGGATTTCGTAGACCAAAAAAATCGTTGTTTTAGTAAATTAAATTTTTAATTAAAATGATTGAATTACGAGGTGACCCAATCACACCTCATCAAAAAGGATTGGTGGCAACTCCCATTTTTATTTTCGTTTTCAAAAATCCTTTTTTTCTGTTTTGTGCATGGTGTGTTTGTCGCACGCTACTGGGCTCCTCTTCATGGCTGACCATCTGGAGTGACTTTTTGAATCTACTTCGTTGAATCTTGTCTACTGTCTCTCCTTGCCAAGACTTGCTTATCCTTGTCTCCCTTATAGGGGTTTTAAGGGTTTGTTTTGCTTTTCTGCACTTTTTTCCGGTGCCTCTCTTTGGCTTGATTGTAGGCCTTAACTTTAATATTTCTATGAGAGCTACCATGGATCAACACATGGAACTTGGTACATACTAATGGCTGTCGTTCATGTAATCGAGCTGCTTGGCATGGTTTTGGCTGTATACAAAGTTATGCTTTTCTAGCTGCTTGGCATGGTTTTTCTTGAAATGATGTTCATGTCTTCTGCTACCGTCCCTAAGTCGTGCCCTGCCTCCTTTTTTGCTTTCTTAGCTTGATGGGGCTTTATTGTTCATCCCATCCTTTGTACTTTTCTCTTCTTTAATGGAATTTTTTTCTATGAGAAAAAAAACTTAGGATTTACAATCCCAATTTGTCATGAAAGTCAATCCTCAATGTTGATTGAAAAAAATAGATCACATCAGGAACCATTAGCTAAAATGATTTGAATTCATTACCCTCGTCATCCTTCAACTTCTTAATGGTATAAGATCTTGAGTGTATGATTTTTGTAGAACTATATATTAGTTAATAGTGATGTGAAATTTTTGGTATAAAACCAGTAAACTATATTTAGTATAGTGTAGGTATTTATGAATCGAAAGACTGTTGTTTTTGTATTTTATTTCGTTTAGCTGCAACTAGACGAAGTAACTACAAAAAGAAAATTAGAGATATATACAAAAACGTTGTTCATGTAATTCAAAAATTTTCTATGCCCACAGAGTCTTACTCCAATAGCAGTCCTCTATTTTGTTCTCAACCACTTCCCTTAAAAGCTTAAATATAAATTAATTGACTTAATTCAATTTACTTACAAAATTTACACTAAAAAATAATTTTTAATTGAACAAGTAATGTGCTATCCCATTCGAATATCTAACCTAAATATAAGAATAAAAATGTTTGTTGAAATACAATCAATTGCGACAACTTATTCTATTAAAATAGTCGTTAAAAAAGGTCTTCAATATTTAGCTTCCTAGTACAGCTCTAGTAATCAAACCCTTTTAAAGACTAAGTTTTCTATTTTAGAGAACTTTGATTGCATTTAAAGTCTAATTTCGAGAGAAAGGATTGTATATGATGGGCTCGAAACTAACTAATATTTCGACAAAGGCAAGAGCACCTATCGAACAATAGTATAGTTATGGTGAGTCCGGAATATTGTATCCCCAAGGACTAAAATTACTAGTAATAACTATCTTCTTATTATTTAGCCTAATAATTAAAGGAGATTTGTTTTAATCTAATTTTTAACTAACTAATTGACTATGAACGCAATAGAGAGAGAATTAGGAAAATACTTTTTAGGCAACTTATATGATAAAGGTAATACCTAAGGAAGAATCCACCTAGACTTCACTTATTACTTTTGATTCATATGATTTATTCACTTGACTTAATCCGTAAAAATCCCTGATTTATGTTAATATCTCTTTCAAGACTAAAAAAAACTGACTCTAGGTTGATTAATTGAAATCTCTTTTCTAATTAAAACCCCTATTGTTGCATTAAGTCGATCTATGGATTCCCTTATTAGATTTGACTCTAATTTGGCAGATTTTCGTCGCTCTATTTCTAGGGTTGCAATCAACTCCGCTTAATTGTGTTGATCTACTCTTAAACCGGGAATTCTGCTCCACTGAATAAGCACATTCGACTTGAATCAACAACCTGAATTATCAAAACAAAAATAAGAACTCACAATTAAGAATAAGAACAAGTATTTATCTTATAAATCAAATAATAATATGATCTGTCTTAGGTTTCATCCCCTTAGGTATTTGAGAGGTTTAGTTCATACTAATAGAGGGAAACATCTTAAAATAGGGAAAAACAACAAAACATAAGAAAACCCAAAAACTTCTAAAGAAATTGATAGGAGATCTTCAGTCTTGATGGAGATCATTCTCCTAAGCTGCTCCCGATGGCTGTTTTCGAGTATTTTCTGCCTTCTACTCGGCGTCTACTAGACATCCCGTTTTAGGTTGCCCCCTAGGGTGTTTATATAGGCTTTGGAACGCCTTTCTTGGCCCACAAGTAACCTTTTTCAAATAGGATTAAACCTAGTTTCGGCAGGGACACGCTCGTGTGACACATCCGTGCGTGATGGCTTGGGTCGTGCTCACTTCTGCTCTCCATACACAAACGTGTGGTCTGCCCGTGTGCGACAGTCCAGGCCGTGTAGGCTCATTTAGTCCCTTTTTGGCCCATTTCTCGTTCTTTTCGACTTCCTTAGCTCTCCTGGGTGAAAATCATGAAATTAAAGGATTAGGAGCATCGAATTCATTAAATCTAATGAAACTTCATCCAAAAATAAGCCAAGCATGGGGTAGAAATATGTATAAATAATGGTTTATCAGTATAAAACTGTAATTTCACTTCATCGCTATCCCTTTCCAATAAAAACATGACAATTCAGATTTTTCCTCATGAAAAAATTCAAATCCAACTAAAAATGCTAAAAATCAGGAGGAAAAATCTGATTTGTCATACTCCTATTGAAAAGGGATAAGGATGACATGGAATCACAGTTTCATACAATTCCTCCTCCTAATTTCGATATTTACTTGTGTCAATTCTTGCATATAAGTCTCCTCGTATAAGCTACCAACAATTTTTAATATTCAGTAATTAAAGTTCGAATCATTTTTTCAAGAAATTGCGAATCAAATAAGAGAAATTATAATGTTCTGTCAACTTTTTCCTTAGATTGCAACTAGTGTTGAAGTTGATTTATGTTTGACACTAACACATACATTGGTTTTTTTTAAATACATTATTTCTTGGGGTCGTAATAAGGATATTCATTACTAACAACAATGACTAATCTCCTTCATGTGGGTGTTTTTCGAAAAAGTAAATAGTTGGCCATGAAATGTGCTCCATTTTCATGAGCGAAGATCGAACCCCTTGACTACATGATTAAGAGATGAGGTGAACAACCATCACACCACACCTCATAATTCAAATGCATCATTTTAAAACATTATCCACTTCTCTTATAATTCCTAACTTTTTTTATATAACTAACCATTTATAAATTTACATCTTCTCTCTCTCGCTCTTTCTTATGATAATCATTTACTTAAAATTTTGGTTAAAATATCAAAATAGTCACTTTTGTTTTCCTCAGGTTACGTTTTAGTCACTTGCGTTATCGTGTTATAATATTTTAGTCACTGAGCCGTTAATTATCGTTAACGGTGTAACGGTAAGCTGACATGCACGTTAAATCATCATTTCAAACGAAAATTTTAGGTTAAATTCTATAGTTGGTCCCTATATTTTTTTTTTCATTTAGCAATTTAATTTCTTTATGTTCTTTTAACTTTATTTTTTTCTCTTTATTTTCCATTCTCTTTTGTTTCTCTCTTTGTTTTCCTCCCTTCTTCATTTCTTTTAGTGTAGTTTTTCAATGTTTTCCATTTGTTAAAACTAGCCCACAAGCTCACCTTACTCGAAAAAAATTAAATTGTTCAAAAAAATAAAAGTACAGGGACTAGTTTTAACAAATGGAAAACATAGAAAAACTACTTAGAAGAAATGAAGAAGGGAGGAAAACAGATGGAGAAGCAGAAAAGAATGAAAAAAAAAAGAAAAAAAGAAGAAGAAAATTTTAAGAACATAAAAGAAAAAATTAAATTGCTCAAAATAAAAAAAATATGGGGACCGATTGTATAAATTAACCTAAATTTTTTGTTTGAAATAATGATTTAATATGCCATGTCAATTTAACATTACACTGTTAAAGGCAATTAAAATATTACAAAGTGGTAACGAAAGTGACTAAAATATAACTTGAGATAAAGAAAAGTGACTATTTTGACTTTATTTTTTAAAATATAATATATTATTTTTTTACGGCAAATGAGTAACATGGATTCTAGTATTCTAGCATTACATACATTAATTAATTAGCAGTGTGCGTGACACGAGAATTAAATAATTCATATATCACGCGCACATATGGTTAGTTTGGAATAATTAATTGTGTCCTATTCAACCCTATGTTGACACTTGCCATTACAATGGGGGAATTATTCAACTATTTATTTCTCTGAGTTGGAATCTCTATCACAATATATCATATTGATGTCATGAAAATCATTTTGATTGAAATCTTAATAAATATTAAGTTCGACATTTTTTTAATACAATGTTTATGTTATTTTTTATCTGATTCTGCATATGTATTTGAAAAAAAATTATATATTTGATACTTAAAGGTAACGGTATTTATTTTTTATTGTTTAATTCGAGTTTTAGGATTAATTTGATAAAAATTAATTGTTAATATTGTTAGAGATTGTGTGACCCGAATCCCGTCGTTTGTTGAAAAATAAATACAACACAAGTTGAATCCGTATAGAACTAAACTTCTTTTATTTGACTTTGATTAGATCAGGGTTAATCAACCCTTAAATTAATGTAGTCGAAACTCCTCTTGTATCATTTATTTTTCAACATTAGTGAATTTCTCCTCATCTTCTCGTGATTTTTTCCCCAAAAGGATTTTTCACGTAAAATCTGGGTGTTCTTATTTTCTTTTCTTGTAGCTTTGCGATCGTTCTACCGCCATTATTGACGTTTATTATAACAAATATTATTAGGTTTGAATGATCATGCTTTTGTTAGTAGAATAAATTGTGATTTTGATTTGTCAAATGCAATCCGATGGATGTGATTTAATTCATATTTTAGATTGATTTGATGAAATTTAATAGCTAATATTATTAGTTAATTATGAATTTTCATCAAATCAACTTTCAAACTTGAATTAAACCTTAAAAAGTTAACATCGTTATATTTGGATATCAAAATATATAACTTTTGTCAAATTCAAGTACTAGATTAGGCTAAAAAATAATACGGATACCACATTAAAAAAAGAGTTAAAACTCATGTACAAATTATGTATTAAGCCTATAAGTTATTATATATATGAGAAAGTATCATATGAAACAGTTATATTACGTCAACATATATCACTTCCATTCAATTAATGTTTAGTAACCACAAGGATAAAAAAAAAAGTAAATTATTCAACAATTCATTAATGATTAAGGATAATTGATTTTTTTTAATAAATGTGGTTACGTAACATGAATTTATTGAAAGTTGTGCATATGTTGATATGGTGAACTGTTTCATATAATCCTTTATTCATATGATCATAATTAATTAATCAGTTTAACGCATATAGTATATATTGATGTTAATTTACGCTGTTAACTATTATTACTAACATATAAATCTTAACGGTTAATTGATTGGTTAAAATTAGTAATATTACTATGAAGGCTTTTGTACTAGGAGTTGCATTGTGCCATTCTACTAAAGAAATGGACAAATTAGTCTTTATACGTTAGATTAAAGAGTAAACTCATTATTTTGTTAAAATTTTCATCAATTTCTACTGTCAAAAATTGGTATATCTATGTCATCATGAGGTATACGTGACACGCCACGTGTAATTGTCTAGTTATTCTGTTAATTATGCCAATTTTTAATAGTAAAAATAAATAAAAAATTAATAGAAATTATTGGTTTACTCTTTGATATAGGGACTAATTTACTTATATTTTGATTAAAAAAGATCAAATACAATTATACTTTTAGTCTAAAAATCTCCATGGTACTTTTACTATTAATAGTTGATGCAATAATTTTGGAGAGATGTGATGGATGGCAGAGATTTAATCATGGGATGAAAGGGGGTCTTAAGATCATATGATTAATTATAATACTAATGTGATGTTTTCTTTTACTAGCCTTAAGTCCAAAAGATGCCTAAAAAATATTACTTAGAGAGTTTAAGTTAGAAATTTTTTAGTACAAAATTGTAAAGGGTTAGAAGGTCAGAGTTTTAAAAAATTAAATAATGCTTGTGAAAACTATAAATTTAGCATATAAATATTTTTTTAAAATTAAATATAATAAATAATAAAATGTATTATTTGAAATTAATTAATAATAACACTTGAAATATGTACGTTTTTAAAATGAAAAAATCAGATTAAGTTGTTTATCTTGTCATCAATTTTGAGTCGGTGCCAAGTTAACATGTGATACCAACTCTATCAAATACATTATTAATATAATATATACAACTGATTAAGGTAATAAAGTATGCATAATAAAATTTAAATATACAAAAATATAAATAAAAAAAATCCTGTTTAATGGTAGATTAAAAGTTTTATTAATGCAATTGGAGTGGGTTTAAATTTTACCATATTACTTATTTTGATTATGGAAGAGCATTCCATAACTTCCTAATCGAGTTGTGACCTGGTTGGGAGTGACACCGAATGAGTCAGGAGCTTAAATAATAGTATAGATAGATATACAACCGATGAAGGTAATAAAGTGTGCATAATAAAATTAAAATGTATAAATATATAAATATATAAATATAAAGCTTTAGTGGAGTTGTATATTAAAGGTTTTATTAATACAATTGGTGGGGGTTCAAATATCACCATATGCATATTTATATTAGGGTTTTCTAAGTGAGAAGACTAAAATACTCTCGATCAATATTATTTTTTTTAATTATGGAAGATCATAACTTCCTAATCAAGTTGATGATAAGGTTGAAGTTGACACCAACTCAATCAAGAGATTAAATAATAGTACAAAAAATTAGTTTTAATTACTTTTTTAATAACGTATAACCTTTATTTTATATCTGAATAATATTTTAGTACAACTTGTTATACGAAGATGAGACAATGCTAGCTATCAAGCATTAATAATGTCAACCAAATTCAATACAAAATCAATTTAATATGTCAATCTTGAAACTAAGAATAAATAACGAGCAACCTTGATCAGAGCCTTGAATTCTTCTAGCTTCATGTTCTATTTCACTCATTGATATAGGTTTTTTTCATTCTTCCGTTACAATACTACTTTGCTATCGATCACCCAAGAGTATTTAACCTTACAAGGTAGTCATTGCTAATTCACATGGGACTCCATGTGCCTTATGCTACTTGAGTCAGAGCATAAGCTAATATTGCTTTTGACTACTAGACTATTGCATCTAAGGCCTAACACTTCACAACTTTGCCTAGTAGCACGACACTCTTTTTACTCACCTACAAACCCATTTTCACAGATTAAACTACTCCCGCTTCGCTCACTGTTACAATATGAATCACTTTTGCTTTCTTTTCCTTCGACTACTAAGATGTTTCAGTTCGCCCTTAGGCTAATTAGATAGCCATGGGTATTATCCCCTCATAGGGACCTCTTTCTCATTAATCTAACAATCTTTCTCTTAATCTTATTTTGCTTAATTTCTTCTTAAGACGTCCTTGAAACACAATCTTTAACATCCCTAAACTCACATTCATACAGTGACGTATCTAGATGATGGAAAATTGTTCATTTAAGTCCTTTAAAAATTTCAAAAATTTAAATTAGTAAATGTAATATTACACTTTAACCCCCTTAAAAATGATAAAAGTTTAATTTAATCTCTTAAAAATTACAAAAATATAGGCTATTAAAAATAACAATTTAATTTTGACTCCCAAAAATTTTTTCTAGCATCGCCCCTATATTCATATTATAGAAACTAAAGAGACTGAATTCATTTCACAAAGACCATCTCCAAACTCAGTTCATAATAAACTAAATCAATACTTTATTAACAATATTTATAAACTACAAAAAAAATTTACCTAAATCCAAATTCCAATTAAAATTTTCAGAATCGGACCGTGAAGTCAAAAAAGTTTTCTGAGTGGACCAAAATTAAATTATTTATTTTTGTGAGAGTCAACATATAATTTCTCAATTTTAATAATTTATCTTTATAAATTTTTAAAAGACTAAATCAAAATTTTATCATTTGAGAGAGGGATAAATATAACTTTATCTATACTAACTAAAAATTTTATAAATAGCAAAGCGCCAAAAATTAAAACTTCCCATTTTAAGGGACATCGAGATCCCTACTAATCCCCTTTAACACTACTCCTAATCAAATCGATTAAATTACCAATTCATCGCTCCATATCTCATATCAATTACCGGCCCAATAAAAATTTCTAACCTTAAACTTCAAATCCTCTTTAATATTTTAATATATAATATTTTATATAATACATCTGACATGTGAATCGTGAATTGACGAGATGTTTACAAAACAGCCAGGAAAGAGACTAAGCAAAAGATTCAATTATTAGAGGAGCGTGTACTTCACGCGCCAATAACATAGACTGATGGCTTGGTCTGTACATACATACGCGGTTCTCCTAAACCCAGCAGGATTGGATTAAATTGTACGGCTCTGATCTTTCTACAAAAGAATCAGACGGTTAATCAACACAGTCCACGTGCTATAAATGTCCAATCCCCCCCGATCTCTTCCCCCCTCCTCAAATTTCGTTTCATTTTCACTTTGTCCAAAGCTCTGTACTGAGAAAAACCAAAATTTCCTTCCATTTTCCTTTCAGTCCTTTTATTTTTTCTCTCACATATGCTTGCCATGGAGAATATTGAGAATATTGGTGATGAATACAAAAATTATTGGGAGACGAAATATTTCCTTGAAAATGAAGAATATAGGTACCTTCTTACCTTTTCACAACAATATTTTTGAATTTTTTTACTTTTTTGGGTGTTTTTATCCATTTTAATTTTCACCAAAAGTGAATTGCCTTTGGTTAGACAATTAGTACATTAGAAAACAGTAAGAGAAAAGAAAAATGAATCTAATTATTTAAATCGAATTGAATTGATGCAGTTGGCCAATTGATGAGTTCTCCGGTTACTATGATTCGAGTTCTCCTGACGGAGCAGCTTCTTCCGTTGCTGCTAAGAACATCGTCTCTGAGAGAAACCGACGGAAGAAGCTTAATGAACGCCTCTTTGCTCTTAGAGCTGTTGTTCCGAATATAAGCAAGGTATGTTATCAAATCGTCATGGATTTGTGAATAGATATATATGTTCGTTTTTTTGTTATTTTTTCTGAATTGATTTTTAATTAGTTTGATGTTGTTGATTTGAATCGATTTAGATGGACAAGGCTTCGATAATTAAGGACGCCATTGATTACATCCAAGAATTGCACGATCAAGAGGGTAGAATCCAGGCCGAGATCAGGGAGTTAGAATCGGGAAAACTGAAGAAAAATCCAGGTTTCGAATATGATCAAGAGTTACCAGGGCTGAGATCTAAGAAGACTAAACTCGATAACATTTTTGATTATGGTGGATCAAGAGCTTCCCCTATTGAAGTTCTTGAAGTACATTCTCCAACTCCTCCTTCACTTTCTCTCTGTTTCATATAATTAGTTATTTTCTCAAAAGTACACCTCTAACTGTTTTTCCTTTTGGGTTTTACTTTGAATTTTCGAAGCTGAAAGTGACCCATATGGGGGAAAGAACAATGGTGGTGAGTATAACCTGCAGTAAAAAGACGGACACGATGGTTAGACTATGCGAGGTATTCGAATCATTGAAGCTTAAAATTATTACGGCCAACATCACGGCGGTATCCGGCAGACTGTTGAAAACCGTGTTTGTTGAGGTAAGTCCATTTTTCGTCTTTCTAGAACTGTTGTTCTTCGTTCCCTTTCACGGGGTCACATTTTATATTTATTTTGTTAGTTGTGTCGTACGAAACAACAATTTCCCGTAAAATGGGCCATATATTATTTAAGACCAATATAGAAAAATCGAATTTAACTCGCTTTGTTTTTAGTATAATAATAGTAGGGAAAAACTTATTTAACAGATCTCATAAAATATTTAGTATAAATTTACGCTTAAAATTAGAAAATCAGAATCATTAAAAACAGTAAAACTTTAATAAATTCTTCAATCATTAAAAACAAATAATGTAAGTGACTGAAAATTAGAAATTAAAAATAGTTTAATGTTAACTCGTGTACTAAAACAAGTTTAAAAAAAAACCAACAAATTAGAAGTAGTGATAGTGGGTTCTTCTTTGAGTATTTAGATTAGGTTCAAATCTTAAAACCATCACTGTTGAAAAAGTTTTATTTTAATATCACTTCAACTCAAATAGAATTTAGCTTACACCATAAAACAACTTAATACACCTTTAATTATATACAAAAGAAAAAAAAGCAGATTAAAACAACAATACTTGTTACCAAACTTAAGTTAATTAAACAATTTTTACTAATATGGGTTGATTAATTTCATTAGTTGAATACTCATTAACATCTCATCAACAATCTCAACCCTCTATATAATTAATAGTATTCGTCTAGACTTTCAATTAAAAACAGGTTTAATTCCAAATTTATTTAAAGGAAAAAAAGTAGTGAACATTTTCATCCATAAAATATTTTGTAATAAAAAATTTAAAAGCATTAATAACTGGATTAAGTATCGACAAATAAATTATTAAAAAAGTGGTGGCGTACAACACATAGTTAGAAGGGGTATCAAATAAAAAAAAGGGCCAGAAACGTGGGACCTAAAATATTGGAAACCGATAGAGAACTTTAATAAAGTGGATCATCCATTACCATTTTTTATAGACTAATTTAAGATAAGTGAAAAATAAATAAAGAAAAAAACAAAGAGAGAGACAATAATGTAGTTAATTACTTTAGTAATTATATTTTAAATAAAAAGTATTTTTTTCTTTTTTAAAAAATTAAGTTACTATATAATTTGATTTTTAAACCAATCCTTTTATTGAATTAAAATCCCTTTATATATAGATACAAAATAAAAATATATTTATTACATTATTATTGGAGTTTAAAAATTGTACAAACATGACAATTGAGTCTTAGCTTGATTAACATAGGCATTGTAACTAATACAAGAGGACGAGTGCGCTGAAACGTATTATTCTCCTATTTATGAGTTTGGGAGGGATTATGTATAGTTTTAAATATTGTGTCAAAAAAATAACAGATGCGATCAAAATTTATAATGAGATTATTCAAAAAAAATTCTACTAACATAATTGGAGTGATCACATATTAATGTAGAGTATAGTAAAAAAAATTAAAAGTAAAAAAAAAAGGGAATATGTTAATTTTTAAATTTTACTTTTTTTTTTAAAAAATGCATGGTCATCCTATAAAATAAATGAATAGTTTTGTATAATATAAATGGATAGAATTTAGGGTAAGTGAAATCCAGGGTGTTCGAATAAAACCTGTTCCGACACAAAAACTAAAGTAGGAAAGGAAAAGGGAAAGTGAAAGGACCCATATCACGCTCCACTTTAAACTTCTATGATCGATTATGCTATTTTTAATATTTTCTAATTCGAGATATATAACTTTTGTATATCATGAAGAAAAAGAAGAGATATATAAATTTTGGTATGCCTCTAGTCAACTGTGTCAATCATGTCCATTTGGGTAACTCCCTGATAAACTGTGGTTATAAATCCTATATATATTATGTTAGAGAATGATCATGATTTATAATTGGCATCCCTTTAAAGAAGAGTCCAAAAGATGAGAAGTTTGTAAACTGAATTTAAAGTTGAGTGATAAAAATTGTGTTTGTATTTTAGTTTATATTTAGCATGGGTTTGTGTTTTTTTTAACAAACTTTACCCTCTAACGCTTAAAAAAAAACCTTGCCGGTTCAAGGGAGAAGCTAAACGAGGTGGGCAGGGCCTCAAAATCCCCTTCAGAATCAGTAAAATTTCATGTTAAGTTGCCTCTCTCCCAAATATATTATAATTTAATTATAACCCTTTCTAAAACAACCTGCTAGCTTTGCTTAGGGGAGTAGACAGGGGTATATAAGGCTCTTAGTCTTCACTAAAATGGTAAAATTTTCCTTCAAAATTTATGAAATTATAAATTAATATAGTGATAAAATCACACTTTGACCTCAAAAAATTTATAATTTATTAATTTCTAAAGCAAATTTTTTACTTTACCCCCTAATTAAATTCTTTAATAATTATGACTCTAAAGTATCTTTCATTTAAGCAATAATAGAGAAGAAAATATTTAATAAATTGTGGTGGGGTTTTAGGGTTATAAGAACTAGTATACTAAAATACTAGTATATATCTTCTAGAAAATAATAAATATAAAGAGTAGGTATACAATTATCATTGCTTGTTTAGTTAATACATTTTTGTTAAATATATTTTTTATTTCTTTAAAAGAATTATTTAATTTTTTTTATACAAGATCATTGATTTTGTCCCTGCATGCACCACATAAATGATAGGAGTATGGTTCTATCAAAAAAAAAAAAAATGATAGGAGTATGGACAGCATTGAAAAACTTGTAGAATATACTAGCATCTTGGTTTTGTTTTATTTCTTCCTCTTTTCTCCCTATTGTATACAATTCGTAATTATCAAAACTTTCCAGTGCCAAAATTATGCCTTTTTTGTACTCATCACACTATAATAGGACCAACACACTAAATCATGTTCATATATATATATATATATATCTGTGGCTATAAATATCTAAACAAAACTCCCACAAGGAACCACCATGTGTTAAATAAAAAATATATATTTGCATTTAAAACGTGCTCTTATTTAATTTATAAATATATTATTCGCATGGTTTAATAAGACATCACCTTTTTACATTTCCTTTCCTTAAATGTCTGTATACTAAAAAATGAAAATTGACACTACATAATTGCTCTTCTTTATTTCCATATTTTTGTCTTTATTATTAATTTTTTAAACAATTCGAAATTTCCATAATTTATTTATCATTTTCTGAATATTTTATGGTATTATTGTCACATCACTATACGTAGACTTCAAAGCTTTGGCTTGGTTAGGTTTGGTTTAGGGTATCAGTTATTTTCTCTCATAAATAAATACAATTAAGGTTTTTCTTTGGTACCTTTATATTATTTATAAGCAAATTGTTTAATCTTCCAAAGTAATGGTAGAGGTTGCTTTAAAGTTAAAAAGCATGAGTATAGGTATTTTATAAGTGATTTTTTATTTAGAAAAAAAAAATATGAATGAATCCTTTGGAATGTTAATTTATAAATTATGCATCCTTCTGTCATCCACATATTCGGGTCCACAAGATAAAGAATAAAGAAAGTGTCAATTGCCTAAATACTGGGAAATTTGCCAAACCTTTACCCCTTTTCAATTGCCTAAATACTGGGAAATTTGCCAGACCTTTACCCCTTTTTCTTTTAAATTCTCTTTTTTGTTTTTGCTGAGTAACGGAGGGATAAACCTTAGCTATGCCCAAAAATTGCCACACATCTCGCTTTTAGTAATACGAACCAATACTAAATTATTAATAAGTTTATGTATTGGTTACTTAATTTTAAAAATTATAAAATGATCACTAAATTATTCTAAAGTTTTCATTTAAGTCATTGGGCTGTTAAAATAATTTTTGTATGGTTTTTCTATTCGCATTGTCTGCACCAATCAAAAGTATTTTTTCCTTTTCTCTTTTACATTTTAGGTTTTTTTTTTAAATATAAAACAACTTTAGACGTTACAAATTTATGAACCAAAATCCAAATAGTTTTCTTCTCTTGTCTCCGGCATTGACTATCAAATTTACTTGGATTTAAAGTATGTTCTTCTACCTGTCAATGGGTATCGATCCATCATACTAATCGTTGAATCGTCATTTGGAGCTTGCTAGTTGGACTTATATATATATAATTAATAGCCCAATGACTTAAATGAAAACTTTCGAATAGTTTAATGACTTAAATGAAAATTTTCAAATAATTTAGTGACTATTTTACAATTTGTTGAAGTTGAGTGACCGAAACATAAATTTACTAATAATTCAATGACCTTAGATGTAATTTACTCTTTTTATTTCAAGTTGTTTCTCACTTGTTGATTTTAGGATGTATTTAAAAAATCATTTAATAATTGAATTTACATATAATTTCTTATAATTACACATGTGTCATATTTGAATAATCATTATAATTAATAAAGCTCACTTAGTGTAAATAAGATACCAATTATTTGCTCAAATTCTTTGGGTTGTTGAGAATTACTCGAGGTAATTAGTAATGACCACTTTCAAATTTTTGTATATTTTTTATTTTTATTTTAATAGATAATTATAATTATATTTTATTAGTTAAAAAATTATGATTTTTATAGGGTTAAATAATTATTTGGGGCTTGAATTTGTCAACAATTCTTACATTGAGGCTTAAGTTTTTTTTTTTTTTTTGGTCCTAGTTAGTCTTTGAACTTGGCAATTATTCTCATATTAGAATTTGAACTTTAGAATTTGAACTTGACAATTATTCTCACATTAGGGCATAAACTTTAAGGTTTTCAATGAAATATTAGGGACTAACTTGGATAAAAAAAATTCAGTCCTCAATGTGAGAACAATTGTCAAGTTCAGGGACTAAATTGAACTTAAAAAATTTAAATCCCAATGTAATTAATTTCACTGTATATTACTAATTCACTTTACCATAAATTATTCATTTGACTGTATATTACTAATTCACTTTATTATCTCTAATTTATTTTTTAAATATAGCAATTTGTTTTGAAAACAATATATATTCACATAAATTCTAGTATCATTTATTTGGTTTTGGGCTTGACATAAAAATGCAGGCTGATGAAAGGGAGAAGGATGAGTTAAAGGTGCAGATTGAAACAGCCATTGCAGCACTGAACGAGCCACAAAGTCCAATGAGTATGTGAGCTAATGATAACAGTAACAATAATAATAAATCTGTCAAATTTACCTCATTTTCATCATGCTCCTTCTTCCTTACTTCTTCGTACTAAGTAGAGTCTTTAGTTTTCGGCAGTCTTTATGTTTGAAATCTCTACGTCCCTTTAGCCCCATCATCATCATCTTGTAAAATAAGTGTATGCTCCAATGTCCTGTGTTTGAAATTTCAATAGAATAACATTTCTCCCTTTAATTCATTTAGTGTTTTTGTTTTTGTTTTTCCCCTTTTTAAGATTAACTAAATCATCTTTTGTTAAAGGCAAGTCGGAAATTTTATATTGGAGGATTGGAATGCATAAAATTTAAAAGTTTCAGGGGCATAAGTTAAAAGGAATTAAAAGTGTAGTTGTACCATTTAACCAAAGTTTTCGTCTCCGGTTAATATGGCTAAGTTATTGTTTAAAAATGCAAATCTGTACTAACAGGTGGTTGGAAAAAGTAAATGTAGACTTTTTTTTCTCAGATATATTTTTTATCAAAATTTGAATCTTGAATTCAACATTGTTAAGAGGGTTTCACCTAAATATCATCCCGGTCCGAATAAGACTAGATTCAAATTGTGAAATGGATGAAAACGCCTATAATTATAAATATTTTTTTTTCTATAATTAAGTGAACTATTTTTGGATAACTACTTATTTATTATCCAAGCTGCTACAACAATTAGATGTTTCCATTACTCCTTACAATTCAGTAATCCCCTATTCTATACAGAGTTGAATTGTCTCTTGTTGTATTCTTACAATGGTGTATGAAAGTCATTGATTTTTTCCTTTTAGTTGCATTTTAAGTTACAATTGATTTTAGTAACTACAAGAGTTAAAATTCAATATGGACACAATTTAAAAAATTTCTTTATTTTTCCGGATTTATCTAGAGAGTAGTTCATTATTAATCTTCCACGCAAGATGTTATTTATTCAACTCTCTTACCAAGTTGTAACCTCACTTTTATACATTAACTAGATCACTCTATACACTAAGGTTTTCCCCTTAAAAGCTTAGTTGCAAAAAGAAGAAAAAGAAGAAGAAGAATAGTTTGTTTTACAACAAATATACATTAAAATAAGTTTTTCAAAGTGAACGAGATAAGTGCTCTCAATTTCGTACTTTAATCAATAAACAAACATTTCTTAAATAAACATATATTGGCTTGTCAATTTTGATCAACATAAATTTTAATACCCTTGAAATTAGTTCAAGCATGCCTTCAATATTAAATCAAATAATATATTGTTACCTATGTAGGAGGACGTGGGTTCGAATGTGCTGAAGTATATTATCCTCCTATTTATGGGTTGGGGAAGGGCTATAAGTAGTTTTAGATATTGTTTCAAAAAGCAGATATAATCAGAATTTATAATGAGATTATTCAAAAAAAAAAAAAACTTTAATCAACATAAATTTTAATACCTTTGAAATTAGTTCAAGCATGTCTTCAATATTAAATCAAATAGCAGATATCTTCTAAGAATAATTTTTATAAAAAATCAGATCTCTTTAATTAAAAAAATTTTATTATATTGAAATTATTCAAAAGGTTCTTAATTTAATTTTTTCCACCTCTCAATCCAATAAATTGCTACTAAAACTCAACAAAGATTTGAAGTAAAAATTCCAATTTTTTTAGTCAAAATGGTGTCACCATATTTATGGCAAATTACATTACAATAAGTTGCAATTGGTGTTGCATTTGTGAAATGTAAAATCAAACCATCGTCTTTTAAATTTTTTTGTTGATGGGAATGGTTTTGATTTTGTCAGCATCTAGCTAGCCAATCAACAAGTCCAGTTTCCAATAGGTTCGAACTTGATCAATTAGCTCATGCACCATGAAAGCCTCCTGCTTACACCCTGAAAGACGGTCACTCTAAAATTGTCTTCATTAGGGACTCATTTATCCTCAATTATATAAATGCTTTTTCCATTCCCAACATTCCCATGAATCTCTTTTTTCAAAGGCATTGGATGTGTTGATGTTATTTGAATCCAATCAGATTAATTGGTCGAATTGAGAATCAATTAGGATATTAATTTGGAGAATGAAATTAGACTGGTTGATTCGGGAATCGGTACAGTCCGGTTGAAACAAATTTTTTTATAATATTCTTAATGATTTATTTAATCGAATTGGATGAATTGATCGAATTGATGGACCAATTAGATTGATAAACCAATAACTTGATCGATTCGATCAACAATCCGATTCTAAAAACCTTATTCACCTCCCATATCCTTTTTTAATCCCATGACAATGTTTTAGAGCAAGAGTATTAAGAATCATGATCGAATGAAGATATTTTCCTTTAAGAATCTCGGCTTACAAAAAATTAGAGTTCATTAGATAGCACAATGCATATTGCAATTCTAATTGCACATAAATCTCACTATATATAAATTCTCTCTAGAACTATTCTAGTTTTACTTTGAATATGAGCTCAATTATGTAAAAGTAAAAAGTATTACGGACTCAAAATTCAAAGTTATTCATAAAAATATCAATTATAAATTATCAAAACAAAGATGCAAGGGATATTGTCTCATCTTTTCATTGTTTTTATATAATCAATGTATCTTTTATATCCATTTTACTATTCATGAAGGCTAAGTTTTTTGGAGATTAATGGTTGGCCTTTTCAATAACATTGTTTACGAAATTCAAACCTGAACTCTCCCATTGAAAATATAATGTAATTTATCACTACACCCAATACTTATCGGTTCTCATCATCATTTTCATGATAAGAAGCTTATAGTCTTCTACTTTCTACTAATTAATTTAGCTTTGATAATTTTATGTCCCACTCTTGTTATTATGAAATCATGTACACATTATTAACATTTCTTAAGAGGATCATTAGTATATATCTTTTAGAATATGGATAATATAATTTTTGGACTCTAAATTTGATAAATTAAGTCTATTTGAGTATTTTAATTTGACAATTGGATTCATTTTTGTCCTTGAATTTGAAAATATTAAAAAAGTCTGATGATGTGGCATTCTGAGATTTGCCACATCAGTTGAAAATTTAATATAAATTTTCAAGTGATGTAGTACAATCTTAAATATATAATTAAAATTCATATATATATTTTTTAAAATTATTAAATCGGTTCAACTACCGGTTTTTTGTCCCAATTTTTAATTTTATCAGTTTTGAGCAATTCATGGTTCAACTGGTTCAACTCCTTTGTTTGGACCAGTATACTGGACTGTTCTTGGTGTAATCGATTTGCCTAATCAATGTAGCTATGTTCCAAGAACACTGGTCACATCATTAAATTTTGACAGAATTCAAGTTTAAAGACCAAAATGGATTTAGTTGTTAATTTCAAGTACCAAATTAAAAAAAAAAGAACAAGCATCAAAATGAACCTAATTGTTGAATTTAGTGAACAAAAATTATATTATTTCTTTAGAATACAATGAAAATAATAAATATAAAAAAGTAGGTAGCTTTTGTTTTATTGGATTTTGTTTAGATATTTAGAGTCATATGGGAAACATGATTTAATGTGGAATCTGGTAGCATTTTGTTTTTGTTTTGTTCTACTTCTGTTTTCAATTTTATGGTCCCAAACATTCTGTATTTTGTGTACCCATCCACCCATCACACATTAAATCACGTTTCCCATATGACTCCAAATATCTAAACAAAACTCCAAAATGCTTAGAAACCACATGGAAACATCATTATATATATATATATATATATATATATATATATAAATATATAAAATTTGCATTTAAAATGTGCTCTTATCTGATTTATCTTCACGTTTCCTTTCCTTAAATCTGAGCATGTTTCAAATATGTTTATTTTGTTGGCTACATAATATTAAATAGTAAAAGCTCTGATCAAGTCACTGTTACATCCATTTTATTAGGAATTGATGATTTTTTAACGATATCTTCTAAGTGATGGTTAGTCTAAGATGCTGATCAATAAAATTTGATTTTAGAAAAACACCATCATTTTAGGAATGTACACGCGGTAGAAAAATTACACCAATCAATTAAGATATGGTATGCTACAAGTGAATATTTGCGAGAAGAAGTGAATCCTAATTTTAAGATGATTGACCCATTTAACCCAGTCCATATAATGTTTTTTTCAGGAGCTAAAGGAAATGCATCTCAAGTGCACCAATTAGTAGGTATGAGAGGATTAATGTCGGATCCCCAAGGATAAATGATCAATTTACCCATTCAAAGCAATTTACGCGAAGGCTTACAAAATAGTTTCATCTAATTTAGTCTTAGCTTGATTGAAATGGTATTGTTACCAATACAGGAGGATGTAGGTTCGAGTGTGTTCAAGCGCATTATCCTTCTATTTATGGGTTGAGAAAGGGCTATAAGTAATTATAGGCATTAGCCTCATCGTTGCCCTCGCCTCCATTACAACGGGTACATCTCTAATAACTTGATCAACAAATGTGAAAAGCTCTAAGATAGATCAAGCTATCTTAGGAAGCCCAAAAAAACCCAAAAACAATGTCATTACTGAAACACGGAAACAATTGCAATAGCACTCGCACCGGAGGAAGAAAGCAACCACCATGACATTAGGTTAAAAATACGGTTTACAGATGTAATAGAAATTTAAAAAAATTTAAATCGAGCCGGTTTGTAATAATCATAGCAACAAACTTTACTGAAAAGTACTTGTATTTTGTATGAGATGGATTCGGGTTGATTCTGTTTTTCAAGTGAACGACCTTCTCTACAATCCTCTACCTCAAATTGCATTGAGTGTAGGCTCGAGCAACAAAAAATCAAACATAGAACAAAAACGATATTATTATTTTTAGTAAAAAATTAATTCTCTCAATAGAAACTGGTAAAAATCATAATTCTTAGAAAATAGAATTTATTCCAAGTAAATAAATTACCAAGATAGAATCCTGATTGAATAAGGCTTAAATAAATAATATTATTTTAATTAGAAAACACTCTCTTAATCTAACTGAAAGGGGGGAACACCCTCTTAAATTCTCTTAGGGTTATCGCCCTTCATAAGATGTTGTGTGAGATAGATTAGGTCTCTTATGTATTAAGTCAAGTTATATATATTTCTTAAACTTTTAACCTAACACTTTATAATTTAATTCAACTCAATACTTGTTTTTTATTTCCCAATATAAATATTATTTATTAAATTAATTAAATTAACTAAATTAATTTCTCAATTAAATAAACTTTACCGTAAAAGAATCAATGAGAAAATATTTTAATTTCCTTATTCAGTGGATTCATGATGACTAGTTAATTTCATTTCATTTTTGAACTTCAATTAATTAATTAATTATTTATTTATTTATTTGAAAACTTTAAATTAATTCTTATGTAATTTTTATACTTAGTGAGAAAATGCTTTCATTTGTAAATGCGACTCATTTCTCTAATTTCATCATTTTCATTCATTTCTAGTTTCAACGAGCTAGTGGAGGGACCGATTGAACATATATAATTAAGACTCAATTTATAATTAAGTTCCATCTTTTTTCCTATTAATTATAAACTTATTTAACCACAAAGTCATTTCACTATTCCATTATGAAGGTTACTTAATAAGTGCTAGTCGAATAACCTTATCATAAATATGTTACCCACGTAGGATATTTTTAATTTATTTGGGATGAATCTATTCTCCTAATATGATTCTATTTTATCTCACGATAACTATTACATTTTCCTTCATTAAAAGTCAATTATTATCTAACAGTAACCAAGTCATTTATCACAAAGATAAATGACTCACGGTCACATTTACTTTTCATCTATCATGTAAAGTCGATGAAAGAATATTATTTACCTTTTAGTTGGGATATGAATTTCACTATTGTAAACAATGCTACATACTGCAGAAGTCATATACCCAGCACACTTACTTTTAATTCTTTATCTACTTGAATTTTGGCTTTTACTTATATCAAAGTATACAAGTCGCGTTTACATAGTCCATCATCCACTCAAGATTAAAGTATGTCACACTATAAACACCACAAATAAATAAATCCATGAATGGATCTAGGATCTATTCTACTAGGGTCTTGTTCGATATACTGTTAATCCAGTTAGGCACCTCTATGTCTCTATCTTCTGAAATTCATCCTCTCCGATGCTCAAAGACAAAGCATCTCCTCAATTGAACTTGATAAACGACATAATAGTCTTTCAATTGGTTTGCTCATTTCCGATTAGGATAAAGATATGTTTAGATTATCTATTAATTCAAGTTATCTTTTTGTATTATAACCCGACCACGTAATATCGTTAGTATTAGTTAAACGTTAGATAATTAGTAAACTAATATTCGGTTCCATTTTACTTTACGTGTAAAAATCATTAAGAATAATACACAAAAAAAATATTAATGTAATCAATAGATATTTTATTAAACGAATTTGACACTAGATCCAACATGTCAATAGTAACGAGAAGGGAAGAAACAGAGGAGGGGAAGGAAGGATCGTTGTTGGCGAAAGAAGCCATCAAAGGCCTGCAGTTTTTCTTTTCAAACTTTATTGATTTATCTTTAGAAAATTATAATCATGGCTTCCCTTGTGAAACATTATGATGTTTATACAAGATTTAGTTTTTATTAATGGAATAATTTTGAGGTATTGTTTTTTTATGATATTCTTAACATTTTTAGATATTAATACAAATCTTTAAAAAATATTAAGATTGATTATTTTTATAATCTTAAATTATTGATTTTTGATTAATATTTTACATTCTCATGACACCAAAAAAAAAAAAAAAAAAACTTAGGTGATTTTTGTTTTTGTAAAAGAAAATTGCTAATTGTATGGTGATTTCATGAAAACTTTTGTGTTTAAGATTAAAAGAATATTTGAGGTCTCGTTGGCATATAAGTTTCATGCACCATCGATGAACAATAACAGAACACTCCATCATCAAATAAAATAAAAAAAATAATGAAAGACTTAAAAATAAATACTAATAATTTTATTTGAACATAACTAAATAATAATTTAATATAAACAAATATTAAAACCCTAAACTCTAAACTCAAGACCCTATACCCAAAATCAAAGACCATAAACTCTTAAACCCAATACCATAAATCCTAAACCTAAGATCCTAATCTCAAAGGTATTAATATTTATTTATAATTGATACAAATAACATTTAATTATGTTTAAATAAAATTATTAATATTTATTTTTAGATCCTCGATGACCATACTATTATTGTATTCACTGATGGCGTATTGAACTTATGTAACGACTAATGCATAAAATATTATTGCTTTAAAATTTAGATTATTTGATTTAAATGTTTAGCAAAAATGAGACCATGAAGAAAACAAAATTATACAAGTCACATTAATTGTTTCCAAGATTTTTATGTAAAATCAAGTTTTTATTAATGGAATGGTTTCGAATATTATTTTGTACGAGATTTCTATCATCTTATTAGTTAATTAATCAATACAAATCCTTAATAAACTAAGATTAATTGTTTTGTAATCTTAAAATTTTCAAGTTTTGACTAAAATATTGACATGTTCGGTCATAGTACATTCTCAATTCTCATGACACAAAAAGCACTTTTCATATTACCTTTTCTTTTCTTTTCAAATATTTCTCAGGTATAAAAACTTATGTACCATGCAGAATTGAATTTAAAATAAAAATGCTGTAAAAGTATAATTTCTTGAACCAACCAAACAGTAAATACAGCTTGAAGAAACTGTAGAGCAAGAGCATATCATTGACACTATTTCCTAGTCTCAGGTACAAGCAAGTAAATAAACAAACAAACAAGATCAAACAACATTGGTGTGTGTCATAGGGGGAGATCAATAATACTACCAAATCACCATCCATACTTGGCTTGTGTTTCAGCTTTAGTGAGCAAACCTCTAGATCGCCTCTCTTGCAGCTCCATCTCTTTCTGCTTCATATCAAAGTACAGTGAACCAATTTGATGCTTCCTCTTGTGGAGTTTTGTCGGTTTACCCTTCGACGAAGCAGGCTACATGCAAAGCGAAGATGGTAAATACCACAAATATTAAAGGGTATTAAAAGAAGTTGAAGAACAAGATTTAGGGGCTTCAAAGCTAGGGTCAGAATCATCTCAGACAATTGAAAAGCTGGCATTACCAGATAGGATGCTATGATACTCATATTCTGTACCATAAGGACTTAACATTCTAAACCGATGGATTCTAAGCTGCAATTACTAAACTATCTATGATACTTAAAGAACAACAATTAAAAAGTAGAACCAACTTATATCCTAAAAGAAAAATGAAATAACTTATAACATAGTTATCAAAATTTTGCTTTCCCTGAAACTAGGTTCAGTCTGAAGATCCCAGATTATGCCTTTTGTTTTTATGCCTTTGATCAATGCCTCATCTATTCTGCCAGGCATACCGTTATCCTTCAAACTGCTCTTTCTTTCATTATTCCCATCTTTATTTATAATTTTGTAAACCAAACAAAGCCTACTAGTCATCTTCCTCAACAACCAATGAAAATCATATAAGAAAACATTTCCATTAACAAAGAGAGCAAGGGCTTAGTAAACATAATCTCAGTTTTGAGGAGTAAGAAGAGCATAATGTAAGCTTCTTTATTCAAATTGGAAGTGTTAAGCTAAATAGAGACACTGTGAGCATTATCAGTTTATACTAATGTCAATGGGAGTAAATTTCCTTTTCTTTGTCAGGTGCACACATCCATGTGCTAGGGACACATAAAGAGGTTGAGGTGTGATAATTTTTAGAGTGGATATCTGAAACTAAAATGGTGCTGTTAAGGTTTAATCAAGATTTGTTAGTAATCATTAGTCTTAGATGATGCTCTGTTTTGTTAATACTTTAAAAGACCTAATGCAACCATTCACATCTATGGTATTACTACTTCTCTGTTACCTTTATTTATCATCACTGAAAGAGGTGACACATTAGAAAATTATTACTTACCAATATTTAAGACGCTCCAATATTCACAATGCAGAAATATCTTCGACATTTATATCTCTGGCAACTCTACTAGTAACTTAGTAATATCAGTACTTTGCTTGGATCACCGGCATTTATAACTTCTCCATGCTAGACCCCAAAATTTAAATAACTTTACTATCACAACAATCTATAACGAGACAACCTGTTTCTTTTAAGCGGAGGAATACTACTGATCGGTATGCTATCTCGTGGAAATAATCTACTTGAACCTAAAACCTTTACCACTTTAGCTGCAGAGAAAAGACTAACAACTAGCACATGCTAAATCAGGATCTAATGATTTCATTGATCACGTCTATTTTGTAACTTATCAAGCATATGAAAGCTATGTTACTCAGGTGTGACTGTCAAATATGGTTGCTCTTTTCTAAGTTTTTACACGTATGTGGAGAGTCCTTGGAGGTCATATCCCCAAATCCGTGTACTTAAAAAAAATATGAAGAACAGCATACTATAAAAGTAACACAAGCAAGTGCAATACATAGATGAGACACAAGTAAGACCAAACAGAAAGGTAGTATAACAATTTCAAACAGAAAGGTAGTATAACAATTTGTTTGAAAGAGTAAAGAAATTGCAATGCAAATATCATTAAATAAACCCTAAATCAAACAAGCTGAAGTTCAATACCTGGTAAGAAGGCCCAAAAGCTATTCCAGTCATCTTAACCTGGTCTTCCCTGGGCCGATTCTTCGTAAGATCATCCTGCTTCACCTCAACAATTTCCACTGGTAAATCATTCCTCCCTCTCTTTCCCTTAACTTTCACCCCAAAGTCAGCTATCCCTGTGGTCTCAGGCAACATAGAAGCCGTTGTTGACCCATCACCCCAATTATTCTCATATTGTACATGGTAATTTCCATAACTCTCATAACTCCCATAACTAGTAGCAGCATCAACACCCCCAATATTCGGATCACTACTCGATTGATAGCTACTATAATCAGCATAATTTGCATAACTACCAATATTTTGATAATTGTTTCCATAGTTTCCTGAATTTTGATCAACACTCGACTGATCATAATTTACATAATTATTATAACCCACTGTGGTTCCAGCATTTACATCCGAACCCCATTCGTAATTCGAATAATTAGGTGCGTTATTATCAATACTTGCCTCCTTTTTGTCTTCAAAAGTAGATGAAGTCGATGTGGGGATGACTTGGGTATCAATAATGGATCTTCTTCCTGAACCTGAAGAAGGGGCAACACCTAATGTAGTGGAGTTCCTGGGAGCAGGTATGCTTGATAGAAAGGATTTCACGGAAGGACCTTGAGCTAGGGTTTCGGATTCGCCCCGCTTTGGCCTTTCTTTCTCCTCCTCGTCGTCATCGTCGGAATCCACGTGGGTATTGGGGTTTATAGGAGGCTTGAATTGAACAATTCTTTTGGCAACAGGAGGATTAGGTGGCTGTTGTGGTTTGGGTTGGGGAAGATGAGAGAAAAGGTTGGATGAGTTTTTGGGATGAGGAAGAGAGGGTTTGGGAACAGGAACAGCTACTTCACCTCCTCCGCCGCCGTTTCCGTCTCCGTCGTGGTGTTTTGTGGAGGATTTGAGGGATTGTTTAGGCTGCGGAAGAGAAGTGAAAAGGGAAGAAGATTTGGGTTGAGGGAGAGGGGAAACTTTAGGAGGAGGAGGAGGAGTAGGAGGGTGAGTGATTTGTTGGGGTTCGTCGTCGGAGGAGGAAGCATAATTGGCTAACAAAGACTCCATCGCCGCCGGTGGCCGTGTCTGACGCAAAAGAAGAGAATATATCAAATCCGTATCCGTGTACAATGGTTTAAGCCTCAGCCTTAGGGCACCCAATCTATCGTGGTAGGTAAAATTATTTTATTGGCCCCTATATTATAGATGAATTATGAATTTTAATTCTTTTACTCTGATTTGGACATCTTGTAGTTTATATTTCTAAATTTTGAAATTTCAATTAGAATTCAAACAATATCCATTTAATTCTTTAAGGTTTTTTTATATTTAAATTTATTAGATTAAACTCAATTATTTTCAAAATTTTATTTGACAAACATATTATTACAGTTTTGAGTCAAAACTTGAAAAATAATTAACCTAAAAATAATCAAATTAAAAAATAAGCATTAAATCCACAATTTAAATATAATACAAGACTAGTAATAAAACTTAATTTAACAAATTTAAATTCTACACCTTAAATCAATATTAAAATTTCAAGATTTAAAATATATAAAAATTTAAGTTCTTCAAATTAAAATACAATTATTAAATTCATATATGTTTAACTTTTTTTAGTTTTTGGTTTCAACTTATGCAAAAATTAACCCGACTTCACATGATATTGTATATTAATTTAGACGAGTATGATTGACGAACTAATTTAGAAATGTAATTTCGATCATAGAAAAATGTTCTTAATTGTTAAACAAGAAACCATCAAAGTGTTCTTCCAAAATGATTAAGTTTAAATCTTAAAACCATCACTATTAAGAAAGTTTTACTTCAATAGTATCTCAACCTTACTAAAAAAGTTATACTTGAATAGTATCTTGACCCGAACAAAATTAATGTTAGACCATATGACGAATGAATACACATGTGCTTAAATTTTTCTTTCCAAAGCAGCTTTCTATGATCTTCATTTTGAAAATAATTTTCCGTATATATACTTGAATAACACGAAGACACCATCCTTTGCCAAAGCTAAATGCATCATCTCATGGAGTGTAAATGAAACAAAATGTACAATGGCTCAATCCAAGTATTGTGCAATGGTGACCTACAACTACTATCGTCTCCTAGGATTTATGTAATGCATAAGATAATAATGTACGATGCCATGCAATATAATATATACAACGTTTTTACCAATCCTTGAGTAGTTCACCGGCAACATCCTTGTAACTCACTTTCTTTTTCTTTTCTGGCTGTGGAATAAAATCGGCGTCTAGTTTCTCATCCTCTGCGACACGAATGTCTGCATCGTTATCCATGTGAGGTTTCTCGTTTTGGACAACAGAATTTGTGGTTTCGACATGCTTTATTCCAAGGCTTGGGACCATGTCCAGTAACATGGCCTGAACCGGATCGACCAAAACTTCTAGCTTTTCTGAGTTTGAAATCTCATGGCCGTATTTCCCTTCATCTAGTTCCATATGGTCGAACTTCTCGGCTTTGTTGCCGGGTTGGTCATTATTTGCTTCACACATCACGGTATCGTGAGCTTTATTAGGCCAGTTTATGCCGGCATTTTCTTCTGCTGCTTGATTTTGATGAGACTCGAAATTTTCCCTACTGGCCATTTTGTAGCATTCAGTATTATTCCCTTCACCCTTCTCTATCTCCTCATTTGTTTTGTCATCAGAACCACTTTCTTCAGACCCATCTTCATTAATCTTAACAGACATCTTTCCGCGACGTCTTGGTACTCTTTGAGCTCGGGTTACAACTGTTTTTCCTTTCTTTGTGTTCTTGCTAGCAGGTCTTCTCTTCCTGTTCCCGTGACTAGGTGTAACCGATGAAATTGATTTTTCGGGGTGATCTTTGCCTCCTCTCTGTTTTGTTTTACTTTCGGGTGAAGTAGATGTACCCTTGTTCTGAACACCGTTGAAAACTGGCTTGGATTTTTCCAGATTTTGGTCCAATTTGCTGCACAAAAAGTATAACATAAAGCAATTACTAGTTAGGACATCTACATCAGAGGACAAAAAAGAGCGCAAAGCCTCGTATAAAGATGCCTTACAAAGCAGTTTCTTGTTCATAATGCATGTGTATTATATTCAAAAGTTCCAACAAACATAAAGCAATTATTAGTTAGGACATCTACATCAGAGGACAAAAAAGGGCGCAAAGCCTCGTATAAAGATGCCTTACAAAGCAGTTTCTTGTTCATAATGCATGTGTATTATATTCAAAAGTTCCAACACGTTTATTCTCTTACAAGGTGCAAATACCATGTAACCCTGGTTTTTAGTGACTAGTTCATAAAAATATTACAGTTAATAGAACATAATCATTTTCGACAAACCACCCGCTAGAAACATCATGATACATAGATTAATGATTTGATCAAGTGAAGAAATCAGGAGCATCAATAAATCTATTTGAACAACTCTATTTAAGATGAATGAAGAGCAGATTTCTAATGCAGAGTGGAACTTGAAACAGATATATCCTAGCCTTGAAAGCGAAGCCTCGGTATCATATGGCTTTAACGAGTCGCAAAAGACTAGTTCAAAGAAAGGTTTTGTATATTAAAATAGATGCAAAGGTTGTTTGGTGTTTATTTCCATATTGCTTAGAGCTAGGTTAACCCCATCTCGAAATTCTGGTCTTGTCAGAGATAGAACTGATATGCGATTGCTAAAGTTGGTAAAGTTTCAACATTCAAAAAAGTTAACATATCACAAGGCAGTAGCATATTTAAGAATAGAACGATAACAGAACTAAAAGGGTGTTTTGCACAAACCTTTCTACAAAGTTTGTTTCTTCAAAATCATTGGGTTTCAAGCTATATTGGTCTTCTCGCAACTTCTGTCCCCGCTCTAAGCAATTTTCCAACCACTGAGATCTGACAACATGAAGCCCCTTTTTCCACACAAGATTTTTCTCTTCAAAAGAACAACTACAAAAGGAACAAAGTTTAAAAAAAATCCAGCCCTAGACTTGGACAGACAACTGTAAAATTTTAATGCAAAGACAATTGAAACTACAGAATTTGCAAATTGTAGGATGGTAATTGTTTGTTTGGCTGATAGTTCTTTCAAACAAAACTGACAACTATCCTGTCTCATGCCATATGAGACCCCTATCTCGACATTCAAATCCTTAAGCAAGCAAAAGGAACTGTCATATCCTCCAATAAAAGATCACGAGAAAAGCACCATTGGAATGCGTGTGTTTAAGATGCAATATTATATTTTCTGTGACAGAGTTAGAACATATAGTGCAACCAAGACTCCTACACTAGTCAAAAGAAGCTCATTATCACAACAAATGACATTAACCACAACAATAAATTATATTGACCATTATTACCTCTTAATAAGAGAGTCAAAGTCCACATCCAATCCCGGTACTGAGAGGACTACCAAATGGGTAGCATGGCTGAGATTCTCACTTATTTTGCCACCACCCATTAAAATTTCAAGCTTTAACCTCCTCAGTGCTAGATTCAACAAGACTTGCCAATCAGCTTTCCTAAATAAAAGCTACAACCTATGAGAATGAAAATCGACAACCAGTAGCAAACTCTAAGACACCTACTTGAAGTTATTCGCTAAATAAAGACAAATAAGCAGAATAAATGTAGAGTCATAATTGGCAATATATCTTACAGGGACTCAGCTGAAGAGTAAAAGTAAACAGAGCAGCCATGAAACAGGGACCATTTATCATTTGGACAGTACTTCGCTCTGTAATAGTCAATTGTCTTGGAGTTTTCAGATCTTTGGATATTGTTTAAGAGCTGGACAAGATAAATCTATCATAAGTTTACTTTATCGAATATACAGGTCAATCACCAAATATTTGGAAGCAACATTAGTGGTTATCATCATAACATCATGAATGAATTTCCTAATTTCTTGTTTGTCCGTCATTGCCAGGCACAATGGTAGTTAATGCAGCAGAATGAGTTGCTAGAGTATAAATATACCTGTTTGACATCTGCAAGGTCAAGGTCCCAATAGTAAGGGTCAAAGTATTGATCAACTTCTTGCTGTAATTTCGTCTTTGATGATTCAGAAAGAAAAAGGAAATACCTTTAAAAGAAAACATATGGTAAAAGGAATTGTCAGCTGAATAGAGGAAAGAAAAGAGAAGGGGAGGGAGCTCCGATTTGATGAATGCAAATCTTACTTTGGCTGCAAAGGAATGAGCTTCTTTTGTGAGCAACAATCCAAGGCCCAAGAGTAATGGATAATGTCCCCATGCAGCTTTGCTGCCTGATACTTGATCCCTGACAAGTTCTCTTGTTAACTCTATTATTGAGCACTGGAGGGGATGTGCGTGCATGTGTGTGTGTGTGTGAGAGAGAAAGAGAGAGAGAGAAGACCTTTGCTTTCAGCTGCAACACAATGAGTAACTGAACTGTTCAAATTCATTGAGAACCTTCCCCCATGCTCCACAACCATTTTGTGAAATGAATCAAGAGAATATGTCGGAGGCACATTAACAAAGTCTATGCATGTCAAGGGAAGTTCAAACTAAAACTAAAGGTAGATTCTGCAGCACGCCATCTACAGACAGAATCTTGAAAAGTTGGGGGGGGGGGGAACTTGTAGTAAAACTAATGCATACAATGAGGGAGGGGGCATAGACACACCTGCAGATGCATGCATAAATTATAGAAGAAAAATGAAACTGATAACTAAGGAAATCTCACTGAAGGATACAAAACATAAGATTTGAAAATATTAAGGTTTCTCCCTTTACGCAGGACGTGTCAGTCCGAATAAAATGAGAAGGAACAATGGAGACATTCTTTTTGTCTGCCTTTCTAGCATGTGCCTTGTGCTTTGTTTTACTATCAGGCTGGTTTTCCTGTTCTGTCCCTTTTTGAGTGGTACCATTACTTGAATGCACCAGTTCTACAAATGCTGAAATAAAACCAAGAAATTGAAAGAGAACACATGAGTAGACCCCAAAAAATAGAAATTCATTAATTAAAGCAACAATACTTTCTATCCCCTTACATTGCACGTCAAGGCACTCATGCCAAGGCTTGTCATATCTCACTCTATCAATACGTGGAAATCTCAGGCTGTACGGCGCAGCAAATACCTGAAAAAAAATCAAAGAGAACATAAATAAGCATAAATCAAGAGAACAGGAGTAAACAATTAAATAAAACAAGGAAAATGGGGAAGTCCAAATACTAGAGTAGCACTATTACTTTTGTCTGACCAAAATATAAATTAAAAAATGGCTATAAATACACACCTCAGACCTTATAGTCCTGATATCACTGGTGATAGAAAGAATGATTGATCTGCAACAAGAAATTGAACATAAAGACAAACATTGAAAAACGGTGCTTCAAAAAAACCATGACCTTTCCCATCATAAGGGAGGAAGAAATAAATGCTAACTTCTCTGGGCTTTCAATCCAAACATCAGGTCTCTCTTTCGAGTGATTTGTAACTTGATAAAAACTTGGTTGCATCTTCTTCGGATATTCATATTTCCTGACACCACATAACAGCCAAGTAAATCATATAAAAATGTCTCCTCCGTAAAAGAGGAACCACCTAACCCAAGTAATTGTCAGTGAAAGATGTTTCTTTTCCAAATTCTGGCACAGTAAATAATCCATCTCTGGTTGTTTGGTTTAAGAAGAATGTATAGTTGATACACTCATGCATGCATGTGTATAATCTAAGATTAACCAACCGGATACTGATGCTCAAAGTCACAGCAGGCCTTAAAATATATACATAAATAAATAGAGCAACACAATTCAGAAGGCTGGTTTTAGTTCCTAGGCCATAAGGCCAGTAACTGGAAGCTAGGCTCACTGCAAAAGCTACTTTGGTCATTTCAATGGCCAGTCAATGCAGCTCATAGAAACCTGGAAGCAACAGTTTCCAGAAAAGTACCTAAAATAAGGCTTCAATTTCTTTGCAACAGTTTCCAAGTCATCATCAGTCAACCCAGTACCAACCCTGCAGAAGGATATAAATCTGCAAGAAAAGGACCTCTGATCAGGGAGTTGGCAGATTATACCTGGTTAAAGAACTTGAGCCTCAAGTTTTACCTGTCTGGTGTCCTAAGGGACATTATTCTAATGCTTTTGCTAAAACTATTGATGCATAATATCAACTATTTGAGCCACTTAGCTCTCAAAAAGAGTTCCATACTAAAAAAACTTAATTAAATCCTTTCTGTCCTTTGAGGAGTGAAACCATCAAGGTCCATAAAAATTGGTCCAAATAAGAGCATCCATGCAACTCAACACATAGCCTGTCCTGTGCCTCACGCCTATGCAACAGTGTTTACTCATAAAGGTTGATTCAACTAAAACCTAAAGCGATAAATGGCTAAAATATTGGTCCTCTGCGCATTTGAGGCCCACTGTTTTTCTATAAAAGATCAAAGGAGCTAAGAGACAGAGGTCCTCAAGAGAATAAACAATGACAATAACAAAATTAACAATCTGTGGTCTACCAAGAGAACACTACAATGCTCTGAACTCAATATTTCAATGTCTCAAACTTCAAAAGGGGCATAGGCTGATATAGATAACAGAACTGATTTCTGTATGGACCACGGCTCAGCAGACCATCCATAATATATAAATGTAAAAGATAATACTATACAATCCTAAAGGCTTCTATTACCATGGGCAAGACAGCTAAGTTGCTCTGACTATTATTTTTTTCCCCTTTTCTGTAACCATGTCCAACATGTACCAAGACAAGGGAATACAATTATTATGACCCTCCAAAGATCTTCCAAGAACATTGAAAAACTTGGGAAAAATAAACATTTCCATGTCGAACATACTTGAAACCACCACTCACATCCAACTCAAAGTAACATAGCAAGAAAGTAAAAGAAATATTTCACTAATATAGGCATAGGTGAACAGCTGAGCTTAGAGACAAGAGAGTTGCTAAATACTACCGCCTGGGATAAGCATTGGGGTCTGGACGATCTGCTAGGCCTACTAAGAATTGAGCTACCTGCAAAAATTAAATATAGATAAGAGCGTAAAAAGAAAAAGAAAAGCAAATAAGTAAAAGGGACACAAAACTAACCTCTCCTCCTCGACGCCCAGAGCCGTAATACCCTCCTAAAAACAAAAATAATAATCTTGAAATGCACGCAAGAAATTGCAAGTTTTAACATTGAGACAACATGTGTTACATGGCAAGAAAAGAAACAAAAAGATTAAGACGAATATTTCAGACCAATAATGAGAACATCCAAGTCAGAACCAGCCCGAATGTAATCAGGCTTCAACTTCAACCACTTCCCACTTCTATCACTTGGTTCCCACTTGGAATTAAGGTCTTTTATTACAATTCCTTCATCCCTAAGATGATAAGAAGCAGTGCAGCGTCAGAATTGAAAAATAAAAATATGGATGACAACAGTGTAATCAATAAGAGAAAAGAATAAACCATAAGCATATCCATAGCAATAGGGAAAAAACTAAGCTACTATCTATTTGAAGTAATAATAGGCCTACACCTTTCAAAATAAGCTCAGATATTTGCAAGGGCATTAAGCAATCATAAAAGCTATTATACCTTTACTAACTTAAAATGCGTAATTGAGTAAAACCCCTTCTATCTACAAAGAAACAAATACTATCATGAGGGTGTTTTTGACATTTTATATTTTTATATAAAATCTATAAAAAATAATTTGAACCCAGAATAAAGCTGCAAGTGGTAGGACTTGAACCTAGGACATCAAGGTTCCCAAAGCCTTAATGCTGACATTTCAACCAAAGCCTCATTTGTTTTTATATAATTTTTTATGAATATATTTTCACATAATTTTTTTCCACACACGTTGTAAGTGTGCTATAATCCAGTCCACATAATATATTTACACACAGTTAAGGTTGCCAAGGTTTGATTCCTAGGACACCAGAACTAAAAGTCTGCACTCTAACAGCAGACTACAGTTATATCATCATATTGAACCAAACAAAGATTCATAGATACAACCCAAAAACTGAAACCCACAATTGACCTGAGATTTCTGCAAGACCAAACATATATGAAAAGGGGTATATCCAAAAGCACAAGTAGTAGATAACAGTTTATTTACACCCATAAATGACCAATCAAAAGAAAATTCCGAATTAATGCATATTGCATATACTGAGGAAAGGCCATACAACTTAATATATATATAAATATATAGATATGAGAAGCTTTTAGAAAAACGACAGACCTATTTTCAATTGTTTCCTTGAAAAATCTCTCAACATCATTCACACTGTGAGCAATACATGACCAACAAGGTTCCCCTGCAAGATTAGGGTAGAAATCATTGCTGCTTTTCTCATAAGTAGAAACTAAAAAAATATGTGTGCAATTCAGAAATTCACAGAACTCGCCATATATTTATACAATGGGTAATCATGGGAAAACCCCTAAGTCATACGATATTCACCCACCAGTATGTTGAGAATTTTAAGTACATAACAGAGGCCCATAATTGCAGAGGCTAAGACACTCAACAAACATCAGATTAAGACTACAACAGTTAGAAAATGGAGATCCTTCAAAAGATGTTGTAACAGAACCAAGTGAACCATTAATCATCAAATTCTAATTCCACTTGTATTTGTTAACTATGTGACTGGACTACACTCCATCGAATTTCCAGACACAATAGAAATCTCTTTATCTCTCCCCTTTTCACTTTGCATAGAGCAAACCACTGCTAAATTCTGCATTTGAACCAAAAAGGTTGTCTTACTAGCAAGCAGTTCACGTTATTAGCAAATATGAATCAACTCATATCTACCATAGTGGCTCTGGACTTACATAAAAGATGACATCCATGCTAATTATATAATGTTATAAATTCAGCTTGGATCTGGTGTTCAGTTGTTTTCATAAGAAAATGTTGTGTTTGCATGAATAATAAGTGCCAACTAAAAAACAAAAATTTTAAATACCCAGGAAGGAGGTTGTAATATTACTATTCTTTACCAGGAGGACGATTTGCATTGAGACCACCATTAGGCACTAAAATCTCTAAACGACCCTTCAAAGGCTTCACAACTTTTTGAAGAAGCTCATGCCGTTCCTTCAAACTTTGGTGAATAACACTTGTATCCCCAACATAAAGAATGTCAAATGCAACATCTAGCCCATAGTTAAGGGACTTGAAAAGTTCACATGTTACGGGAAGTGGGTAAATTTATTTTAGGCCAATATAACAATATCAACATGTTAGAAAGCAAGACCTGCAACTTGCTTCAGGTTATGCATGAAAGGATACAACATAACTGCACCAAAGAGAAAAGAAAAAGGAAAATTAACATATACATCAAACTTCAAGAAAATATTCTCCACAATTGTAATTAGTGATAAGAAAAACAAGTTCTGTACAGCGTAAAACCTGTCTGTCACTATCAAGGCCATCTTTTGCTGCTTTGGCTGTAAACAGGATAATAACAAATCATTAATTAATAATAATTATGCAAGATGCTCAAGTAGAAAAGAGCAGAAAATGAAAATATGTGGGTATAAGAATAAGAAATATAAGAACCTATTTCCTGATTTGACCCGAACTCAGCAAACTGGTTTAAAGTGGAATCCCAAACTAACATTTCTCCATCAAGTATACACCTGCACAACATTTAAAGGAAACAATTAAGCAAAAATGATAAAAACACATCTGAAAGGAGCCATTAGTCATCAAGTATACATCTACACAACATAACCTTGGATGAAATGGAAAATAGAATACAAGTGAAAAGGCTAAAATTCTTCAAAATAATACAAGTTTGACTGTTTTAAACTAGAAAATCTCACCTATCAACCAAAATGTTTTGTGTAATAATATTTGACATCCCGTGCTGATATTCAGAATGATCAAGGAAATTCCTGTTAAGTTAGAGCCAACAGAACACATTATAATTACTAACTTCATGTGCGCATCACATAAACAGAACACCTTTTTTTCTCTAAGGAAGAGCAATATGAAAAGCCATTTTCCTATTCCCCCTTTTTCGTTCCAGTTTTGATAGCTCAAGGAAGAATGGATCTGAATATGAGAGATCCTACTGTTGCAGGGAGGTTTGACCACCAAAAAGGGTATTCTATGCTTCAGTTGCACTAACCTTGACATATCAAAAGGAGACGTTGGGGGGGGGGGGGTTTGTAGCTGCTCACCTGGAGTAGTAGTGTATGTCTGTTCCATTTTTGTGGATTTGGATGCGATCACCATCAAATTTACACTCAACAACTACCTCCTTACCATGAAGCTAGGAAAGGGGAAGAGAATTAAAGATTATTCACTAGGAAAATATATAAAAAAGTTAAAGGAAAGTATTTCTTTAACTAACATAAGATGAAGAGATAGGAACTGTTGACAGTGACAATAATCCTTAAAAAAGTTTGAATTGAATTATGATGTAATTAAGAATAAAATAAAAAATGGATGCTATTACTCCATCACTGACTATTTGGGACAAAGATCAGCTGTAACTTTTTGAAGCCAACTATGCAACACCTAACCTTTTTCCATGCAGCAGCTGGATCACGAACTCTCAAAGCTAGTTGTGGGCGTACAGCCTTTCCAACCTCAATGTCCTGAAAATAAGAGTAATGTCACTTGGAGAACATACTATTACTATCTGGATGAGATGATTGTTCATGGAATATTTATTTACTTCAGTACAAATAAGGATAGATTTGTCTAAACAGAAGCTTAACTAAAACATAACTAATGTTCCAAGACTTAATTGCCATTTCCAGAAAAGCTTAAAGGTAGTTTCGGGCTTTACCCTCTCTGAAAATTAAATGTTCTCATTGAACAATAAAGTAGAGCAAGCAGGAGGATGTTTTCTAAGGGAGGAAGAGAGGGAGAAGGGAGTAACCTATTTCATCTAGATTTCCTAGCAATTACAGATTTAAATTTTCCAAACACAGAATTTTAGTGCAGATAAGATATGAAAAAGAAAAAATGAGATCAAATTGTTAGAAAGAGAAGTAAAATCATAAATGGAAAGGGTGCTCAGTCATCACTTCAGACGTTCTTTTTAGCCCCAACACACTAGATAAGAGCAACCTAAACACAAATCAGCTAATGCCAGATATTAATATAATTTTTTTTTCAATTTCTAAACTCTTTACAAAGTGAACTAGAGCAGCAAGTCCCTCAATTGATAGCTTTAGAACACTACAGACCAATAAAAATTTAGGGACTTAACCCAACAGAGGCAGTTAAAAGAGAATCTGAGAGTAGCTTCAATGTGTATAACACACCTGACGCTTATGACGCTGAGTACGATCCCTTAACTTTTCACAAACCAATTTTAGGTCACACGTGACATTAAACAAGTCTTCGGCATCTGGATGAAATTCCTGAAATATGCTCTTCTCACTAATTCCCAACTTGAGATCTGCAGGAAAAGTAAACTAGGGATCAAAGCTTTCACAGCAGACAGAAAACTCATGAGTTCAGATGCTAAGAGATAATACCTTTTAGAATAATCATGATAACCCACTTCATTTCCTGAGCATTTGTCTTATTAATCAAAGTAGCAAGGATTGCAGTCTTCTCAGCCCTGACGTCAACAACATAGAGGACAGGACCAAATATTCATGTAATGCATTTACAACACTTTGTACTACATTTAGTTATTACTTTTTCTAATTGTTTTTTATTCAAGAAACAAAAAGTCAAAAGCTCATTTGGTTACAAAAACAAAACTTCAATGAATTTGAAACGGTTGGATACTACTGGAACCAATGTCAAGAGTAACAAATACAACTTTTGAATTATTAGCCTGAGTTCGACAATCAATGTTCAATTTTTTTTCCAGAAAAAAAAAAAGCGGGAAACAATCCATTGATTAAAATAAAAATGATACTCTTGAAATTTCTCAATTTCATTCTTTTTCTTTTTAAATATCTTCTTACATTTATATGAAACAATCATCTCCTAATATGTATTACATTCGAACTTCTAGCTCACTTTAGATCAACCACAACAACTTTCATCTCTTTTTTTTTTTCCAATTAACTTTCAAATAAGCAAAACGAAAAGCAATAACAAGAAAAAAAAAATCACCTGCTTTCAGCAGAAGCCAATCGATTAAGCAACTCATTCAACTCCTTGATAGTAAGTCCCCCGGAAACCGTACCTTGCCTACGCTGCAAAACCTCAGCAGCAACAAGAGCAAAGTTTCCAGCATTAGCACCAGTATTAGCTCCACCTTTGCGCCAATTGATAAGACGTAGAGCATCAGCAGAATCCCTCGACATGCCGAGAGCATCGATGAGGCAAATTGCAAGAACAGACTCCTTGAGGCCGTAAGTTCCACGTTCTCGATCGAGTGAAGGAAGGATAAGCCGCATAGCACTGAAGTAATCGGAAGGTTTACAAAACGTGTCGAGAAATTTACGAAACTTAGACCGCTTCTTCGCCGACTGTCGGCTCCTCTGGATCCATGTGAATAAACTCACTACAACGCTTAACTTTATTTCTTCCGTCATTTTATTTAAATTTTTTCTCTGTTGTTTGAATTTCTTTTTGGTGTTAGATGAAATAGAGAGAACGGTGCTTCTGGTTTTTGTAGCTTTGAGAATTTAAACCGCCGGTTTTGCGCTCCGTTTTAATATCCTGCAGTGGAAGGACGAAGAAGAACCGAGTACATCAGCGTTTTAAGAAAATAAAAGGACAAATTGTGAGTTTGGTACTCGGTTCAAACTTCAAATTGGGGATTTACGGCTGATTCGGTAACATTATCTGGTTAAAGTGAATTTTTTTATGCGGTAAATTATATCTCATTGTCACTATTAATAAGTTTATATTTTAGTTATTTAATCTCAAAAAGTTATAAAATGATCATTTTTCTGTTGAAAAATTTTCATTTAGGTCACTTTACTGTTAAAATCAAAGTAATATGACATTCTCTGTTTGCATTGTTTACACCAATCGAAAGCTTTTTTCTCCTTTTTTTTCTACAGGTTCATTTTTTACATGAAACAACTTTTAATGTCACAAATTTACGAACCAATAATCCAAATAGCTTTATTCTATTCATCGATGAGTACTGATCCACTACACCAATAATCGAACCATCATTTGGAGCTCATTAGTTGAACTTTAAAGAAAAAATTAAACAGCCCAGTTTAGATAAAAACTTTCAAATAATTCAGCAATTTAAATGAAAGATTTCAAATAATTCAATAATCAAATTGTAACTTTTTTAAATTGATTGACCAAAACATATTTACTAATAATTTAGTAAAATTATATAAAAATTGATTTTTTTAGAAAGAGAAATCTCAAAATTATACATAAACTTTGATTCAATATGCAATTTGATACATGAACTTTGATTTGGTGTAATTACACACATAAAATTTTTATTGTGGTTCAAATTTATACATAAAACTTTAATTTTAATTCGATCATACACATTTAAAGAAATAAATACATCAATTTACTTTTATATTAAATAAATATGATTATCTATGTATGCAATATATAAACATAAAATGATCCTATATCAATAATTGATACAAAAGTTTATGTATAAAATTACACAAAATTATAGTTCGTATAAAAAATTACACATTGAACTAAGTTCATATATAATTTTGAGATTTATCCCATTTAGTAATGTGACATTATTTTTTAAAGAAACATTTTTTTTTATAATTATATATTGCTTTTAATGATTTTATTCATTTTAGTTAAATCAAAATGAATAATAAAAGCTAATTAATTAAATTATTTAATTCTTTTATTTTTTTCATTTTACAATCCAACTTTATTTATTACCCTAAGTTTAAAAAATAAACATTTAATATACTATATTACATTTTTTCTATTGCATTAATATTATTTTTATAATAATTTTTTACTTATATTTATCATTTAAGTCTAATTTGCCCTAAACCATAACAAATAGCACATTTTTAATACAAAAAAGCTTATTTTTCTTCTTCTTCTTGTCACTGATAAAAGAGCACTCTAATTGCTTATTGTTCATTCCAATTCTAATTTATTTATTTATTTTTAAATATATATATATAATTATTTTTATTAAAAATGAATCCATTTATTAGTAAAATGAAATATTATAATCTTTAACTTTTGTAAAGTAAGAAAAAAAGTTCTAAATACAATTTATGTATTTATAAAATATGTTTAAATAATCTTACATTTCGTCAACTATAAACAACAAATCTTACATTACATAATAATATAACATACTCAGTAATATGCTAAAAAGACCATCTGGACCAATGAAACCTTCGCAATATTGGTAAAGACCAAGACCTCGAGACCTTAACTATCCCACTATACACAAAAATCATATTATCTAATGTATTACAGAGCACAAATCATATTATCTAATGTATTACAGGGCACAAATGCCACATATGAGTTCTTCTCATATTTATTCCAATCCATTGTGCATTGTGATTAGTATTAAGTCAATTATAATATTATTTGATCTAACATGTATGATGTGTACAAAGATGTTGAAATTAATTAAGCTATTAGAGTTACCGGCTTTGGAAGTTACAGTGTCGGCGACTCTTAAACATCCTATCGAACTATGGTCGAGTTTATCGGAGCATGCCATGAGGCAGTGGTTTTAAACACCATATACAAAACAAGGTTCGGTTGGAAAAGTGTGTCGATGTCATTGAAATTGCAGTAAAGCTTTGCATTAGATGTTGCACAAAAGGGATGACCTCTTCTATAGCACAGCTTAGTGTCTCTTCTATGATCTTTTGATTTAATTTTTTTTATGGTTCTTAGTCTACTATTTATGTACCAAAAGATAGCCATCAAGTAAAATAAAAATGAAACAAACCCTTATTAATCAAATCAACAGAATCCAGCAACACATACCATACCAAACAGCATATTGTGTTTCCATGGTAGTCTAATAGTCTTTCACTTATTTTAAAGAAAATTGTACTCTTTTATTTTTGCATTTGATCAAGACAGATCTTCCTCGGCCTACATTGTTCACAAATTACAACCAAAAAGCATTAAGCAAATCGAATTGTTACCGGATAAAACCGAGAAGGGCACAACAACGATCCAAACCATCTTTAAAGCTGCAAAAATAATACATGAAAATCTTATGACCAATCAGGAAAAATAATAAGCAAATGTAGTTTAAATCAGGGAATGCAGGGAAAGTCAAATGGCATTATAACACCAAATAGTTTTTTTTCCTATGAAATGAGAACAGCATATCACTGTGTACAAAACCGAGTTTCATATTTTTAGGCATAGACATAGAGCGAGAGAGATTAATTATCTTCGAGAATTGGAATACCAAATCATATCCTTTACTACCAATTTCATACACAGCTTCAACAAAGTTCCTATCACCACCCTCCTAGACTCTCCACTACGCACAATTATTTATCATTTGAACTTGAACATAGCCCTTATGACCAAATTTGTCGAATAAATGTGATCACATTGAAAACACTACAAATGTAAACATAGCACCTTTACACTGCAATTAAAATTTCAAGAAATGTACCAAATGCCATTTTCTCATACCAGCCACAATATTTGTCCTATTGTTTCTATGAAACTTATCTGGTCAGCTTAGGAAATGAAGATACTATGTATGCCAACTAAGTCTATATGGTTCACGAAACATATGAACAGTTACTCAACATATTTGCTTTGCTTCTCTGCCCATGGGATGATATATATATACAATTAGGCAGCAGCAGGGTGATGTAATGCCTAGTGTCAATACATTCATTATCTTCTAGAAGTGGGAAATTGTTGAGGGGAAGCCAGCTTGTTCGAGAGAAGTCTCCAAAATGTTGTATAGGTCGGTATTGTCCCAAGTCAAGGTTTTGTCACCCGACTCTGCAGAGAGCAGACAGCCCGAGTGTCTTAAGTGGGGACTGGGGAGTTCAACAAAGTGGAAGCACCTTGTTGAAATGGACCATGCATGGCACACAGCTACCTACAAAGGGAATGTGGACATTTGCCTATGATAGAGTTTGAACCCATGCCCCTTAAATGACAACATTGGGCAACTTAGGTTCAACCCCAACCAGTGGACGCTCACAACTCCTTGGTAGCTAGCCATGAGCCAAGCACAGTCCATTTCAACGAGGCGCTCTCACTCTGTTCAATCCACCACTTCAGGCACTCAGGCTCTCTCCGCAGAGCCGGGAGACAAAACCCCGCCCAAGGACAATACAGACCCATAGAGGGTTCTGTCCGGACAGATAAAACTCGGAAGACTTTTCCCATTTAGAATAGAAGACTCACCAAACGCTTAAGAGGTTAACCCATCATAGCAATAAAATTCAATTAAAATAAGATACAAATATTTAGGACAAACAAAAACTCAATTAAATCATCAATCATGAAAATTAAAAATCACAAAAAAAATGGATCTAAAAACAAATTCACCCACAATTCAACAACTATAAATGAAATTTCTCATTCCATCACAAAAAAAAAACCCTATCAATCATCAATCTAAAAGGACAAGCCATGCCAATGAATCTCCCAAAAATAAAAACGAGATGAAAAGTACCTAGATGGGATTAATGATGACCGTGTTGCTCAGCATGCTTCTTGTGCTCGAGGTGGCGACGCTCGTTGGGAAGAGCAACAAGGTAAGAAAAGATCATCCCACCGAAACAGACATGGTAGAGAGGTTCGATAGAATCAGTCTCAATGTACTTAGCATGGTAATTGTCCAAACCCCTCTGAACAGATTTCTTCAAGTAACCCATAGATAGCATCGGCTTGAAGTAGCCAGGAACTTCCTTCAATTTCATCCCTTTTATCTCGCTGTAAACTTTCCTCATCGCCATTTTCCCCTAATTCAAATAAAACCCTAAATTTCCCTTATTTTGCTCACTGCGTGGCCTACGGGAATGGGGAAGATCTAAACAAATTGAAGAAGGAAAAGAAAAGGTTGAACAAAGGCTTTTCACGTTGGGCCAGCCTTGCTTGTTATTTCTTTAGAATAAACTGGATTTCCCAAATGTTAAAATATGATTTTGAGTCCCTATACTTTTAATATATTTATAATTTATCCTTTTAAGATTAAAAAATTTCAAGTCCAATTATTAGGCTGATGATTTATTTTTTTTATATTTATGGGAAACATTTTGAAATAGAAAAATGAATCATGCAACAAAAGAAATATTACAATAAATTTAACAACATTAATAATTAAATTTACATTTTTAAATCTAAAAATTTGAAGTTTCTTATAAATAAAAATGAAAATTTAACTCTAAAATTTATATAAAAAAAATACAGACACTTAATTGGTTGGGAAATTGGATGAATTGTAATGATTCATCATTGAGTAATGGCAATTTCGTTATTATTTAAAAGAAATCTTATAAATAAAATTCAATTGCGAGATAGCTCATTTTATTCTTTTTACTATTATATTAAATTATTCGTAAATTTATATTTTAATCACTCAATTTTAAAAATTTACAAAATAATCACTAACTTATTCAAAATTTTTAATTTAAATTACTGAACTTTGAAAAAAAATTTATTCAAATCACTAGATCATTATTCTTTTTTTTTAAAATCTAGCTAGTGAGTTTCTAACAACAATTCGACAATTGATACTATAAATCAATACCATCGACGAGTAACAATTGATACTATAAATCAATACCATCGACGAGTAACGAGAATATAACTTAGATCTAAATCAAACACGACCAATGTCAAAAATCGAATAAGAAAACTATTTAAATTTAAATTCTCAAATTCATGATCTTTAAAGATATTTCATTAAAAAAAACTAAACTGTAAAAGAAAAAAAAATGAGAGCTTTCAATTGATGCAAGTTGTGTAAATAAAAAAACTCATAGATTAGTTATTTTAACAACCCAATAAATTAAAAACTTTCAAATAAAAGATGAATAAATAAATAGAAATCAGCAATACATACCTTACCATAGCAAAAAATCAAATTGTGTTTCCATGGTAGCCTTTCACTTATAAAAACAAACAAAAAGATATCTTTATTTTCTTACTTAATGCTGCAATGCATTGATCAAGACAGTATCTTCCTGCCTACAATGTTCACAAATAACAACAACCAAATGGTCACCCCATAACCCGAGAAGAGCCCGACCCGGCCCATCTTTAAGCTGCAAAAAATTAGATTAGGAAATCATTAATATAAGCTAAGCATAGATCTAAATACAAGTAATCAGATATTAGGCATGATTATGCTTCAAAACAGTAGGTACTTCATGTTCAATATAATGCATGAAAAATCATTATAACCAATCAGTAACATTAACGTAAAAGTACCATCGAGACCCATGTATTAAGAGTCAGATTGCATTTTTCCCCCTCTACTCAAAAAATGGGCAAATTAGCCCCTGCACATTAGAAAAAAGAGCAAACTGGTCTTTCTGTTTAAAAATCCATCCATTTCTACGGTTAAAAACTGATCCTTGCACGTTAGAATAAGATACCGTGCCACGTGTAGCTATCTGGTTCTTCTATCAGCCATGATAGTTTTTTACAATAGAAACGAAGTTTTCAACAGAAATGACCAATTTGCTCTTTGATCTAGCGTACAAGGACTTATTTCCTCATGTTTTGAGTAAATGGGACAAAATGCAATCTAACTTCTAGTACACGAGCCTCCATGGTACTTTTACCGTAACATTAATAATGTCAAATGATTTAAAATAGGACATCTATGAAAAAAAAAACTCAATTATGAGAAGACATTTATCGAATATGTGTGGGTGCTCATGATAAATATAAGTAATAGAGAATGGCAATTGAGAACAGTATAACACCATTTTAATAAACCCGAGTTTTCAAATTTTAGTCACACAGAACAACAGGATTTGATATCGTCATGAGATGGAATTCATATCCTATTATTTTGCAAAATTTACACATACAGCAGCACGAAGCGTTGGTTAAATAGTGGACTCGAGCTATCATAATAGACTAACTTCTCACCATCTCTATAAAGTTATGCACTTATGCACATACATAATACAATAAAAACTTTCTTTTCGAACCTGTCAGATTGAGCAAAAGCTGTTTAAACACGATATCACACTCCGATACTCCAATTACTTTACGGGAACAATAAATTGCCTCAAAATATAATATGTATATATACTATATGGTCTTTCAGAATGTTAAGGTCTCAGAAGCATGCTCAAACTGCAGAGCTCACATATACATCTCCCTTCAACCCAACATTTGTTTATCAGATGACAATCAGTCCACCAAAGTTTACAAGGATGCCGAGAGAAAGAGTACAATGAAAATAATTATCGAGGAAAGATCATCACTTTTCATTCCCGATTCTAATAATGTTAGCTAAAACAATCTAGTAAAGAAGGCAGAAATCTTCTATGACCAAATAAAGCTACCAGATACAAACAAGCTAAGTTACTCAGACAAGTGCGAGTGTTGGACACGAGTATGTATCAGACACACGAGTGGTTAGTCTTTTCTAAGTTTTTCCGCGAATTTAGAGGATCCTTGGAGGCTATATCCCATATCCATATGTCAGAACAGGTACTAAAGAAACATGAAGAGTCCGAGCAACATAGCAAACAAGTGCATCAATAAAGCAAGTTACAAACCATCATCACATAAACTTCATTACCATAAAACATCAAAACTGCCCCCACAATCCAATGAAAAACGTAACCACATAAATGCAATCGAATCACTTCTTTTGAAAGCTTGTTATTACATAAAACTAATGCAACCACAACACTCTTTAACCAAATTTATATCTAAAAAACAAAGAGTACCATCATCGCAAGTTCAATAAGCATTAACAAGCCCAAGGCATTTCAAGATTCGAAATCCAAGCAAGATTTAGAACAGACAAAAGCTCAATTAAATCACCATCCGTAAAAAGAAAGAACCCATTGATCTAAACCCAATTTTACCCACATTTCAACAACGAAGCATAAATACCAACCAAAAAAAGAAAAGAAAACACAAACCCAATAATAAATATTGGGATGAAGGGCACCTGGATGGGACTAATGATGGCCATGTTGCTCGGCATGCTGCTTGTGCTCGAGGTGACGACGCTCATTGGGAAGAGCGACGAGATAAGAAAAGATCATCCCACCGAAGCAGATATGGTAAAGAGGTTCGATGGAATCAGTCTCAATGTACTTAGCATGGTAATTGTCTAAACCCCTCTGAATAGATTTCTTCACAACCCCCACAGAAAGCATCGGCTTGACGTACCCAGGAACTTCTTTCAATTTCATCCCCCTTATCTCGCTGTAAATTTTCCTCATCGCCATTTTTTTCTCCAATTTCAATCAAACCCTAATTTCCCTTCTTCTTTTTTAGGGGGGTTGGGCTCGATACGTCGTGTGCGGAAATGGGGAATATCTATGGTTTCGATATGAAGATGGATCAATTTGGTTAAAATGTAAAATTTTTAGGTATATTATACAATTTGGTACTTGGATTTGGCTTCGATGTTCAATTTAGTATCTGAGTTTTTTTTCTAATTTAATCCTTGAGTTTGGCTTCAATTTTCACTTTAATATTTTTTTTAATTTGATATATGAGTTTGGCTTCAATATTAAGAAATGTATTAATTTGTTTATATATTTTAGATTTTATATTATTCATATCCATTTTATAGTTCACATTTAGGGATTATGATGGCTCCTCACCTAATAATGTTATTTTCAAGAGTTAAACTTGGTAATCGTTCTTTCTACAAATGTTAAATCAATTCTTAGGATCTGAACTTGCCAACTAGCCACACATTAGGACTTAAGACTTTTTTTTTCTGAGTTAGGCCTTAAACTTGATAATTATTTTTACATTGGAGCCTAAACTTTTTATTAGACAAAGTTAGGTCATGAACTTGGCAATTATTCCCACCTAGGAACATCTGTCAAATTCATGACAATAAAAAAGTTCAAGCCCAAATGTAAGAATAGTTACTAATTTTAGAAACCAGATAATGATGTAACCCTTCTAACAATTACATCCATTAGAAAAGGTTTTATTAGTAAAATGGCCTGTAAACTATGCCCAATACTTAGACTAATCCTTAAAGTTTCTCTTTTGGGTGAAAATAGTCCATAAACTATAAATTTTATCAATTTTAAACAAAAGCGTGTCACATGCCATATTCTTTTCAGCTAATATCATTTTTTTTTTATAAATTGAGATAAAGTTGATATATTATGTTTAGTTTTGACAAAAACAAGCCTTGAGCTTGGCAATTATTCTTATATTGGTGTCTAAATTATTTTGGGTCAAAGTCAATCCTTGAACTTAACAATTGTTTTCATATTGGGATCTAAACTTTTTTTTGTGGTCCAAATTAGTCTCTGATATTTCTTTAAATAACTTAAAGTTCAAGCGAAAAATTACCAACTTCAAAGACTAATTTGGATAAAGAAAAGTTCAAGCCCCAATGTGGGAACATTTGTTTAGTTCAGGCCCCAATATTGGAATAATTACCAAGTTCTGGGGTTATCTTCATCCGAAAAAGAGTTCAAGGCCCAATGTGAGAGTTGTTGTCAAGTTCATACCCCAAATAGTGATTTAACCAAAACCTTTAAGGACTAAAATACAGATTAGGATATAGTATAGGACCAAAGTATTAATAAAACAAAAAAATCCCAAACTCCATTGAAAATGTACCGAACGCTGCTACCCCAAACCCAAAACAAAGAAAAGAAAAAGGTATGGCCCGAATGCTACCGAAAACCCTACTCCTCCGCCACTCCATTTTCCACCACCACTCCTCCTTCCTCCGCCGCTTTTCATCAAAAGCTGAACTTTACGAAATCGACCTGGACTCCGCTTCTTCATCGGCATCCGCCGTTAACAAAATGGAGGAAATCATCCACTCCATAATTGTCCAAAAATCCACCCCTGATTGGCTCCCTTTTCTCCCGGGCTCCTCCTTCTGGGTCCCTCTTCCTCGCCAAGGTTCCAAGAAAGTATCCGATTTCATCGATCAATTGACCAATCAGCTCACTCCCGACGAGTACCTCTCTCTCACCACCGGACGCGGCTGGCCCTGCGTCAACTTTTTTGTCTCGGGTAAAATTTAGTATTGTATCTTTCATCTTATTTGATTGCTTTGAAGAGATCGGTATAACTGAGGTGTCAAATCATTATAGTAGTTTCTGTCAAGATTGACGGAAATTTGTTATACCAGGACAGTCTAATCAAAATGATAAGTAATTTTTGCAGAAAATATTTACTATTTTAATGATTGGGCAGATTTTTAAACAAAAAAAGGTAGGACTTGTTTTTTAACTTTTTAATTACAGAGATCAAATCTCAAATTTTATCATAAGTACAGGGACTAACAGCATATATTAGCCTTTTTTGTGTTAGAGAGTTAATTTCGGGATTTTGGTTGTAGATGGACACTATACAGATGTTACAAGCATGGATGTGGAATTGAAATTTCCAGAGCAGGAGGAGGGGGAAGTTAAGGTGGAGATTTTGATTGGTTCAGGCGACAAAACTTCTTGACATGTGGACGGTGATGATGATCCTACTGAATAATTTCCATCTCTCTCAAACACTACATCTCATCTCAGGTGAGTGACTAGCTTAGTTCTATAACATCTATTGCAATATGCTAAATAGCTGAAAATTAAGTGTAATTTTTTTTTAGCCTCAATAAAGTTATGCAATTGATTTAACTTTAATCAGCGTCCAAAACCTTCATGATACTTTAGGATGGAAATTTAACCAACAAGTGTTGAGTGCAATGGTAAGCCACATTGCATTACTAGATAAAGAACATAGGTTCGAATCCTGGAGATGACATTGTTGGAATGATAGTCATGAACATTTAAAGGATTAGGCTTCATGTACCATAAATCAGACATGAAGGATAATTTGGTCATAAAAAAATATGGTTTTGTTTAATTTCGTTAGTTTTTCTAAGGTAACTGGTCAACGGTTTAAACTCTTATTTTATGCATGGAAGCCCTTTTTTGGACTAAGGATCAAAAACCTGAACTCAATCACAATGAAATGTACACTTCAAAAGGTTCTACCATATAGTAAGCTACAAGAAAACCTTAACAAGAGACTAGTGGTAGCACTGTTAACCATTTGAATTGATGGTTGGACAAAACTAAAGGTGATATAACTTGGTGTTAATGGTTCCAAGCAAAAAATAAAAATAAAAATTTGATACATGCTTGAGTCTTAAAGTTGTGGAAAGAGAGAAAAACAAGGAATTAACACTAGATGGAATTTGGTATGGAGTGTTCCACTCTAAAAACCACAGTGATCTCCAATCTATAGTTAAATTACCTTGGTGATCCTACATGGTAATTATCAAGGCTGGGTCCGGCTTAGCTGATGGAGGTTTAGCCACAATCATGTAGGACAACTATCTCCAGCATAGGAAAGCTTCAGGTGGTGAAACAAAAAGGGAATTAAGAGAAATTTACAAAAGAAACAAACAAAGAAGGGAATTTAGATTTCTTTTTTCCAACTAAAGACAAAACGGTAACTTTGTTGTCATGGGTGAATTGCACAAAACAATTTAAGCCCATTGCAGTTAATTGGAAATATCTTGTTACAGTTCTTACCTGCTTTTCTACCGTCATTATCTATCCCAATCTCATCCCAAATACACTCCATGATAATTCTCCCTAGAGAAAAAGAGAAAAAACGAGAAATTCAGATCATCTACATTTGGCCTATGATGGTGTCGTTTCAATCCAAATGTTTACAAATTTTGTCAAGTAATAATATTGTTTTTCTATTGGTCAAGGATTTTAATTTCCTAGATTTAATTCTTCGGGTGCTTTTTCCTTAGTTATGAGAGTGGGGATGGGATCATCATTATTGATGAGAGTCTTGGTTTCTGAAAATGATGATTGAAAGTGAGAGTTTTAGGTTTTTGATAAGATAAATTGATGAGCCAAAAGAGACTGATAAATGCAAAATGACAGTGAAATGCAACACAACATAGGCTTGAAAGAAAAAGAAAGAAAGCATAAACTAACATGGCAATATATAAGTGGAGGGTATAAATTAGAGTTTTCTCCTTTTTGTCAAGCTTTTCTTCTAGCTTACATGGTTCTTGTGTTGGGATTTAACCTACTAACTCTTGGTAACTTTTTCCATTGAGAAAAGCAACTTGAGCTTCCAGGGCAAATTTAATCAAGGTCCAGAAGTTGTTGTATGAATATATTTTGATTTTAACATACAGAAATATTTATTACCTTACCCACTGGGAAAAGCCTATTGAGGGTTGTTGATACTTTGAAGGGCTATTTCCTAATCCTCTTGAAGCTGCTAAGGTATGATGGCAATTAGGATCCCGAGTTTGGATAATCAGTGGAAGCCATCAGTGATTGGATATGGAACTCCTTAAATACATCTAATTGAAATTTGGTTTTGGTTTTACTTCATGGAAGTTAGGGTGTTGTTATTGCCTGGAAATTTGTGATATGTTTTGTAGTACTATGGTTTCTGGCAAATTTATGTCAATGCTTAATGTGTGCTTAAAGTAATTGGGTTTCTTGGAGCTAGAACATGGAATGAAAGGTGTCTTCATGCTTGAACAAGTGAAGTCTAGAAAACTATTGTTTTGCTGCAAGAGCTAAAAATCAATAATATATACGTATTACTTTCATAGCAGTGAACAAACCACCATGCGTCTTTTAGAGCAAAACCTCACCGTTTTTATCTGCAATAAGCACCTAGTAGTTCAATTCATTTGAATGATTATCTTGTTTCAGCCATGACAGACAATTACAAAATGCTAAACAATAAATGCTGTTTTTATCGGTCAGGGTTTTTGTTTTTCCCCTTTCTCTCTGGTTCAGATCTAACTTTGTGTTGGTAGATCTCCACCCTTTTGTCATACATGTATGTAGGGATATGTATTTGTGTCTTATTAATGTGTAGCATATGCAGGCTTTGCGTACCTTTCACATCTAGTTCATCATGGGAGGGGCTGCTTAATGAAAATGCAAGATAATGTACAGATACAATTTCCGTAGTTTTGGGATGGAGAGTTTAATGTTATAGTTGCTTCAAGACTTGTTTAACTTCATTCTACTATGGAAGTTGTCGATGATAGGTAGACCACCTATTATCGTTGTTTACTGTACATTTGCATCAATCACCGATTGGATGATTAGTTTCTTTCTGAAGTTACTTAAAAAACAAAATCTTATGGCTTATGGGTGTGTTCTTTTCTTAAGGCTATTAAAATTATTGTCTTTGATCATCACAATTTAGTATCTATCAAGATGCCCTGCCATTGTCCATGGATTCCCCAAGCTTTTTAATGAATTTTGTACAAAGCTAAGTGTCAAGAGTGCAGGTGATAGAATGTTATGGTGGGTTTCTTGGATTGAATGGTTCATCACCACCAATGATATTATTGCATAATTTTCTTTGTTCCAATGAAAACGACTGTACTTTTAAATCGAATGTTTTTCTTTTAAATGAATGGATGTGCGAGTATTGTTCTATTGGGGTGTCATTAAGCTGCAGAGCAACCATTGAATAGTGACACACTCTCAAGGTTTTTGTCCTCGGCTTTGAAGAATGTCTAGACGCCTTTCAATGCTTGAAGCCTTGAACAAGTGTAAGATAAAAGTATTATAGAGACCTTGATACAAGAAATCAGATTGCGCATTTTATCCATCAACTCAGAAAATAGATAAATTAGTTTTTGTATGTTAAATAAACAAGCAAATAGATTTTTTCTGTTAAAAGTTTTATCTATTTTTATTATTAAAAAAATCTATATGTTAATATGAAGTACACGTGACATGTCATGCATAATTGTTTGGTTATTTCATTAGTTGGTTTAACTGTAGAATTGGATGAAAATTTTAAAAGTAAGTCAATTTACTTTTTGATCTAATGTAAATAAATTAATTTCTCTATTTTTTTATTAAAGGGGGTAAAATACAATTTAATTTATAGTATAATGACTTTCATTGTACTTTAATCCATTGATTGCCAAAGAACGATGTGCATGGTGGTAGGACCTCTTCAGAGGTCGTGGGGTTCAAGCCTCTTAATGTGCAAAGTTTAGGCATCGAGAGGGCTTTGAGTCCCTCTTCAGAGCCGATGATAAAATTTTGAAGGTGAGCTCCTCGCCGCACCTCAAGACATTAATATAATTATAATTATATGGTATTAATATAAAATTTAAATGGATTATTATATATTTATGTATTTTATATATTTTAAAAATTTTAGAATTTGGATTAAATTGAGATTTTTTGTAAATTTTGAGGATTAATTTTTTAAAATTATGACCATTTGATATAATATATAAAAGTTAAAAGTTAAATTTATTATTATACTACTTTTTAACTGTCACATCAGTAGAGGTGCTCGTGGGTTAGGTCAAGTTAGAGGTGTGTATGGGTCGGGCCCAAAAAATGGGCTTAAAATTTTGCCTAAGCCCGACTCATAAAAATACTAAATTTGGGCCCGGCTTGGCCCACTTGTATTAATTTTTTATATTATTTTATATAATTTTAAATATATAATACATCAAAAATATTAAAAAAATCAAAATAAATATTTTTCAATAAATTGAAAATAAATTTTAAAAAATATGTAGACTTAAATAACACTAAAATAGATACAATTTAACAAGCAAATGCCTCTAATATAATAACAAAATTAACAAATGTCTTTAAAATAATAACAAAATTAACAATAAAATAAGTTTTATATAATATCTAAATAATAACAACAAAAGAATAGAAACATAATAGTAAAATGGTAGCAAAATAAAGAGAAAAATAATAAGAAAATAATATTTAAAAAATATTTTTTTTGCCTTTAATGGATTCAGGCCGGGCCCGGGCCAAAAATGTCTTACCCGAGCTCGGCCCATTTTTTAAACGGGCCTTATTTTTTTGTCCAAGTCCATTTTTCGGGCCTATATTTTTGCCCAAACTCTCCCACATTTCGGGCGGGCCTTTGGGCCGGGTCGGGCCACCCAGCTCATGCACACCTCTAGGTCAAGTCAAGCATAAGCTTAATGTTAATATATTTTATGCTTGTCCAAACTCGACTCGACTCAAAATATGAGCTTAAAATTTTACTCAAATTCACTTATATTTGCAAAAGACTAACTCTAACCTATTTTAGGTCCGCCCATATTATTTTAAAAAAATATTTATATTATATTATTTTAATATTTAATAATTTTATACATTTTTTATTTATTGAAATTTTTTATATAATCATCTTAAAATTATTTTAATGTTTATATTAGAGTAGTATTACATATTTAGTATATGTTTATTTTTTTATTATGTTCTAAATTATATAATATATATAATATAATATAAAATATGACAAACTTAAAAACGGGTCGGGTCTCAAATGTTTAAGTTCAAGCCTGACAAAATTTAAACGGGTTTAATTTTTTCTTAAGCTCATTTTTTGGGCTTAATAATTTTACCTAAATCCTCCCAAAATTTGAACGGGCCTTCAAGTCTAAGTGGGTAGCCCAACCCATGAACAAGTCTACATGTCAACTTCTGGTTTGTGATTTTTGATCAAAACGCAAGTGTTCAAATTATAAATTTTTTTATTTTAGGTGCTTAAAATGAAAAGTATTGATAGTTCGGTGACTATTTATGCAGTTTACCCAAAACAAGATAACAAGCTGTTATCGTGGCAAATTCTCTTAGAAAAACACGTGGCACGTTTCTATTGGCAAAAACAACACAAAAATTCAGAAACAATAACAAAATAGTAAATAACAAATTAAAAAAAAAAAAACCCAAACCCGAACTCAAGAAAAATATATAAAATAAAACTGATCCAACCAAAAAATATTAGTGCTTGAAATTTAGAACAATCACAAAGTGATTTTGAAAATTCCCATTCCCCTCCGTAATGGCTGAAGAATCCGGAACGACGTCGTCATCATCTAGCTCACAACCAAGATCCTCTCCTAACACTTCAAAAATATCCCAGGTTTTTTTAATCTTCATTTCAATTTTTTTAAAAAAATTAATGATTTTTTTCCCTACAATTAAATAGCTTTTTCAGTTTGCTTCCATGATTTTTTCGATAGCTATTATCTTTTTGCTGGGTCAATTTTTGGTCAAGTTCTTTTTTCGGGTTTCTGGGTATGTCTTAAGCTTAATTATTATAATTTGTTAATTTGTTTTCAATTTAGGCGAAATAAAATATTGGGTTTTGCATTAGCGTGGATTTATCTAAAAGAATTGTGAGATCTGATTTTTAGCTATAAAGGGTTTAAATCATTATTGTTTTAATACAACAACTTTGATTGTTATTCTTATTGTTATAATTGGTCCTGAAAATAGTTAGGTTTTCGTAATTAGATCATGGGTTATTGTCTGGGGTTTGTTTTCCAATTGAGATGGTCACTGATTGATTGCTAAAATATTCAAGTTCGTTAAAATAGGCTTGTTCTGTAATGTTATTTGCTTTATTATGTCTTCAGTTTTCTTTTTCTTTGCTCTTAGTTTCTATATGGCTTTTTTATGTTGCAGGTTCCTCCTGGATACTCTGGTCTCCCAACTTTTCAAAATGGCGATTTTCAGATGTTTCCGGTTATGTATCCTGCAATTGTTCCAGGTTTAACTTCGTTACAAAATCAGGAACAGATGAACCGTGGAGCAGGCATTTATGCTGTTCCTGTTCTACCATTTATGGGACATGTTTCTGGGATTCCATCTAACAATCTCATTCCTCTCACCTATAACATACCTACGTGAGTAAATCCGTGGCTTGTGATCAGTGCCAAATGTTTCTATATATTTTGCTTATTTCTTCTTGTTGGAAAAACAAATTTAGTTATACATTCAATTTCTAGGAAGAGAACTTGTATATACATTCAATTTCTAGGAAGAGACCTTTACTTGTACCGAAAGAAAAGCTATCTCAGACGTTTGATTAAAGCCTCCTGTTGCTCTTAGTCTGCATAATTTTTGTTTTAGTTTCCATCCTCCATTTGCCTTGATTCCCTCTCTTGAGGAACCTGGGTTATAAGTTTTCTGTTTTTAATTAATGTTTTTGGCTACTTTTTGCTGAATATGCATTTCTTAGATGCACACTGTTTCCTAAATTTTGAAGTGATTTAAATTTTTTCAAAGATTTCATTTTCCCCTTTAATTTCACTTTTTTCTTTGGTACATATGTGGAAGTCAAAGAGGTAGGACATTAGACCTTACCCTCATGAACAGGGGTAGGAACCAGGAAACCAACTTTTGTTGTTCCCTTATTTTACATATTGTTTCTTAAAATTTTGGCCAGTGGGTGTTAGATCAAATTGATGTGTTTTGCCTTGACCAATATATCAAAATTTCAAATTATCTCCCTTAACCTGCAAATCTCAGTTATCATGTTTCTCAATTTCTGTATTCCAGTATGTGTTATTATTATTATTATTATTATTCAACCTAATGTTGGCAACTGCTACATTGGATCCTACTATTATGATCATAGTGAAGAAATTACATTTTCCTTCTCAAGTGGTACTACATGGCACTTTTACTAAATGCTCTGGGAATGTTTGTGTTATTATGCGCCCAACTTCACTTAATCGGTTTATCATCTGGATGTTTTCCTGTCATTATTGTTCCTTCGACTTTTTTTTGTCTTCACTAATTTTTGGGTCTGCCTTTTGGTTAGGCTAGTCTAAATTCCTTTAACATTTTATTCCTTAGAAGGTGTACATCTCTAACATGTTTATTAGAAGATATAAGATCACAAAACTTGTCGTCTCAATAGTTATGGTGCCCAAAAACGTATCTTAATCCTTTTACTACTCTAGTTATATCCTATTTTGATTTGCAGGCTTGCCATTGATTTTGAAATTCAGAGTAAGAAAATCCCTACTTTTTTTGGGAAATTATTTTAATATACTTGAAAAATATTGGTGGATTTCGTTAGATTAGAACAATACATGAAGGATAATGCCATAGATAGAGTGCAATGACACAAAAAGTACTCTAGTAAGCAAACATTAACTTAACCCTAGAGCTTTTTCAGTTAGGAGGGTAGGAACAATGATGCATGTTTTTATGGTTAAAAGGCAAACATTAACTTAACTCTAGTAAGCAAACATTAACTTAACTCTTTTTCAGTTGTTTATCTCACCTTATTGCATGGTTTCCATTAACAGTCGGTCGGTGACAGAGGCAGGGGCAGCAGCTGAGGATCAAGGGCAAGGAGCACAGCAACCTCAACATCAACAACAGCAGGTAGGACCTCAGAGACAAGTTGTCGTAAGAAGATTCCAAATCGCATTTCAGCTGGATTTGTTGCTTATACTTAAGCTAGCAGCTGTAATATTTTTGTTCAACCAAGATGGATCAAGACAGAGGTTGGCTGTCCTTGTGTTCTTTGCTTCTCTTGTCTATTTGTAAGTTCTAAACTTCTTATTGCTTTTAATTTAGTACTTTTTCAGCTCATTGGTACTGCTATTTACTGATTATTGTGTCGATTGTTAGGTTGTTTTTTCTTGGATAATTTCTTATTGATTGTTTTGTTTTAAAAATTGCTAAGAGTCACAAGTATTTGAACTTCTCTTTCTACTGGCATATACTTAAATTCTTCTTTCTTGTTAGGCTTTATTTTTCCACTCTTTATACATCTTTCATCTGGCGATGCTTGCTTTAATTCTCTCTCTCCCCCACATGCTTTTCTATTGGAAAACAGAAATGAAAGATACTGTGTTGCCAAATCCACCGCCAAATTCAGATCCCAATTTCCATTTAGTTTATAAGCTAAGATACAAGTCCTAGAATCCTGCTTTTGACCATCTTTGTTCTAAATGGATTGCTGTGGTTTGACGGGTCCTTGTGTATTAGCAAGGGTTTGAGAAGTATTTTTGCCAGAGAATGTGTGAGTTTTTGCTTCAAAAGAAATTGTAACCCTCGCTTTGTGGGGTGGGTGAAGGGGGGCATTTCTGTCATTGGAATCACCTATACTTCACTAGCGTCATTAGAGTTTAGACTAATAATGGGGAATGTATAGTTTTTTCAAATAACGAGGGTAAAACCATGATGATGTGTGGTCCTTTTTTGTACTTACCTTTCACATCCAGTTTAGTGTTTTTCCTCCTCGTTTATTTTGCTTAGATTAACACTGACAATTGTTTTGTGCAGTACTCTAAAACTCTAACATCAACGACTTTTCTTGATACTTTTAAGCGTAACATGCATTGAGTTTCTGCAGGTATCAAACTGGAGCTCTCACACCATTGATAAGATGGCTTTCGCAAGGCATGCAAAGGGCAGCTGCACCTCCTCATCCACCTAGGGCTGCCGCTAGAGCAGAGAATGTTCCTGCTGCTGGAAGGCAGGGCAATGAAAATGTGGCTGTAGCAGGTAATTTTTTTTTAAGCTTATGGTATTAAACTTCAATATTATGGGTATTTGAGCAGGGTATATGGTACTAAACTTCATTATTGCCATTTGTTCTTACATATTTTTGCAACAAAATTTACTCTAGATATTAGTATATAATAAATTCTCGAGCTTTTGTATGATAAAACAAATGCTAATTTTCAAAATTAAGCTGTGGTTTCATCAATTATAAGCAATTTTTCTAAGATTTTCCATGTGTTTGGAGGATTCTTCGAGAGTTACATCTCCGTACCAATGTCCAGATATGCATCAAACACAAGTGCTTTAAGAACAATTAAGAATTAGATTAACATAGTTGGTAACTAAGATAATACCAAGTTAATGAGAAACAACAAAGTCAAATCCTAATTTAATTTAGTTAGGCATGCAATAAAATTATAATTTTTACCATGTAGAATAGCAGTTGTTGATAATTGTGATTCTACATGTTTGTTATTTATTTAACCTTGCATCTGCTTAACAAGCAGGAGCAGAGGACGAGAACCGACCAGCGGATGATGGTAATCAGGCGGTCGAGAACGAGAACGAACCAGAACCCGGTTTAGGAAATGCCGGTAATCAGTGGTGGGGAATTGTTAAGGAAATCCAAATGATTATTTTCGGCTTCATCACGTCTCTTCTTCCCGGCTTCCACAACATAGAATAAGATCATGTACTTTAGTGAGAACCAAATCATCTTTTTCCTCGCTAAACAAATAGTATAGAAAGCGATATTTATATGGGCGAGTATACATAACGCATACGTGTAGTCATTGCATGGTTTCTTGGTAGTCCCCTCTGCGGATCTGCAAGTGGCTTATTTTATTTACAGACCAGCATGCTTTATGGTTTTTTTTGTTGATAGGATTGTTGAAATGGTAAAATGCAAGTGCAATGCAGATTTTCTTTGTAATGCAGCCATAGAATGAGTGGCTGGCTTCATTTATGGGTGTTTCTTTTCTTTACAGAGTTTTTTGCCTTTAGGGTCAACCGGATTACATCAATTTTCGAGTCAATTGATTCAATCACTTTTGGGGTTGCTAATTTGGTTGGTTCAACCAATCAGTTTGGTCCAGTCTAGTTCTTGGAACCCATTTTTATCCGAATCAAAATATTTTTTTTTTTGTAATATTTAATTGTCTTGGTAATATTTAAATATGACTGCATAATTATTTTAAATTTTAATTTATTTATTATTTACATTTAATTTCAATATTGTTATTTTAATTTTAATTTTAATTAAATAAATTGTTATCAAATTAGTAAAAATGGATAACTTATCAAGTTTTAAAAATTGTGCCTCATCATTTAAAATTGATATCCTTTCAAAGAAGTTTTCAAAATATTATTCGATTCCGTTTGGAATCGATAGATTGAAGCTGTCTCCCCACTATAACAAACTCTAGTGCCTAAAATGGGATTTTGCAGAACAAAAATATATTGTACATGATGCACCATCACCTACTAAAAGAACCTGACGTCACCTCTTTAAAGAAAACTTTTCTAGAAAAAATCAACCTTCCTTCAACCTCCACAACAACAAAACAGAAACTTTCCAGAAAGGTAAAACAAAAAAAAAAAAAAAAATACTTGTTGCAATACAATTTCCTTCATAATGTCTTAAAAAAAATTACAATAAGTCGCAAACAGAAAACCTTATATATATACATATCCCTTGATTCTCTCACACTGACAAGCCTTAGATGTGAATACATACAGGACCTTAAGAGCTAAGAAACCAACAAAACTCATTTTATTAGCATCAAAAAAATGGTAATTACAATTAGTATATACAGGTTTACATTAAAAATGAGAAGAGAGAAACAAAAATCTCACATTTCTGACAAAAGATTGCTGATCTTCCTAAGCTCCTTGAGAGCTGTAATGGCTGTAACTTGTCCTTTGCCAATGTTTTTCGATAAGTTGTCTAATGATCCACCTTGACCCTGATCTTGCTGGAAAACTGACTCCACAACCTGCCAATTGAAATATATATGGTCATGCCATGTAAGTAAACCAAATAAAGTTTTACGTTTTCATAGAACGCTTTGAGAAAAACAAAAAACAGATTCCCGAATATCTCCACGTTATCACCCCCCTATCAACATTAAGGCACCGTCCGTTCTAAACACCAAAACCATTTTTGGTTTCAGGTTTAATTACATGAATATAAGGGGGTGAAAGTACTATAGAAACCCTTATATTAGGAGTCAGATTGTATTTTGTCCCCTCTAATAAAAATGGGCAAATTAATCCCCGTACAATCAAAGAGTAAATTGGTCCTTTTAAAAATTCATATATTTTTTACTGTTAAAAATTGGTCCAGGTACATCAACATAAAAGTATATGTGGCATGCCATGTGCCATTGTCTAGTGATTTGGTCAGCCACGCTAATTTTTAATAGAAAGGACCAGTTTACTCTTTGATCTAGTATATAGGGATTAATTTGCCTATTTTTTAAGTAAAAGAGACAACATGCAATCTGACTCCTAGTAGAAAGGTCTCCTTAGTACTTTTACCATATATAAGGTGTTCTACTACACCTATACACAAACCTTCATAAAAACTACATATAGAATTTTTTACGACATTCTTCTCATGTAATGCAATGTTATTTCAGTATGAAGCTTGGCATAGTTTAAACAATCAGAATATTTACCTGGATGTGGTCGAGCATAGCCTGCCCGAGATGCTTCAGTGTGTCCATCATATTCTGGTCCATAGCATCGCCTTTGTTGGTGGGATGTGGATTAGAAGAGGCACCGGCAGTAAATGAGTCTACTGTATTTCTCTTGCTATCGTGATTTGGAGAATTTGCGGCTTCACTGATACCTCCTCGTTTATCAGATGTCTCCTCACTGACAATGCTTCCTCTAAACTTATGTAACCATTGGAATTTACCTGAAAGCTGCCTTTGCTCCTTCGTAGCCGAGACCATCTTCCCTGAAGATCCATTCTCATGCGGAGAATTTAGATAAACATCTTCAGGAGGAAGGGAAACTGGCTGAGGTAAATCTTCTGGGATACTCCGCTGGTGAACGAAATTATCATCTGCGTATAAATTTGATGCAACACTGCTTTTTTCTGTGTCATTTTCATGGTCATGGTCATTAATGACAGAACTAGGAGGACTTGGTGGTTCGGAAAAAATAGGCGAGTTCTCTTCACTAACAACAGCTCCACTTCCATCATCACATCTATCCTCTACTGTGTAAATAGACCCTTTATTGGCACAATTTTGTCCATCCCCGTGAACTTCAGCAGGATGATGATCCACTGAATTAGAAACCTCGAAACAACCTCCCGTTTCCACATCTTCCTCCAAGCCAAGTTGCTTAGACAAATCTTCAAGCAAACTACGCCTAACAGATAAGGTATGTTCCAGTTTGCATTTCTCTCTTATTGCAGGCAATGGTTCAGATTCAGTTCTAGATAGGCGAAACTTTACTCTTTCAGACCATTTCTTTTTCCCACTTGAAGTTTTCTTTTCCGAACTATTTTGCCTTTGTTCCTCTGCCTTATGCAGTACTCTCCACTTTTCTTCCCAGTAGCTGTCCGGCACCAGGTTTAGAGTAGTTTTCGGACAAACTAAATCGGATGAAACATTGTGAGCATTTATTGGAGATTTGCTGCAGTTATAAGCCCCAACAAATGTAGATGGCAATGATGATATGTTAGAATCGAATGCAAGAGTCTGCAGTGACTCGGCCTTCGCTATCAGCTTTTTCAGATTTATACTCTCAGGAAAATTCAAGAGTCTCTGAAGACAAGAAGTTGCAGTTTCAGTGGCAAGCAAGGATGATCTCAGATAAAGTATCATAGAGACCGCCATAGCAGCAATTAATGTTCCACGGCGTGAACTGAGTAGTTTAAAACTGAAATGCTCACCATCGTCAGAAACTTCATCAAATGCGCTATTATCTTCTGAGAAAATCTTATCCCATACAACTAAGAGATCTTGAAGTGAAAACTCCCGTCCAAATAAAACCCGCAACCAGCGAAGTGCAAAATACTGGGGTTCAACACCAAGCTCAACAAGATGGCTATGCAGAGATGAATCGACTATCGATAGTAAATGATACAGTGCAGCTGAGGCTTCAATGACAGGGGGCACACCACTCTGTGACTCGGCTGCAGGAGATGAAGCAAAAAAATCTGCCATAGCAACTGAACCACATGCCCCAATCATCAGAGCATCAAACATACAGTAGGCATCATGTTCCATAAATTTCTCAGACAAGACAATACCGAGTTCACCTTCAGCTCCATAAGCATCACTTAGCAATACAACCGCTTGTAACTCAGGATCAAGCTCATAAAGACTCATAACTTTCTTTGAATTGCCCTGAGATTCAATCTCATCTTCCACGGAATCTGCGAACTTCTTAAAATCAAAATTGTAAGCGACACCATTTTCTTCAAATGAAAATCCATCGAATTTGTCAATGAAGAGGTCTTCATATAGCTTCCGCACTTCCAAGAGTCGCTCGACATCAACATGAAGAACATACAAAAGAGGAGCCAAGAGTTCATGCATTCCTACAAATAAACAAGAAAAAGAAACAGATAAAGTGCCAGCTTGACGCCTCAAGTTTTTCATTGCATACTATGGAATAAAATTTGAATTACCAACTCCAATTACCCTAAAAAGCATTCAGATTCAAAATCGTGAAAACACAGTCAATATTTAGAATTGCAAGGCATTGCTGATTTAGCTTTCCAAAACCTATAGCGAGATAGCATGAAAAAATATAACACATGCATGCAGAACAGTTAAGAAAAATACCTTGTCTGTAACCACAGTCCGGGTGTCGAAGACACCACAGCAATAGTATGCGCCTCAACATACCCTGGCATCCAGGAGTCTGGAAGTAGCTTTCATGCTCCGGATATAATCGTGATAAATCCTGGTTAACCATTTTCTCCAGCTCAGCATTCCGAAAGTATTGACTCCAGGTGCTGTCTGCATGAAGAATTCACTATGGTTTAACTATAGATCAAGCAAAAAACACCTAAAATCATAAAATATTTCGAAACCATAGTAAATTTGCTCATAGACGAAATATTCCAAACATTCAGGGCGATCTAATTTTCCATAGACAAAGTTCAGTTACAATTCCTGGCTCGAAAAAGCCAACTAACCATGATAAGGTGTAAATCCAGGAAAAGAGATTCTCCTCCGTTTTATGAAATTCAAACAGACATTGGACCCATAGTCACTGTCCATATGAATTCAACATTAATCAAGATAACATAACAAGGTGTAAACAACAATACTAGTTAAAACAAAAGCTGATGGATCAACAATGCAAATTGTTTAATTTAATCAATAATGAACTAAAAATCGAAGCAATGCAGCAAAAAAGAAAGCATAAACATTACAATTACCTGGGTTTTGTGAAAGTGGATTATCCACAACAAGATCAAGGGAATTGGTTGCTCCATCCTTGGGAACATGTGGATCCACTAACAGTTGCCTTCTCAAACCAGCATATCTAAATTCACAAAGTTAGTTTACAAAAAAAAAAAAAAATTGTAATTTAATTAAGGAAAACAATGTTCTTTGAAACAATCTAAGAGAGACACAAAGTTACCAATTGTAAATAAAATTTAAGCTAGAAATAGCTGAAATGCTTTATAAAAATATGAACAAAATGGATATAAAATTAGGAAAAAAAAAATTTAAAAATCAAGTTTAGGTAATCTGTACAATAAAAAAAGAAGCTGTGATTTAAAAATTCACACTCTGATGCTAAATTTTTCTTAGGATTTTTTTTTTTTGAAAAAAAGGAAAAGGTAAAGATGAAATGGTTACCTTCTGCGAAAATCAGCAGTTACCCTACGAAGATCATCAATTGAAGAAGAAGGAGGTAGAATCCCAAGATTGATACGCCATTGAACGCCTCTCAGGCTACCAAAAGGACGGCTTTCCGCCGGAACGACACCGGAGGACGACGATGGCGCTTCTTCCTTTACAATCTCTTTGCTCATTTCTTGCGATCAAAACACTAATAAATTACACAAAACAGATTAAAAAAATATTAACGCCTGGGTTTGAGACACCAAAAAAATCATTCAAACAAGATTCTTCCTTTTGCACTCAGGCTTTCGATTTCTCTCTCTTTCTCCCATTTTTAGATTAAAAAAAAAAGAAAATTAATTAAAAAGGAAGACGCAAATAGGATGTTTGTTTGTTTTATTTATTACGAAAAACTTCCCTCAAAGAAACCACTTTATTTTATTTTATTTAATAATAGTAATTTATATTTAATTAATTATATTTATAACACTAAAGAAAAGCATCATTTTATAACTTTTAGGGTCACCTACACCAATATCACTAAATTATTAGTAATTTATATTTTAGTCATTAAAATTTAAAAATTTTCAAAATAGTCATTAAATTATTTGGAAATTTTTATCTAATTTCTTAGGTTGTTAAGGTTTTTTCTAAAAAAATTTGACTAGCGAACTTTAAGTAAAAATTTGACAATCAGTATAGTGGATTAGTACCCATCGAAGAGTAAAAAAACATACCTTAGATTGAAATTGATTTGACGGTCAATATCGAAAATCGAAGAAGAAACCTGTTTAGATTTTGGATTGTAAATTCGTGATATTTAAAATTGTTTAATAAAAAATGAATTGTTGAAGAGAAGAGGATAGGAGCTTTCAAATCATTCAGGCGGTGTGAACAAAGAAAGTCATATAACAACAACTTTAACAGCCCGGTGACTTAAATGGAAACATTTTAATAGGTTAAGGATCATTTTGTAACTTTTTAAAGTTAAGTGATCAATACATAAAACTACTAATAATTCAGTGACATTTGTTGTAATTTACCCTGTTCTTTAACGCTCCATGGAACTTGCTCTTGGACCCGACAGGCAGCTCCCCCGGCCCGTATTGGATGGAGTTCTGGTAAAATTGGTTTTCAGGTAAATTCAACATTATGGAAATACTTTTTATGTAACAGTAAATTTGTTTTATTTATTCTAAATGTAAGTTTTCGAAACTACGAGGTTTTCGATTTATCTAATTCAATTGATCCGATTGAAAAATTATAAAATATTTAAAAATTTAATTTAATTATTTTTTTAGTCGATCCAATTAGTTTATATCGATTTTTTATCTAATAAATGCAAAGTTTATTTCCGGATTTATACCTATATTTTTTAATTTTAAAAATCGTGTGATTTAACTTCAACGAATTAATTGTTACTGCTTATATCTACATCTCTCTCTCTCTCTATATATATATATTTAAGGGTTTTACTGAGTTGATGTCACTTTAACCGAGTCTAAATTCAATTAAACAATTATAAAAAAATATTTCCTTTTATAAAATAATAAATATTATTATAATGATACTTTTATTATATTAAATCACTTGAAATCTAAAAATATATGTTTGATGGAATTTAAATTCAAAACACTGTAATTTTTAATGTCTTAACCATCTCGATTAAAACTTCATTCAATCTTTAAATCAATTTTTTATATAAATATATTTGATAATTTTTTTTCACATACAATAATTTATTGTAAATTAATAGCAAGATTGAGTAAATGGGATACATATTTAAATTACACATGAATTTTATTTTAATGTGTAATTCGATACGTGAACTTTGAGTTGTTGCATATAATTATGTACGCAAAATTTGGATTGTGATTCAAATATATACATTAAACTTTGATTTTAATCTAATTGTATATATTTAAAGAAATAAATATTTATTTATTTATTTTTATATTGGATTAATATATTTGTAAGTGTATGCAATATATAAATATAAAATAATGTTACATCGATAATGATACTAATAGTTTATAAAAATTTGATCAAATTAAAATTTCATGTATAGCATTGCACATAGAACAAAAATTAATTTGTAGTTTTGATATTTATCCCGGAACTAAATCCACCAAATATACATAGTATAGGGACCTTTTAAAGAATTTTACCAAAGTTGTACCATGTATCTATCTGCTCCTCCCCTCAACCACCGTTTACTCAATACTTATAGCTGGTCCCTTTTCTTTTAACGGCGGTTAAATGTATCTTTCTCTAAGGACTTCCTCCGCCGCCGCCCCTAGCTTCATCCAACGCCATTACAACTCTGGGTTTTCTTACAGATTCATCCATGGCGGACCAAATGCAGACTTTTTCTTTCTCAACCAGACACCAAGACCACGAGAAAAACGACGACGTCGAGGAGGGCAAGTGTGCTTGCCTCGTGGTAGCTCTCTTCCCTTGTTTAATTTGCTTCATCCTTCTTCTTATCATAGTCTCCATCGTTTTAGTCTTCAAATTCCATTTCCTTTGCCACACTCCTCTTCATTCCGTCATTTACAAGCACCGTTGCTAGCTCTAGATTTGAATCTGAGAGGTTTCTCTAGTGTCACCGGCGGTGATAGAGATTCCGGTACCGACACCGGATCCGATAGCACCGAGTCTAGGTCGGACCCAAAGGAAGTTGAGAGAGTATGCAAGGTGATCGACGAATTGTTTAGCTTAGACCGAAACATGGAAGCTGTTTTGGATGAATGTAGGATTAATCTTACTCATGATTTAGTCATTGATGTACTCAACCGGTTCCGGCACGCTAGAAAACCGGCGTTTCGGTTTTTCTGTTGGGCCGGACAAAAACCGGGGTTTAATCATGATTCCAGGACTTATAATAAGATGATGAATGTTTTAGCTAAGAATAGACAGTTTATAACCATGTCGAGATTGATTGAAGAGATGGGTGCTAATGGGGTTTTAACATTGGATACTTTTATTATTGCCATTAAAGCTTTTGCTGCCGCCAAGGAGCGGCGGAAGGCAGTCATGGTCTTCGATTTGATGAAGAAGTACAAGTATAAAGTGGATGTTGATACTGTTAATTGCTTGCTTGATAGTCTTGGGAGGGTTATGCTTGCGAGAGAAGCGCAAATGCTTTTCGAGAAGTTGAGAGATCGGTTTATGCCCAATTTGAATTCATATACAATATTGCTAAACGGTTGGTGCAAGGTGAGGAATTTGATGGAAGCAGGGAAGGTATGGAATGAGATGATCGATAAGGGTTTCGAGCCGGATGTTGTTGCTCATAATGTTATGATCGATGGGTTGTTGAGGAGTAGGAAGATGTCGGATGCAGCGAAGTTGTTTGAGGCCATGAAAAGTAAAGGGCCTTCGCCTAATGTTCGTAGCTATACTATTATGATTCGGGAGTTTTGCAAGCAAGGAAAGATGAATTTCGCAATTCAGTATTTCGAGGAAATGCGTGATTCCGGATGTTTGCCCGATGCAGCCATTTACACATGTTTGATCACCGGTTTCGGAAATCAGAGAAATATGGACGTGGTTTTTAGATTGTTGAAAGAGATGCAAGAAATAGGTTGTCCACCTGATAGTCAAACCTACAACGCCCTGATTAAATTATTAACAACTCAACGAAAGCCGGACGATACAATGAGGGTATACAAGAAAATGATTCAAACTGGAATCCAACCGACAATTCACACTTTCAACATGATGATGAAATCGTTCTTCCAGTCCAGGGACTACGACACAAGCCGTGCAATTTGGGACGAGATGCGCGAAAAGGGGTTTTGCCCTGACGATGTTTCGTACACCATTTTCATCGGAGGACTAATCCGTTTAGGTCGATCAGGAGATGCATGTAGACTGTTAGAAGAAATGTTTGAGAAAGGAATGAAACCTCCTCAACTTGATTACAACAAGTTTGCAGCTGATTTTTCTAGAGCCGGCAAATCCGACGTGCTCGAGGAGCTGGCTCAAAAGATGAAGTCCTCCGGTAATGTCCAAGCCTCAGATATATTCACAAGATGGGCCGAGATGATGAAGAAAAGGATTAAGAGAAAGGGTCCTTTCAAAACCGATGGAAGGTGCATCTAACAAGGTCATGAAGCATTTTCTCTCTGGTTTTTCATGTATTTCAATGGATCATACTGCAAATATGACATTTTCTTTTATGGCCATTGGATGTATATATTTTTCTTTTTTCAGTTGTTGCACGCATTCTGTATTTGTAATGTTATTGGCTTATTGTTTAGCTTATTGGTTCCTTTCAACCCTAAACCCCAATGGATAAATCTAGGTAACATCTCAGTATGACTAATTACATGGTGGTTGGAACTTTTCACCAACTCAAACAATAAGTTCCAACTGCTCCAATTATATACATATATAAGGTCAAGACTTAATTTGCGGGAATCAAACCAACTTGTGAACTACTAATATATATATATACACACACACACGGATTCATATTTTAAAATACTTTGTTTTATATATACATAAAGATTAAGATTGGTTTGGAGTAGTGACTGAATCCCCCCATGATAACATAAGTATTTGAGGGCAAGTCAACCCTTTCGAGAAAAGTTTTAAAAATGTTATCTATTAGAAGCTGAAGGATCGATATTGTTTTTGGTTGGAGTTTTGTTGAACTCCCCTCTTCTTTAAACAATCTTAGACACTCAAACTCTCAAGAAAATCCAAAGATAAAATCCTACTGAACTATTAAAAAATATGTTAGCTCAATAAACAACCCTTCAAATGTTTATCCGAAAAAAGAGTGGAATTTACAACATAATGACTCTTACCATCAATAATTTCAAACAATCTATACAGAATACCATATGTTATTAGACATTGTTTTTCCATACAAAATCTATATATATATATATATATAAACAATTATAAAAACAACATCCCCTACCTCTCAAATTTGCAGGCTATACATTGCTTGTAATAAAATCAATCTCTTGTATATCAGATTCACTCCTCCGGCTAAACGACATTTCTCTAATAGTATCCAAAATGGGCTTCCACGACCTCACCCTATACGACCTTCGAACCCCACCATGTACCGCCGTCTCCCTTCTCCTCGTCCGGCCGTTCATGGTCATCGTCGTCCTCGACAAACACCTAGTTCCCGGCAACGCACGGTGGGATTTAGCTCTTTCCGTCAACCTCTTCACCAGCGCCGCCATATCCAGCGGAGAAGCGTCACCCTTTAAAGTCGAAAACGGCAGCACAAAGTAAAGCTGGCCTGGTTGGAGCGGAGCATCGGGGCTTAGTGGCTGGGACCCTGCCGATAAAAGCTGAGCCGCGGTGCATAGAAACTGCTTAGGAGGGTTCCCTATGGCTTGACTCACTGAGATGGGATAGTCCAAGTCCTCTACGTAGCCATTAAGATGAACTAGTCGAACTGTGTTTGGAGATGCATGTTTGCAAGAGCAAGAAGAAGATACACAACACCCCATTTTTTTTTTACTTGGATTTGATGTTTCTCTATTAAATTATTATATATATATGTAAAAGGTAATCCTTTCCGACGCACTTGTGATTTGGCTGTTTTGCAGGTTTGATTTTAGTGTAATGTATTTGTCTTTCTTGTATAGTTTTGGTCAATGTTAGAGAGAGGAAGGTTGGCTACTCAATCATTAAGCATTGAATGGTATACTTAATTCTACAAGTAACTTTTGGGTGTAATAATGTGTATTCATCCGTTTTACTGTATGAGTATAGTACTATTCGATGATAATTAGGTAAAATCCTTTATATAATATTAATTTTAAGATTCGTATTTGATCTAAATATATGGAAAAAAAAGTCTACATACATAATTATGTACCATGGTGTTGGGTCACATGAGCGCGGAATTAAGTTATGTATTTTTATAAGAATTAAAATGAAATTTTATCATTGTATTAACTTAATTATCTATATTTTTCAAGGATGAAATTAAAATTTATAGGAGACCAAAGTGTAATTTGACTATTTATTAACTTATAATTTTAGAAAGGAAAATTTATAATTTGACTTTTGAGTAGACTCTAAATCCCGTAAATTTTAAGCTTTCCTTTAAAAGAATTTTCCATAAATAAAATTGTGTGCCTCATTTAATTTCTTGTGTATGTGTATGGTTATTATAGTTGATTTTGTATTGACTAAAGATATATCACATGCTTGCTTTCAGAGTTTTATTTTCATGAAACTCAAACTCCAAAATTTGAAGTCTCGAGATAACCTACCATCAAACATTTAAAACATGGATAATATGGACGAAAAATTGTGTAACAATTTTATAAATTAATTGTCGGAATTAACAATTATTATCGGAATCAATTGTTATAAGAATTGAATTGAATAATTAATTTAATAAATTAATATATCAATATATAACTTATACAAATAAAATTCAAATAAAAAATCTTAAAAATAGTTATTTGAACATTATTTTATTTTGTTATTTCAACTAATTTTAAACTCATAGGCAAATAATTGTTAGAAATTGAAATATTTTAATACGCAAATATAACTCTCATGTTTCTCATCTTTTAAAATAATCCAATGAAAAAAATAAGAAAAATAATAAAAAATAATACTCTGAATTGTCACTCTCAACCGATAATATCTTTTTTTTATTCTAAAAAAAATTATTTTCTTTATAGTTAATGTATATTTGCATGTATTTTAATGTTTATAAAAATGCATTTGGAGTACCGATTAAGTCTTAGTTCTATTAATATGAGTATAGTTGTCAGTGTAAGAAGACATGGGTTCAAGTACACCGAAATGCATTATCCATTTATCTATAGGTTATGGAATATTATCCTCCTAATTAAACCTGAATTTTGAAATCCGAAAAGCAGATAAACTAAATTACAAACTTCCGAAAAATACAAATAATTTTAACATAAAAATTAACATGCTCATTAAATTGAAAATTTTTTATTTATAATAAAAATAAAAAATATATCTAATTAATAATCTTATTCAATGAAATTCTCAACAATATTATTTCTTTAAAATGAATTATGACTTTTCAAAGCAATGGTAGAATTGCTTACGCAATCTTTCAATAAAATATGATTGACTTTCTTGTTGGATTATATATATATATATAATTAAAATATTAAATACCGTGATTTTAATTTTGTTGGCTGATATTGACCAAATAATAAAAATATGATATTAACTCATCTTAAATTAAAATTACATATAATTTTAGGTTTTAGATTAAAAAAAATTGTAACAAATAATTCTTTAATAAAAATACCAATTTATTATTATGGTCGAATTAGTTTGAATTATAAATTAAATTAAATAATTTTTAAACATAAAATACTCATTGATAAACTTCAAAAATATAATTTATTTTCGAAAAATCAAAAATAAATAAATAAATAAATAAAAACAATTAGAGATCACCCACAAATTATCACAATAATTTCTTTTACAAATTAAAAAAAAGACTTAATTATTCTTTTATATTAATATTTAAATACCATATAATTAAATTTAATTAAAATGAAAATAGTAATTTAAATTTGCTCCAATTGAGTTAAGAATTGAGATGGATGTGACTCATAAGAGCACAAAATTGACTAAGAGCACCCGTCACATTTGACTATTACACACCATAAATTTGTTTAAGCTATAACATTTAGTCCTTTAACTTCATAATTTTTTCCACACTATCTCTTTTATAATTTTTTTATCCGTATTAGTTTCGAAATCTAAAGTCTCGATTTAATCCTTAAATTTGGATTCCAATAAAAGATATGATGTAATACTCTAACATTGTACCACAATCTCACTTATCTCTTAAAAAAAACTTTAGAATTTTCTTTATAGGTTTTATATTCTTGTAGATTTTATAGAACTTTTTTAGATTTTATAATGATGTATTCGGCGAATCAGACCAAACTGAACCGACTTTGATTCGGTCAAGTTAATCAATTCTTTTATTAACCAACCTTAAGTTATTGAGTTGAATTTAAGACTATTAGATTGGATTTAAATGGTTTTATTATCTATTATATATTATAAAATATAAATATATTTTAAATAATTTTAAATAAGTCAATTTTTTCTACCATACAATTCCAAGATCCAATAACTGTAAACCAACCGAATTAACCAATTAAACTAAGGTCAAAACCAATAGCCCCTAGTTAAATCGAAACCAAAAAAATTAAATGAACGGTTTTATTGGTTAAAACCGAAAATTGCTTACTCTTACATTGCACAACCTCAAAGTGCTCTATTAACCCACCAAATTCAAAGGTCAAATTGAAAAGAATTGTCACTTTTCAAGATCATAAAATATGACTTCCAAGTTTTGAGATTAAAATTGAGGAGAAATTTATCAAGTTCAGGGACTAATGTGAACCCTACGAACTGGCCCAAAGAAAAATAACACGGATTTAAAAAGTAAGCTTCATATTTTCCAGAAAAAACAAAGAGAGGTGCATCAGTCTTGTTTTCCATCTTTTACACAAAAAAAAATGAATCTCCCCCACTATTCTTTTCACATATATAATGATCATGATAACAACAATAATAATGTAATGACTGACTATTTTTTTTTTTTTTTTGGGGGGTGGGGAATGGACAAGAAATTACCCGGCTGGAAGGACGCAGCACTAACAACTCGTTAGCCTCCGCTCCAGCCTAATTCGAGTCAGTCCTAACTGCTCTTTCTGTAGCCCTAGCATTCGATAATTGCAGTTGCGAAACATGGCCATGTACAAAATGTATATAATCTGTGTGTGAAACCGAGATTGGGAACCGAAGGATCAAGAAAAAGCGGACCAAAGAATTCACAGTCAAAAATTGAGGAGCGTCATCAATTTATCTACGGTTTCGGGGTAGAATTTTCTTGCGAATAGGTAACACGGTCGTTTGATACCATTCCAGAGACAAGGTTGTACCAATCGTTCACTCTGCGGAAGGAAAAAGAAAACCAGAAAAATATAACTGCGTTAAGAATCTCACAATTTTACCGTGTTGTTGAAGTATGAGAATGTGCTTGAAATGTATACCTTAGCCTCACTTGTTACATGGATACTCAAGTCTATTGACTGCAAAAAAATATAATGCAAAACTCATCAGAACCCAAATTCATACAAAGGAACCAAAACCTTCTCAAGTGTATCGGTTAAAACGTGAGGCGGTGAGTTATTAAACAGCAAGTGGTTACACAACAAGTGGTTACTTAAAAATAAAGCGACAAAAGAGTTACCGTAATGTTGTTCAGAAGATCCTGAGTAACATCTTGAGCCTTATATGATTTAGGGTGCCACTTTCTCTCAGACCAATCAACATGTGTTACCGACCAGTTGGCAATACCACCAGGATCAATCATCTGATGGCACAAAAATTGGGAAAAAAAAGGGAATTAGGAGAAGCTAAAGTGAAGAGTAGAAAACATGATCCAGATTGTGATTCTCACATTGAAAAAGGTTGGCAGGTAATGCTCATCTGCAATGCAATTTTTGCCGTCGAAACCTGGCTGTAATAATCAATATTATGGATGAAAACAAGTCAGCAACATAAAATTTGTGCACTAATTCTATATGTTACTTCGATTTTCTACAGATTATAGTTACCAAATACTTAAATCATAATACGCATCTCCATGATGAATTCATTCATTTCACTATTAAAAAAGATATAACCATAATCAAGCTGAAGTGAGCCGAAACGCTACAAAGCTGGAGCTCAACTCCAAACTCAAGGCTCAAAGCGTGGCTAAAGCTTGATTGAGATTCATTTTTTTCAGATCAAGCATGGATAAAGAAGTCAAGCTACTAGAGCTAGGTTGATTATAATTCAGCCCTTGTCATACAGTACAAGAAACTAAAGAAAACCCAGAAAACTATCAGGCTAAGCCTAAACAGGTGAAGTTTATACAGAAACTAACATCTAACCTGATCTTAAATTTATGCAAATCCAGAGTTCGTAAAAAGCTTTACTTTCCAAAGAAGTGCTTATTTTATCTTAGTTCACAGGCAAGCCATTTACATCAAGAAATGTTGTCTCTTTGTGCTAACACAACAGTTAAATAGAAAGAGGCAGATAAACATCGATTGCACAACTTGAAACCAGCCTCACTGAACAGAAGTAGTGAGAATACAGAAACACCTATTATATCCCTAAAAAAGCTCTACATATTTTATTGAACGATATTCATCACTCTACTTAACTGTATTGAAAAAGATCTTGACTGAATTGGAAAGGGGCAACGGGGTCAGAGGAATGAAGGGAGAGATCAGGAAAATAGAAATGAAGTATACTTTCCACTTTCTCTGATATACTTCAAAAGGTACATAAGGCTTGTGACAAACCAGAGTTGGTAGGCTACTTTTCAATATTACTTTCGGGGATGATGAGAGTGGAAAATTCACCAACTACCTCATCCATAAATCAAAGGAAGTTGTAAATTCAAAACAAAGCATATTTGAGTAAATCGAACTACAATTTAAGATCAAATTCACCTTGCAGTAATCCCGGAACCTTGAGTAGTAAAGACTGTCAGCCATAACTATCAGAGCATGCTGTCGCCTCATTGAGAACCACTGCACAAAATTCACTCATTTATTGCCACAACAAGACACTAAATAAGTTGGTTTAAAGAGGTGATGCTGAGAGACTTTGTAGCTGGACAGGAGTGAACATTCAAAATGAAAATACAAAATGCATCAACTATGGGGAATGGGGATCAAATTTGACAAAATATAGGACACCAGCAGAGACACATGGCCTTCATACTGTCAATAGAGTTTAGTGAGACAAGGTTCATTAACATGTCCCAGCTACAGATTTACCATTTAGATTGACCTATTGTAATGTATATTTACCTAAATAATAATGTCCTCTATATTATATCAATTCAGACATACCTGTGCACCCTTTCTGAAGTCTTTCTTTTCTACTTCAGGTAACATGTGCTCTGAATATCTTCCATTTCCATGCGGTCCAGGATCCAAAAAGCTGGTGAAAAAAAGAGGTAGGGGAGACATATCAGACAAGGAAAAACAGTTCCCTGAATGCCTCCTATTCACTCTTAAGATTTCACTTACCAGTCAACAAAACTCATATTAGCATGCATCAGATAGTTGTAGATATAGTCAAAATTATGCAATGGAACACAGCTGCAAAATTACAATTTTGTGTAAGTCTAAAAGAAATCCTTTGAGGTGGGAGAAAAGAGGGTCTCGGGGGGACATGATGAAACTATAGTTACCTCTCAGAAAGTAACACAAAATGTTGGTTATCAGTATCTTGTAGAGCATGAGCCAATAGTCGTTTCTCTGCATCAACCATGGAGATCTTTCCCCATACAACCTGCAAATTCAGTAAATCCAAGGATTACTAGTCATCAAGTTGTGCACTACAGTGCCACTATTAAATATGATAGCAACATATCAAAATTTCACCATCAGTTCGACTACAACACAATGGATAAGAAAACTTAAAGCAATAATCATGTCAATAAAAGTAGATGAATTACCATTTAAGATTAAAAAGTTTGACCAGAATTTTGAAATTAAAAACAACACACATGCACATGCCTAACGGGCTAACTGCACAAGAATCGCGTCTAGTAGTTGGGTGTAAAATGATGCTGTATCTAAAATGCTGTATGCATTCCAAGAGATTTTCCCAAACTAAAAACAAAGCTGGACAGTAAATTATGACAGGACTCGACAAACTCTTGATATCGCAGACAAGGAAAGATACAGGGCAGTCCACCCTTTTCCCTCCGATATACTGAAATTAAGTTGTTGCCTATCAGGTTTTCTGCTGAAGCCATTTTCAGGTCCACAGTGGATGAATCACTGTTTTTTCTAATGACAATAGTAAAATAAGGACACTTTGCATGTACACCCAAAATGCAGAAGCATGGAATGATAATTCCAATATAACATCATATCAAAGGAAAAATGAAAGAAAGAGATAAACAGCAACCTAACAGCAAATTAATCTAAGAAATTTACCTCATCGCTGCGAATGTCCCGATTAAGAAAGTAGCGGCTCACATGAACTGGTTTTCCTTTTGATGCATGGACATAAACAGAAAATTTTCCCTCATGCCCCTGCCAGAAAAATGAGCGAACATTTAACAAATATACAGAGTAAATAACATCTTGAAAGAAACTAAAAGACACAAATGCAGAAAAAATAAAAGTTATTGCAATGCCTTTCCACAAGAACTCAACAAAAAAATGTGAAGTAAACAGACAGTCAAACATAACTAAAATTCTATAGACAGAGACATCCTGATGCATACAACGCAATGGAAATGGAATTGCTGAGTTCCATCTCCACCGCAGCAAAAGTATTAAGTCAAAATAAGCCAGATTGATATCACTATTACCGTCACCACATACAACCCATCTTTGCAACCACAATCAACAAAGAAAATGATGTTCACTAGAATGAAATACATGACTCATTTATAGAAGACAATTCACTGACATAAAAACCACTATGATGACCAGCCTGAATTACTTTATTAGAATCAAATAGAAGAGAAAACGTGCTATTTGGTTCACAGATAGGCTTCATACAACCAGATGCTTTTGAATCTATACCAACAAATGTTAATTAAAAAATAAACAAATACTCCTACAAATTAGTTCAGAAAAGAAAATATAACACAAAACAGGCAGGGTACTTAAGGCCAACAGCCAAAATGTGATTCTTTCTTAGTAAACATGGCAGATTTTGTGTATAACCTTGACAGAACTTCTTCACAATATATCAGTTCATGAAAGCCAGGTTCAAGAATAATAATCATGATACTAAATGGGTTAATAAAATAACTTACACGGAAGAACATATCCCAAAGCTTCTCGAAAGGAAGTGAACTTGGAGTTAAGAACATGAAAGCGATTTTCGGATTTTTGGATTGGACAGGAGGATTACTCAAAATATCTCTAATCACAACCTGTGATGCAATCTCCTCATCACTTAATTCCCTTGTCGGCGAAGGTGGAAGCCAATTAGTAAGGACCTTGCAACCTCTTGAAGAAAATACATAACAAGCAGCACTGCCTTGTGGTGGATAGATATAAGCACAAACTAGGAAAAGGCAAACTAATGAAACCAAAGAAATAATCCATATTGGCCTCTTCAAAGGAGGGCGGTGGCGAGACCCAGGCAAGATTTGCATATCACCCATGCTACCTAGTCGCCACGCCTGTGCTCCCTTCATCTAGTACAAACACCACAACTTTATATTCATGCAATTCTCTTCTTCCCCAAATTATAAAAGCCGCAAATTCGGAAATGAACACAGATTCTTCAATCAGTCAATGTAAGGTGATCTGCAAAAGGAAAACCACAAGGCAAACCATTAGAATACTAAGATCGTCGAGACCAAAAAACAAAACATAGTAAAAGACATCAGTTTCGATTACCAAGTACAACAAAATTCAATCAAATACTAAACCCTAAAACTTCGGGTTATGGAATTATAGTTAAAATAATCTTTTAAGAAAGAAAGAAAACCCGCAAATCAAGCTTGTGCTCTACTTCTATACGCATTTCGAAATATTTTTTTTTAAAAAACAATAATACAAATTTACCCTTTCTTTTAAATCAAATCGCTTGAGAGCAACAATTATCAACTAGTTAAGCACAAATATCATCAATTCAAGAAATAAATGCAAAGTTCTGGATTCGCGTAACTTCTAAAACCAAACACACGGTCAGCTTCCTTTCAACAATTTCTATGTAAAAAAAATGAAAAAAAAAAAAAAAAGAAGCAGCAGAAACGTGTTGCAATTTGCCAAAAAAAAAAAGTCAACCCAAATCGACGACCTCGCTTGTCTCCAGTCTACCAAAAGCCCAAGACTAATTCAAATCTAACCCAAAAAAATAAAATAAAAAATTTAAACATTTTCACACTCAATTTCCTTCCTCAAGTCAATACCGTCCTCCCCATCATAAAGAACTAAATCACGCCTTTCTTTAAACAAAAAACAGCAACACGAAGCAGCAAAGTGAAACAAATCAAGAAGCGAGTTTACCTGAAGAATGGAGTTGATCAAAAGAAAAAGTGAAGGGAAATCTTTAAAACCTTCCAGGATTTTTCGAAGATGCAAAAAGAAAACCCAAAAATAAAGACTAAGATCTAGGGCAGGCCGAGCATGAACTAAGAAACAGATTTGTATTGGATTATATTTATATATAAAAATATATATAAAAAGAGAGAGAGAGAGAGAGATTAATCTCTGTAAATTGAGGTTTTTGGATTCTTGAAAATGGATTTCGTTTATGTATTTTGTTTGTGGATTCTTTGATTTTGATTTTTTTTTTTCCTTTTTAGGTTTTATTTTATATTATTTTATTTTTATAGTGTTGTTTCGAAGGAAGGGGAAGAACGGGGTCAAAGAAGCAGTAGGCGGGTTAGAATTTTCATTTTTCTTTTTTATTAAAGGATTTACTACAAATTTCAACCTTAAACTATATCATTTTTTTCATTTAAGTACATATCAATTTTGTGCAAGGGAGAGATTTTTTCTAGTCGGATGGGGTGGAGTTGGGCGATCGGTTTTAACCTTCGTTAAATTGGTTAATCGGGTCGGTTATCGGTTTGTGAATCCTTAAACCAAATCGACCAAAAATTTTTACTTATTTTTAAATTATTTAAAATATATTTATAATTTAATCATATAAATCTAACCAAATAGCCCAAGGTCAGTTAATAAAAAAAACAAACCGAATCAAAGTTGGTTCAATTCAGGTTTTCTTAATTAAAATCGATAGAATCAATTTTCTCATGTTAAAGTCTATTAAAAAAATCGACCAATTAAATCGATTGCTCTCGTTAAATTTATTCTATTTTACCCTATAAGTATAAAAAAACGTGCCATATGAAATTTATAGTTTAAGTGCCTTTTACCAAAAATAACGTTAGGTCCTGAATTCAAAAACCGGTATAATTTGAGGGTCAATTTTATATTTAACTTTTTTTTTAGCTTACAAAATTAAAATCAAACAAAGCCGGCGACTAATTTAATTGTGTGTGTGTTTGGGTTTCATCTAATTGTTTATGTAAAAATTCAGTGACTCAATTTTAATTTTAAAATTATTTTGTTGAATTTAAATGCAAACCATTTAAAATAAAAACATAGGAACGGTCAAAACTTGAAAGTGAGCTAATTTCATCATTGGTCCTTAAAATTTAAAATGTTTTGATTGAATTCTTAAAGTCTCAATATCGTATCGATCAAGTTATTTCGTTAACTTAATTGTTAGTTTGGACGTTAAATGCTAGCTCAAATTATTTAAAATACGTAGATCAAATTACAAGTATTTGTATACCTTCTATATAGAGGTGCTCATGGATTGAACTTAAGCTCATTTTTTTTCCTCGATCTTGCTTGGTCAAGCCTATTTTACTATTTGAAAATTTTCAAAATAATTCATTAACAAATTTATTTTTTTTTTAAAAAGTGAAACAAACTATTTAGGTCAACTTGGGCAAGTTGAACTCGATCAAGCCTCGTCCTAGCCATGAACACATCTACTTCTACACGGATAATTTGATGAACGTATTTTAAATATGTTCTACGTTAAATTTGAACTAGCATTTGGTGTCTAAATTGATGACTAGGTTCACGAAAGAACGTAATTGGTGTAAAAATTGATGATTTAAGAACTCAATTTGAAAATATTTTTAAATTTAGGGACTGGAATATAAATTAAACAGTAATTTAAGGATGTTGGATGTAAATTTTAAAGATTTTTGTTGATTTTGATGTAGAAAAAAGTGATTGAACAATACTATTAAGTTGAGATTGCGCCTGCCATTGGACATGACTAAGTTGAAATTGACTTCCATCCACTAATTCATATAAATTTATCCATTTGATTAGATAAAACTATAATAAATGTGGAAAAAAATGTATTTAAATTTTTAATTAATATTAATTTCAAGTTTAATTTTTTTGATAATTTTATTTTATTAAATACATAATTGTCTTGTAGTTGACATATTTTATTCTACAATATATTATATTTGGTTATAGATGTGTAATTTTAAAATTTATTATCATTTCGACCAATAAGTGGTTGGGTATAATAGTAAGATATATTACACTCTCAAAGAGAGAACGTAGATTCGAACTTTGGAAACAAAATTGTTGGGAGAGGCAGTCACTTTTATAGATATTAAACATAGCCGATTGAGTCTTAGTTCGGTTGGCATGGGCATTATTGTTAATGCAAAAGGACTTGGGTTCAAGTATGCTAAAACTCATCATTCTCCTATTTATGGGTTGAGGAGGGGCTATAAATAACGCTAAGCATTGTGTAAAAAAATGTATTATTCAAGAAAAATAAAAAATAAGGATTTTTCTATAATGCTTGTTTCTTTTTCTACATGTTTACTCTGAACAAGGGTAAAGTAACAATTTTATATAGCGAGCAAGGGCCGCACCAAGGGAGGTAGCAAGGCCAAGGCACTCTAGAAAATGAAAAAAATATCATATTAGCCGCTTTATATATTATAAAATTGTAAATTAGTAAATGGTTAACATGTATTTTGACCCCTTCAAAAAACGATGAAATGTTAATTTAATCTTTTAAAAATTATAAAGATATAAATTAATATAATGATGAAATTATACTTTAATGCATAACTAAATTCTAACCCAAAAACAATTTCTAACTTCACCTTTGATAGTGGAGCTAGGCAGAATAAGACAAGCAATTATAATTGTTTATATCTAATTTCCCCAAAAAAATCACATCTTTTTAAAAATAAATTTATTGAATTAATTAATTCGAAATTCATTTAATGATTTAGATTTTGCCATCCCGATTTTATTTGATATATTTAATCTCAAATTAACCAAAAATAGTTAAAGTTGAAGTTTTGGAAAAAGTGTTATATCTCCATGTGTGATTTAAATATCAATTTAATATTTGATTTTTTTTCCTTTTTTCTTTTATATTTTTAAGGATATTTTTGGTAGGTTCAAAGTTGGAGAGAGGGATGCATAAAGGTCAAAAACAAGCTAAATGACAACAACCCTACTTCTAGAAATTCAAATCAAATATGCAAATATATATTAATTAAAATAAAATGCCACATAAAACTTGAACCAAATTTAAAATAACGCAAAATATTTATTAAATTAGTCAAATACAACCTTGAACCTAAATTTGGAAAGATTCAAAATCGACAAATATAATTCTAAATTATATCTTTTAATTTAGGATATCTGAAATTAAAAGAAGAAAATTAACAAATGTGTCAAATAAAAATATTTTAAAAAACACACGCTAGAGCCTTTAATCCTTTTAAGGGTCAATTTGATAATTTGAGGATTAAAAAAAGGAAAGAAAGAGAAAAGAAAAAGGACCAAAAAAGCAAAAGACAAAAAGTACGTTAAGGCCAACTTTGTAATTCAAAAATTAATTTGTATATATATTATTTAAATAAGTAGAATTAAGAAGATACTTTTTAAAAAAGTTATTTTTTGTCGAAGAATTTATATGTATAGCCGATTGAGTCTTTAACTCGATTGGTATGGGTATTGTTGCCAATGTGAGAGGGCATAAACTCGAGTGTGCTGAAGCGCATTATCTTCCTATTTATGAGTTTGAGAGAAACTATGAATAGTTTTAGACATTACATAAAAAAGAGCATATATGATCAGTCATTTATATGATTATTTTGTTTTAGAGAATTTTTAAAAGGTACATTTATTCATAAAATGTAATATTATTTAGGAGGTTTTTGTATTAGAAGTAGAATCTTCTTTGGTCCATTTTATTTAAAAAACTGATAAATTAGACATTGTATGTTAGATCAATAAGCAAATTGGTCATTTATGTTAAAATTTTCATCAAATTGTACTATTAAAATTTGACGTAACTTATGGAATAACTAGATAATGACACGTGTGCCACATATACCACATGTTGACATATAAAAACCATTCTTAATAGTAGAAATGAAGGGAATTTTTGAATAGATGAGGTAAAATATAATTTAACTCTTAGTATAATGACCTATATGATACTTTCTTCCACGTTATCAGGTATCTTAAGTTATCTAGTTTAGTTGAATTTGATTTTTTTTTTATTGATTACTACATAAAAAATCGAAGTTTATAGTATTTTATTTTACTAATTTCTCTAGTAAAATATTTCATATATGTTTTCTCAAATAAATAAAACAAATTTGACGAGGAGGGGTAAAAACAAATGAGGAAAATTTTTTTATTTATTAAAACATGTTATTTGTTATGGACAAATGATAAATTTGACCAAAACGATAAAAACGATGATAAATTTGTTATAAAAGTAATATTTGGAGTAAAATGTAAAAGACGGAATGTAATATATTATTTTAAATGTTTAAAATTTCCTCAACTTATAATAATAAATAAATATAAGAATAGTTGAAATGTTATTTAAAGCATATATCAAAGAATTAGAGAATTTGATTTATTAATTTTTATAATTATTTCTTTTTGACTTAACAAAAAGAATTAAAATCATTAAAAATGTTCAACATGTCACATTATGAAGGATATGTGATATTATTACATTAGCCCGTTTATATTTTATAAAATTATAAACGAGAGTCAAGTTGCAATTTATCTTTAATATAATTATGAAATTGCATAACTCTAAAAAAAATATGTAACTTAATTCTCTCCCACCCTCACAAAAAAAAAAAATTCCTGATTTCACCCTGCATGCATACACATAGTGCATGAAGTTACTTTTACTTTGTTGATGATAGGTGTTGTGTCCTCCCTTACATGGCTCACACGTGGTAAATTATTTTGTAAATTTTAAAATAATTATTTGTAATTTATTTTGTTAAATTTAAGTTCATAACAATGATATCAAACATTTTTATTTCAAACGATCAAACCAACAAATTTCATAATAAAAAATTTAACAGTGTTAATGTAACACCCCAAACCCGGCCCATAACATACATAAATAGGTTTACATACAGGTTTATTAGTAGTGTGTTATGTAAATCTATTTATGTATGTTATGGGCTAAAAGCCGGAATAAGGCTGTATAGACAGTCGAATGGAACCCTAAAAGGGTTAGGCAATGATGCCAGGTACGTAAACATAGAACTCCCTATGTGTATCGAAAAATATATATGACTGCATGATGTTTTCTTTATGTATGTATGCATGGGATGGGATATTGATATGATGAAGGGGAAGTGCATGATAGGTCACGCAGTGATCGGTGGTAGAAAACCCACAAATATAAATGCTAGGTCCACTACACCAAAACAGACTTTTAGCGGCGTTTTTTTGGGCCTTTAGCGGCGTTTTTAAGCGCCACTAATAGTACTCGCGGCGCTTTCAAAAGCGCCGCAAAAAACGCCGCTGTGGAAACCGCCGCAAAAATTAGTGGCGTTTTTTGCGAAAAAGCGCCGCTACAGGTCTGGGCTTTTAGCGGCGTTTTTTTAAAAAGCGCCGCTATAGATAGGGGCTTTTAGCGGCATTTTTTATAAAAAGCGCCGCTATAGGTAGGGGTTTTTAGCGGCGCTTTTTATAAAAGCGCCGCTATAGGTAGGGGCTTTTAGCGGCGTTTTTTATAAAAAGCGCCGCTATAGGTTGGGATTTTTAGCGGCGCTTTTTATAAAAGCGCCGCTATAGGTAGGGGCTTTTAGCGGCGTTTTTATAAAAAGCGCCGCTATAGGTAGGGGTTTTTAAGCGGCGCTTTTTTAAAAAACGCCGCTATAGGTAGGGGTTTTTCGCGGCGCTTTTTTAAAAAACGCCGCTATAGGTAGGGGTTTTTAGCGGCGCTTTTTTAAAAAACGCCGCTATAGGTAGGGATTTTTAGCGGCGCTTTTTTAAAAAACGCCGCTAGTTTGCACAAATCTGCTGTGCACTTTTTCCCCAATATCCTACCCTCCCTGCAGTAAAAACCAGCCAAAAACAGCAACAATTGCATATAATTCCAACCCAATGCAGCAAATAAAACATTTAAATCTCAGTAAAAGCATTAAATCTAAACAAATACTTCAAATTTAATAAAAGATAATATTTATTAAAAAAAGGAATTATAATTCAAACAATTCTTACAATAATGTTAAACTGTAACAATGTTAAAAAAAAATCTTACAATAAGAAAAGAAATGTCTAAGATGGCGGCCTCTGCGGCTGCTGCTTCAACAAATTCATCATAACCTGCAGCTGTAGCTGGAGTTCTTCATACTTTCTGTTCTGCTCTGCCTCCCGCGCTGCTGCCTCCGCTCTAAGTTGAGCAACATGCTCCGCCTCTCTCGCTGCTGCCTCCGCTCTAAGCTTAGAAATTTGTTCCGCCTCCCTCGCTGCTGCCTCCGCTCTAAGCTGAGAAATTTGCTCAGCTGTGCTCGCTTCCATCAGAGATATCTGGTCTTTCAATCTCTGAACTTCAGCACTAGATTGACTCCCGGAAGGCATGTATTGCCGGGAGCCGGATCCAAAATATTGCGTCGGAGTAACACCTGATCCTTGACATCGAACCCGACCATACCTTGTAAGACCCAAAACATTAGTGATAATTCTGTTATAAATATACTTAAGATTAACAAAACTATCAATCGAAGCAGTCGTACCTTTCGGGACCCAAAACATCAGTAATAATTCTGTTATCAATCTCGTCGAGATTAACAGAACTGTCAGACGAAGCAACCGCTTCATACTCCACCTTCTTCTCCTTTAGTTTATCCTAATAAATCAATAAAAGAGTTAGAAACGAAATATATAATAAAAATGAATGGAACATAACTTAAAATTAGAAATTTAAAACTACTAACGATGAATTAAACCATTATAATTAGGCATTATAAATATTTAAAAAAAATCAACATTTATTAAATAAATATACCAAAATTTCTGCAGCCTTGGATGACATCGGAGATCCATCCTTCTTCCTATGCGTAATGTCAAAAAGTTGAAGCCGTCCAACTTTTTGACCTGACGAAACTTCCTACATTATAGCAGAAAAAATATAAGTTAATAGTATAAATCATTAATATTTGAAAGAAGTAATAAATTATAATACCTCAGCCTCAGCCACACAAGCAAAACTTCTGGAACCTGCCGTGTGCGTGAATTGTTGTTTCTGTCTGCTGCTTGTTCCAACTCGCTCACGGTCCTACATAATGGGATTTGAATTATTTATATAGTAAATACGATAAACTGAAAAATTTCTAAGACTTTGAAAGTACGTAATACCTCTCCTTTCTTTGAATTCCAGAATCTAACTTGATCTTCCCATTGGTACCTCAACATTCCCGGCGGGACATTTCGCAATTTTTCGTCGAGGCTGATGTCTTTCTTAAAATATTGTTTTTTTAGGATGCTTTTATTGTCTCTCCATTTTTTACCCAACGTCTTCTTAATATAGTCATCGGAGACCTCTAAATCAAATCGACCCTGAATTTTTTTTAAAAAAGTTAATATAAATGAAGGTTAAATGAAAGTATTATAAATTACATTCACCTTCTATTACCTTAATATTTTCGAGAGCCTGATTTTTGTTGGCATCAGGCATGTGATGCCATGATTCATAGTTAATGGGCAACATATTCGAATTTCGTGCCATAACGCCCAAATAGCCTGCCAACAATCGAGCTTCAGATCCGATAGGCTGGCCATGATCGTTTCTCCTTACTATAACACGCTGGGTAGGCTGTAAGTCATATAATTCTGAAAGCAACGTACGTCCCCGAGCTCTGCGCGTCCCACCACCCTCAGCTGAAAAATGACATTATTATATTAAAATTGAAAAATGAATAAATAATAAAATTCAACATGCATGTAAAATAAACTTAACATTACTTTGGAATTCTCCATGCTCGTCATCTATGTCCGGCAGACTAGAAGATCCAACAACTGTATCCTGTTGGTTTATTAATCCAACGGGATTGGCCGCATACGTGACAGCACTGTTGGTTTATCCAGTCGCCCCAATACAACATGCAGTCATTTGGGCAACTGTGAATTTTGTTGTAGCCAAGGCCTAAATCCTTTATCAATTTCTTCATATCTTTGGAAGATTGAGGGATTTTTACAAAAGGGAACATTTCTTGCAGAAACTCTAACAGCATTGTCAACGAGTTTCCGGTCCACCCCCCCAAACATTTCAAGTGAAAAAGACGAATACAGAATGATAGTTTGGAAAATTTTGAACCCTCATACAGTTCTTCGTTCATTTCACCAAGTAACGTGTAGAATCTTGCCGCTTCTTCATTTGGTTGTTCATCTGGTACACTTCTTCCCCATTCGGTGAAAGTATTTCCAAGAAAAACTATGATCATCGGTTGCACCCAAGTCAGGTGGAAGCGACCCGAAACCATCACTACGCATATTAAAAGCATCCCGCAACATGTTTTCCATGTTATCGTCTCTAACATTCTGATTGAAAGCACTATGATGATACCCCTGATTCATCGATGAAGATGCTACACTAGGTGTACACTCTCCATGGAAAAACCATATTTTGTACCCCCGGACAAAGCCATCAACAACTAGATGTTCGTAGACCACTTCACGACAATGCCATAAACCATTGCAACACTTCTTACACGGGCAAAGAATCATATTCTCTTGGCTTGCATTTTGAAATGCGAAATTCAGAAAAGTTTCTACTCCATTTCGATAGCCGTTGCTTACCCTTGACAGTTTCATCCAACTCCTATCCATTTCGTCGTTGTTGAAGTCTAAAGTTGACAGTAATTTACACGGCTAAATTGTTAATTGACAAGAATTTGATTTTTAAAACAAAGATTTCTTTAAGCTTCATCATACATGGCATTGTAAGTATTATTTAAATTGCATGTATTATTCAAGATTCTTCATACGTGGCATTGTTACACCTGGGGAGGATCCGTTATATCTTTGAGTGAGATATAAGGCAACCCGTCAGGTTTCCAGCCTATATACTTTGAATATTATTATTATGTAAGTATTATTTAAATTGCATGTATTATTCAAGATTCTTCGTACGTGGCATTGTTACACCTGGGGAGGATCCGTTATATCTTCCAGTGAGATATAAGGCAACCCGTCAGGTTTCCAGCCTATATACTTTGAATCTTATTATTATGTAAGTTATGTATTATGTAAGTTAAATAATTTTATGTTAGGTATGTATTACGTATTATGTAAGTTAAATTAAAATTTCAAATCGAGAATCAGTATTATTATTATTATTATTATTATTATTATTATTATTATTATTACTACTTTAATCATTATTATTATTATTACTATTACTTTAATTATCATTATTATTATTATTATTATTACTTTAATCATTATTATTATTATTACTATTACTTTAATTATCATCATTATTATTATTACTATTGTAATGTTAATTTAGGAGGAAAGTATAATTGTATTACCTACTTAGACTAATTTTCAAGTTTCATAAAATATAATTACCAAATTCAATCAATTTTTGTAGAACAATCAAATACATCTCATACATTTCCTGCTTATGTTTATCAAAGTGAGCAAATGGATAAAACTTAACATTGTTTAAACAGAAGTATTTCATACAAAAGTGAAACATTGTCTTTTGTTCTTAAAATATGTTAAAATGTTTAATTTTAAAATCTTTAAAGATATTATTTTCTTTTATATTTCAATGCAGTAGTCACCTTTTGCTTCTGAAAGCAAACCTAACTAAATAGAAAAAAAGCAAAAAGCAACAACCAAACACCAATAATATTTAATTGAACTCAGTGCAACTAAAATATGCTGAACAGGTAATAAAGTAAAAATGCACAACAACCAAAAATTTAACAACAACCAAAAATTACAAGAATTAAATTTAATTTATAAAAAATTTGCAACATTTTTTAACTTACATTCTTGGTTGGTGAAAATGTAGAGGTGAAACGATTGCTCTCAATACTGCTTATGCATCTTGTTCAGTTTGCTGTCAAGGAATCAGATTCAGTAAAAAAAACTTTTCAAGAAAGACTATAAGATTTTGACCCATTAAAAGGAAACTACTACAATTTTTGGATAAATTAAATAGAAAAAATAAAAATAAGAAAGATGAAAGTATACCTGTTAACATGTTATTGGTAAGAGAAAATGTTTGGAGAGAAAGTCAATTTTTCAATAACACCTGAAACATATAATTAAATTAATCAAAATTTACAAATAAATAAAAATAATCACTTGTTATACATGTTGCTAAGAAACAATTACAGTTAACTAGATTTAGAATATGAAGTTAAACAAGAGTCGAATACGAGTATGTACCCAACATCTAATATTTAATTTTTTTTCCCAAGTTTTCTTCATATATTTGGATGACCAGTCTTCATACTTATGTCCAACAGGATGTTTATAACCACCTTGTTTTGGTTCTTATTTTTTTGAAGTACCCCTGTTCGATGCATTCCCCAACATAGGTACAAAGATATGACGTTTCAAGACCTTCAAAATACATAAAAGAACATAACAGGAAAAAAAATGAACAAGCAAGTCTTAAGACACATAACCGTATCTTATATCACATCCAAATCAAAGTAACATAGCTAGAGGTACCAAAACATCAAGGTATGGCAAAAAGTACCCTAAGTAGTTTTATTTATTTGGAGAACCATACTTCATACCCATGTCCAACAAGACGTGTATAGCACTATATTGCTTCAGTTCCTTTTTTTTTTCTGAAATACCTATGTCAAACACGAATCCTATCGTGTATGAGGATATAACCTTCCAATAACCCTCCTATTACATACAATAATAATTTAACAAATTTAAGTTGGATAGATACCCACATCAGATGCCAAATCCCAACCAAGTAACATAGTTACAGCCTAAAGAACATAGGGAAGGAACATACCATCTACTTCATATGGTGCCAGAAAGAATTGCAAGTAACAAAATGATGAAACTGTTAGCCCTGTAAAAAAGAGGTAAAAACACAAAGGGAAAAGGGCTTATCACAAAACGTAAAGAATATAAAGAGGAAATTAATAGGAAAAATGAAGTGCCCAAAAGACAAACCTAGAAGACCCCCAGCAAAAACATCTTGCCAGTGATGCCAATAGTCATCAACTCGAGAAATTCCCACTAAAGCAGCAGGTGGGATGTAGTGGCGTAGGATGAGCAGTGAAAACGGAAAGCTGATGGAAATAGCTGATAAAACTTTGTCGGACGAGAATAGGATGTTCGGCTAAAGGAACTGAAGGAAATAAAACTTTGTCGGACGAGAAATAGCTGATAAAACTTTGATGGAAATAGCTAAAGGAAAAGGGAGAGGGATGTTCGGCTTTCACTGGGGAATAAAGCAAAAATTGAAGGTGCAGACCACACCTGCTGGAAACGGAGACGAGAATAGGAAGAGCAGGAAAATGGGGGAACAGAAAGGGTTAGGGATTTCGGGAAATCAAAAATGGGGGAACAGAAAGGGTTAACAATTTTTGATCAACGCTAACAATACGGCGCCGTTTTTAACTAAAATAAAATGATTATTTGCGGCGTTTTTGAAAAGCGCCGCTATTTCTTTCCTTTTGCGGCGTTTTTAATTAAAAACGCCGCTAATATTCTTGATACTAATATATTTTTAAAGATTTAATCAAATTTTTTCTTTATTTTTAAGTTTAAGTAATATTTAAAATAATTATATAAATTTTTAAATTTTTAAATTTTAAAGTTATTTAATATATAAATTAAAAAACAATTACTCATATACCTAAAAAAATTTAAAATATATTTTAAATAATAGTACGTATTTTATTTTTTCATTTTTAACATTTTTTTTTAATGTTATTGGTTCTAAATTTTTCTACCTGTCATTAATTTCTTGAATATTTTAAAAAGTAAATTACAAATAAATTTTATATTAATTAATCAATATAAAAAGTTAGATAAATAATAATAGATCGAAGAGGATGAAAGAGTATTGCATGAGTTTTTGAAAATAATACATTATGGCCACTTGGATGATATGGATCAGAATGTACAACACTAGTTTGTTTAAATCCATACCCTAAGTCGGCCCCTAAACCCCTAAAACCTATAAAACTTTAAACACGTAACCCCAAAATCTAAACCCTAAACTATAAACCTTTATAAACTGTAATCCCTAAAATACCATAAACCACAAAATCTTAAATCGTAAACCCTTATAGACATATAAACCCTAAAAGCATAAATACTAAACCTTAATTAATCGAAATTAAACACTACACGTAAATTAAACATTAAACCCTAAATCCTAAACCCTAAACCTATAAACCCTAAAAAATAAACACTAAACATAAATTAAACCCTAAACCTTAAAATTCTACACTTAAATCATACCCTAAAATACCATAAACCGCAAAATCTTAAATCGTAAACCCTTATAGACATATAAACCCTAAAAGCATAAATACTAAACCTTAATTAATCAAAATTAAACACTAAATGTAAATTAAACCCTAAACCATAAACCCTAAACCTTAAAATTTTATACACTTAAATCATAAACCCTAAACTCAAAAACCTGACACATTAATCATTTCCCCTAAACCCCTAACCCTAAACCCATAAACTATAAACATAAAACCCTAACCTATTAACCATTAATTACCCTATAAACCCCAAACTCCTAACCCTTAAAATATTAACCCTAAACCCTTAACCATTTACCTTTAAACCAATTAACCCTAACTTTTAACCCATAAAACCCTAGGACAACCTTAAACCGCAAATCATAAACTATAATCCCTAAACATTAAAACAGTAACTCCTAAACCTTACACCCTAAACTATATATGTTAAACCATAACCCCTAAATAATCATGAGAATTAATATTCAATATTTTAAAATTAATACTATCTCTTTTACGATTATATAAGAAATTATTTAATATTTTTTTTTTCATTTTTAACAAAATAATTTAAACTAGAATCATAATTTTAATGTATTAAAATTAATGTTATCTCTTTTACAATTATATAAGAAATTATTTAATATATAAATTTAAAAACAATCAGTCATATATTCAAAAAAAATTTAAAATTATTTAGCGGCGTTTTCCCAAAAGCGCCGCTAATGCCCCGACCTATAGCGGCGTTTTCCCATAAGCGCCGCTAATGCCCCGATCTATAGCGGCGTTTTCACATAAGCGCCGCCAATGCCCCTACCTATAGCGGCGTTTTCCCATAAGCGCCGCTAATGCCCCGACCTATAGCGGCGTTTTCACATAAGCGCCGCTAATGCCCCTACCTATAGCGGCGTTTTCCCATAAGCGCCGCTAATGCCCCGACCTATAGCGGCGTTTCCCCATAAGCGCCGCTAATGCCCCGACCTATAGCGGCGTTTTCCAAAAAGCGCCGCTAATGCCCCGACCTATAGCGGCGTTTTTCCAGAAGCGCCGCTAATGCCCCGACATTTAGCGGCGTTTTCCAAAAAGCGCCGCTAATTCCCCGACCTATAGCGGCGTTTTCCCAAAAGCGCCGCTAATTCCTGTACTTTTAGTGGCGTTTTGTATATAAACGCCGCTATTGCTTATTTTTAGCGGCGTTTTGCAAATAAACGCCGCTATTTGTCATTTTTTTGCGGCGTTTTCCTTCAAACGCCGATAATGTATAATATTTGCGGCGTTTTTCTTTGAAACGCCACTAAAAACGCCGCTAAAAGTCTGTTTTGGTGTAGTGGTCACATTGTGATCGATGGCTATGCCACATTTAATGATTCCTACTTTATAGGAATAGGCAGTACGGCTGTCGTTTTGGTGTGTAGCGGATGGAGGGTCGATTGTAGAAATCCCCAAGGTGTGATGGTTGGTACGGGTTGGTGTGTATAGGATGGAAACCTAGGATAGGTTGGGTTAATCATTCTTTATTGTTTATTATGTGATTATGATTGATGCCTTCCTGTATGGGCCAGGGCCCATAATGTGTTTATGGGCTCAGGTCGATGTGTGTTTTGAGATTTATACACTGAGTCTTTGTGACTCACGCTTTCCTTTTCTCTACTCTTCCAGATGAACAGTAGATCGTGGACATGGGAGCCGAGACGGACTCGAGGGGCCATCAAGTTCTATTTCTACAAGTTATTTTCTTTTGGGATTTCTTAAAGTTTATTTTATTTCACTGTTATTTCGAGAATATCTATGTAATAAGGCCCCTAGTTTTCATTCAACTCAACATTTATCAATGTTAAGTAACTTATGAATTTTATGATAAGGTTTATTTATACTTAATAATAAAAATACAAAGAGGTTTCTTTTCAAAAAGTCTCTCCTTTATTCAAATTTAATTAATTTAACTTGTGTTTTCAAAATCCGATATAATGTTATGTGTTGATAACATGCCAGATCCGGTCGAAACGTATGGGTCGGGTTTGGGGTGTTACAGTTAATAACCGAACTTTAATTTTGAAAGCTAAAAAGAAAAATGAGCACATTCTTATATATATATATATATATATATATATATATATATGGACTAAATTGAAGAAAAAAAAGTCTAAAAAAACAAAAGACAAAAAGTACGTTAAGGATAAATTTATAATTCACCAATGCATTTTGATGAATTTTTAAAAGAAAAGTTATATCTTGTTTAAGGATATATATGGTAAAAAAAAATAAAATTAAATGATTATTTTTGGTAAATTTTCAATTATGCTTTGAGAAATTAAAATAATTACATTAAGATTGGGATGTATAAAACCTAAATAATATTAAAAAAAAAATCATTACAAATTTTTTTAAAATATTATTATGTTGCAAGAAAACAAATCAAGTGTGTTTTTGGATGAGTGATGACTGGGGTGCGGTGGAATTTTTTAACTCATAGCTACAGTGGTTAATCTCACCACCACTATTTTTAACCTTATCGAAAGTAAACACACTGGCCATCTAAAGACACACTAAATGCTTAATAGACGCGTAGAACCGGTTTTGCATAAGCTATGAACTTTCCTTAGGATTAATGTACAAAATTTGGCTTTATTTTTAATTGACTTGTGAATCACATAAATTAGGGAACAAGACAAATGACAAACAATAAAAAAAAAAGTTTAGAATGTTCTAGAACATATAAATATTAATGTAAATTATTTTTATTATTTTTGAACGGTAAATCAAGTTGGATAGACTCGGATTGAAAAATATAAATCTTAGATCGACTTGAAATGGGTCACCTAGTCCATGGACGCGTAGATCAGTATTTTGAGACTCTTTATGACACTTGACACAGTCAAGGGTTTATGATACTTGACCATTATTATTATTATTATTATTTTATAATTTTTAATAATTTATTTAATTAAATCGGACTAACAAATCCAATTGAAAACTGATGACTTAACTAGTCCGATTACAAAAGCATTGGCTGCTTTGTTTTATTTATTTATTTATAATAATATTTTTGTTCTTATTATGAAAAATTTCATTATAATTGCCACTTATTTATAGTATAACAAAGTTCTTTGTTAATTTTAGTGCACAAATTAATTCAACACAAACTCAATAAAAAAATTACCTTAGAACTAGAGCCAACTTAATATAAATGCATAACTGATTAAAAATTGGAATAAATCTTGATAAGATAATATGAGAGAAGAATTCAAACATTACACTTGCACATTCAGAGACTCTAATTTGGGTCATCTAGAAGCCTTAACTTTACCAACTTGGTTAACTATGATAAAGAGATATTTATATACCAGGTTGGATCCAGGTCAAATTTAAACATAATATTTACACTTTATGTTTGTCTAAACTCGGCTTGACTTAAAATATAAGCCTATTTTTTATTATTATCAAAAACCGTCTTTTTAGTAAATTATCTTAAATTTCAAACGAGCTTTCGTGCTTGGACAAGTGATCTAACTTAAGAAAAAGCCTACTTATAATTCAATTCAGGAATAAATATTTTATAAATATATTTCTAATACAAATTTTTATTTTTCACCGTGATATAATTTAATGTAATTATTATCAGGAAAAAAAAGGTTAAATTCTATTATTAGTCCCTATACTTTGTGAAAATTTTGGAATTAGTCATTGTACTTTAATTTGATTTGTTTTAGTCTCTATACTTTTCGAATTTTGAAATTTTAGTCATAACTCAAACAATAGCAGTTAAATTCAAATACTAGTCATGGACTATATATATAGTTGTAGATTTAGTCCATATTTTCCAATTAGACCATTCTAATACCTTATACCGATATTCTAAAAGTGCAATATTGGTACAAATGATAGTTACTAATCCATTAACTGAATTTTTAATGAGTAACATTAGAAATAACGAGCTGACACGACATTACACATATAATAATAAGTTTACCGCATCAGATTTTAGAAATAAAAGAATTTAACTTAATAAATCTAACAGTTGCCATTCAATGAAGAAGAAAATTTTAAAATTTAAAACATACAAAGACTAAAAATAATCAAATTAAAATATAAAGATTAAATCCGTAATTTTCATAAAATATAAAAATTAATGATAGAATTAAAAAAAAAGCCTTCTTCCATAGGTAAAGCCGGTTTCCCAAAAGGTAGGGACTAGGGATCACAACTTTTATTATTATTTTGTCATTTTGTAGTTGAATTGACTAAAGCAGCATCGACAATTGGCAATGAACAAAAAGGAGATGGAAGTTTGCAGTTCATATTCCTCCACGCAACAAGGACGGTGTTTAATGAGTAGACCACTATTCGACGGTCAACTTGAAATTTTATAATTTTAAAATAAATATTTATATTTAAATTGTGCTACAATAAAAAATAAAAGATGGCTTGCAGCGGCGGTTCACACCGTAGGGGTAGAAAGAACTGTTTAGTCGAGAATGTCTTACGTTGCAGGAGGGGCGAAGAATCACTGTAAGTGGTGCCTGCTTTGGAAGGGCTTTTATAAATGGAGAAAGGCTTGAAGTGTGCAATGGTTTTTTTGTAGAGTCTAATGTTAGGCAAGATTTTTAAAATAAGATCGATGGTTAAGTCAGTTAGATTATTAGTTCTGTTAGTTTAACCAATTCGATCGTGATTCGATTGATTCAACTAGTTCATAGATTAATCAATTTGACCCTTTATTTTTGAATAGTACCCCTATCAATTTTTGGTTTGATTGATATGTCTGGTTTTGAAAGCAGAGATCTTAGGTCTAATTTAGGGTGTGAGTTAAATTTGACTCTTTTAAAATTAGGATATGAGCAGAATCGATTTGACCATTTACTCTGAAACATTACCCTAAGTAGTCTAGTTCTGAAAGCAGTAATTTTAGGTCTGGTTTAGGGTGTGAGTTGAATTTGACTCTTTTAAGATTAGTGAGTTGAGAGAGTTGGCCAAATGTGACTAACATAAGATGTTAGGATTATTAAATGAGATTAGATTTGATATGATAGTTTTTTTTTGGGTAACCAAAACTAGATTCAACTAAAAAAAATTAATTTTTTTTCGAATTTTGAGTTAATTGGATCAAGTTATTCGACTTTTTTACTCAACTTGAATAAGTAACTGAAGTTTCGAGTTCGAGTCGGGTTGAGTTTCACAATTCGAATAACTCAAATAACAAATTAATATAAATATCCCTTTGGTCTCTGTCAATTTTGAAAAAAAATGAGCAAATTGGTCACTCTTTCAACAAAAATTACAAAAAAATCAAAATAATTTTCAAAATTTCAAAATTAATTTTTAGAATTCAAAATATTTATAAAAATTCCAAAAGTTATTTTTAAAAAAATGTATAAAAAATTCTAAAGATAATTTTTAAAATTAAAAAATCTAAAATAATAATTTTGGGCCTAAATAAATAAATTAACCATTCAAATTTAGCATACTAAAGTATCTTATTTTATTTGGAAATAGTTTTCAAATATATATGGTTTCAAATTTATATGCTCAAACACAGGGGAGAAGCTAGAACAATTTTTTAGGGGAGCCGGATAAAATTTTAATTTTTTATAGTTTATATCTTTATAATTTGTGAAGGATTAAATTGAATTTTTATAATTTTAGGGTGACCAAAGTACAATTTTACCTTTACTAATTTAAAATTTTTAAAAAATTCTAAAGGCCTAAATAGTAATTTTACATTTTAGGGGGGCGGGGCCCATGCCAGCTCCCTGGCTTCGCCCCTGCTTCTAACATGAAATTAGTTATATTGTAACAAAATTTTAATTTGGCATCTTTAAAGTTTTAATTTAGCTTGAACAAATTCAATTAATTTAACTCGATCTGAAAAAATTTCAAATCCAGTTAGAATAATAAAATGAGACTTACGAATTTAATTAACTTAAATTTTTTATTCAATTGATAAAAAGCTCACCCTTAATTATCATTGGTGGAATTATGAGAATGGTGTTATGGCTTGCCCATTATGCAGTTGTAGCAGTGTGGGCTCCTTTCCTGGGGTGTTGAGGAACATTTTGGTATTGGGGCAAAATATTTAGTAAAAATAACTCAAATTTTATATAAAAAATTATTTTTAAATATAATATAATAATTATTGATTATTTTTTATTTAGTTTAAAAGTTATTTTTTTCTTGAAATATTTATATATAGCTTTTGAATGTTTATCAAATAACGTCTAAAAACCATAAAATTATTTTATCTAAATAAGTTCAAAAATTCAAAACTCAAAATTAGTATGAAAAAGCTATGAATCCGAATAAAATTAGGTTGTCTTAGCTAAGCTTATGTAGGGCTGAAAAAAAAACCATAAATTGACTCGAATCGAGGCATTTGGATGGTTTATGAAATGTAAGTTTAAAAATTATAGTTACTTGAATTTAAATTGAATTCTATATTTTATTTAATATATAATTAATTTTAATTTTTTATTATTAAAAATAAATATTTTATATTTAAAATAATGAAAATAATTTAAAAGTTTTTGAAATTTATTTATTTTTAGAAATATTTATGAAAAAGATCTTGAAATTTTGTCAAATAATATTCAAAAGCCATAAAACAAAACCCATTTTATAAAAATAAGTCTACAGATCAAAATTAATAATTAATAAAAAAACAAGAATCAAACCAAATTATGATGATGGTTAAAAAAATCTAAAAAACCCAATCGAACTAAACTAATATCACTCCTAAACTTATCCTATTATGGTTGATTTACTAGGTTTATATTGTTATGGTTGTTGTTGCAACAACTTCAACATCACACGTTTAAACACATTTAAGTACGCGTGTGTTATACCTATTTCATTTTTGGTATAATGATAATTTTAGCCTTTAACATTTACATTTTTTGTCAATTTAACCCTTATTCTTTTTTCGAGATAAATTTGACATTCAACTTTTCAAAAAGAGCCAAAATGCTTTTCTCTAATAAAAATGTTGACTAAAATATTAAATTTTTACCAATATTGGCATGATGGCATGCATGGTAACATTTCATGCTAACGTGACACTCTTTATTTGATATGCCATGTTAACAAATAATTTAAAAATTAAGAAATATTCAAAAATAAAATAGATTTAAAATTCAAAATATTATAAAAGTTTTATGCTAAAGTACAAGTGGATTATTATGTGAACTTCCATGTTTAAAAATTTGACGTTTTAATAAGGTTTTTTTTTATTATAAAAACAACAATTTAATTATTCTTTAATGATTAATAGTCAAATTTAATTCTTTTTAAAAGGTTGGAGCCAAATTTAGGTTAAAAAAACAGAATAAGAACCAAATTGATAAAAAAAGATAAATATTAAGGCCTAATTTGTCATTATGCCTTTATTTTTTAAAGAAAATATACAAAGAATAAAAAATCTTATACCAAAAGAACAAAATAATTTTTCTTGAACGATATAATAATCAATTAATTACAAGTACAACAGAAGCTTAAAAAAAACAAATAAATAAATTAATTTTAATGAACAATGACTTTTTTGGTCCTCTAACTTAAAAAAAAAAATCATTTTATTCCTAAAATTTTTTTACCTCTTTTTGTAACACCCCAAACCCGGCCCATTCGTTACGACCGAATTTGAAATGCCACTGCGGAAAACGTTTAAAAATATTCTTACTTAAAAGTAAAAACCATTAAAAATTGTTTTCTTTAATAAAACATTTTCGTAATTTAAAACATTCTAAGAAAAATATAGCCATTTGCAAATAGTATCTCAATTGTCAATCCATAATAAAACATAATAATAAAGATACTTAATAAAAATACTTAAATACTTTAATGCCTTATTACAATAAAACAAACTCAAATAGTTTAAAGTACTTAAATAAAAATAAAATGTCCAAATAAAGTAATTCCTTGCTGAGCATGGCCACCTTTAAGCTCCTGCCGACCCGGTCCATTACTGATCATCACCTGGAAGAAAATATTCCCCAACGGGGTGAGTCAAACAGACTCAATGTGTAACCAACACTAAAACTTAACAATTCAGGCTTACAATATCATATCACATACTTATTCATATAACAGATATAAAATAATGATGCAACCCGAACCCAAACCTATATGCCATCCGCTACACATCACCCGTACCATCCTGCACACCGTGAGGATTACTAAGTCAACCCTCTATCCGCTACACATCATCGAAGGCAGTCGCTGCAGTCGACGTGCTCATCGCCCTTATAAAATTTGTGGCATAGCCACCAGATACATATTTTGTGTCATGAGACACCATATTGGGATATCGTGGTCTTAGGTCACCACATTCAGATATCGTGGTCTTAGGTCACCACATTCAGATATCGTGGTCTTAGGTCACCACATTCACTTCCCCTTTCTCATTTAACCCGAATGCCCCATATCATTCATATCATGCATATTACATAATTTCACATTCTTATCACTTTTCACATGTTACATATATATCATAATTTTATATTCCTAGTAGGAGTAGGAAACGTACCTGAGTACTTTTGTACCATTACATGGTACCTTAGCCATATTCTTATACATTCTTATAGTCACATACATATTAATTATTGCCATAAATATATCAAGAAATAGTGTGAGGTACACACCTGATATACTTAGCAAGTTCACTGAAATCCCGAAACCCGATTTATCGCTTTAGATCTTTAATGCCTATATTCGGCCATCCCCAATCAAATTAGTAAAAAGCCATTCGGCTATAAAACCAAATCCTAATAGGATTATGGTAACCCAAAACTTACCTTGGTGCCGATTGATTTAAGAATCAAGTCCCGAAACTTAGTGATGCACACCCTTGCAATCGGCTAGCTACCAAAACTCCTAACTAGTTAG